>JARFJB010002120.1:755000-1290000 GCA_036346205.1 Vesta saturnalis
ACATAACATACACATAGCATAACATAGACATACATAGACAACATATAGACACATAGATATACATAGACATATGACTACATAGACATACATATAGATACACATAAACACACATAAGACACATAATAACACACACACACAACACACACAGACACACACATAGACAACATAGACACACATAGACACACACACACAAGACACACAGACACACACATAGACACAACGCACACACAACGCACACGCACATAGCCACACGCACACGCACACGCTTACGCACACGCACACGCACAAGCACACACACGCATACGCACACGCACACGCACAAGCACACGCACCCGCACACGCACACGCATGCACGCTCCGTGATTGGTGAGATATAACCCATAACTACCACAATCTGCGCAATAAGTGAGTAAAACGCAATGGTGGTCAAATATCGACTGCATGAAATAGTCAGTAAGCAGCAAATTAACATATACCCCCAGGATGGGCTAAAAGAAATTATTGAAGTAATGAAGTTAACACCGGTTGCCTTCAAAACTTGACTGAATTATGTTGTACAAAAACGAAATAGTATGAATTGCTTATAGATATACATATAAGGGACTGTAGAAATCAATACCGTAATGTGTGAAATACGAAGAGATTGGTTTTCGATTCTGCTTTACCAATTATAATTAATTATAGTTAATTCTGTATAGTCTTCCTACTGATAGCAACCTAAAAAGGAGCAGAATCTAATGATATTTTTTAGATAAAAAAGCATGGCATGCTTAATCAACGTGAATGAAAAATATATCCATAGAAACGTATTAATA
Source organism: Vesta saturnalis (assembly GCA_036346205.1). Taxonomy (NCBI): domain Eukaryota; kingdom Metazoa; phylum Arthropoda; class Insecta; order Coleoptera; family Lampyridae; genus Vesta; species Vesta saturnalis. The sequence continues at coordinate 755,816 of JARFJB010002120.1, forward strand.
GATGATAATCCATAGAGATAAAGTAACATTCATCAATAAAGTAAGCTACTCACATTGGGTAATGCAGTTTACAAAACTAGGAAAATTTAAAACTTTCTTTTTCATTCACAAGGACCATCATTAACCTCGAACGAAACGGAAATCAAATTCTATTTTGACAGTGAAAAACGCGTCTTTCCACATCAAACTTTTCATTTCAGAAATTTCATTAGAATATAAGTTGGCACCTTTAAAAACATTTGAAATATAAAAATTCGAAATTGTCAAACGAATATTCTGAAGGTTGGGAACAATTTCCAAATGTGTACGATGGCATTTAGTTATTAAAAGAAATTGTAACAATTAAATTCTAATTACCGCTAGATGTAATTTTTTATAAAATTTATATAATTGTCATTACATAAATTTCAATGCAGAAATAAGTAAATAAAGATATACAACGATGAGTTAAATTATTATTTATAACCACAGAATGGAAAATTACAATTTAATTAGCGAATACTTGATAAGAATGATATATAAGAGTCAATGGCATAATATGGATTTTACTAAGGGTACAATTATTTTGTATATTTGCACAAAATTTACTTAAAAAAATTGTGAATGTGGACTAAAATACGTGAAATCAAAGTACGTACGTCACAACTTCAAGAAAAAGTGACATACCTAGGAATCCTTTTCACTAAAACTCTGAACTGGTTCCTGACTTACGGAAATAACCCCTTAGGGGTCGATTCATAGGTCGTTACTCCAAAGCATTCTTACAAAACCTACACTTGCCCAATTATAGACTATTGAGCTCTTTCATACCCGAACGTTGCACGAAACCACCTTTTCATTAATGCACCTCAGGGAACCCACTAATCAATTTCCCCGAGGAGATATAGAACCTCTTGACTATATCCCTTATGCACTCCGAATCTTCACGTTTATCTTATGACGACCAACGCTAAAACTCAGGTAACGAATATGGAATAACCACACACATCTACAAGCAAATTACAATATCTCTCTATCTACTCATGACCTTGGCTATATAACCCTACTAAAAACAACAAGATCATCAGCAGGGCGAAAGAAGAAGAGCAACCTACAACAAATCAGAAACATCAACATACGATAAGCAGTAAAGCTATCACAAGCATGAGCATATTAACAAAAAAGGTCATTTGCATTTGAACAGACTTAGCATAAGGGTTGTTCAGAATTTAAAATACCGGGAATCCACGCACAGACGTGAATGGATTAATTAAGTTCCAAGATTATAGGAGGGATTATTGTATTAGCTTATAAACAGATACGTCGCGCACAGATTACCTGTGGTGCATTAGCAAAAGGATAAAGAAGAAACCCGAATACTGATTAACTGGACACTTAGAGGAATGGCGGGACTATGAAGGTTGATACGTTGGGAGGCTTAATACACGTTTAAATTTGCTGCCCCTGTTCCTTAAAGAAGCGGTGATCGCGTGCGGTGCTGACTGTAGTTAAGATCTTTAATCAAATCTTATAATACGTTTAGGTACGTCATATATTCCGTCAATTTATCGTCTCGGTAGGCTTGCTGTAGTTTCTGTCGTGGGGGCTGATACGCTTATCAATCCTCCCTATATGGACTGAATATATGTTGTATTTATTTATTTTATAATTTATATAACCAATTATAGCATTTCCACCACAATTCTTTAGGTTAATGGAGTAACATTATTATAGATGTCACTTAAATGGAAATCCAAAGGTCGGATTTAAAAGCGCAGTGCTTGAGGTAGCGAATGAAAATACTTAGGACTTTGATACCAAGAGAATAAAGCAATCACTTCTACACCAAACATTGCCACTTCACAAATTATTTCGTCCTGTGAAGAATCGTTTCTAATGGAATATGTGCTAACGTCTGCAAATCTTTGCTATGGTCGTACACCTAAGAAAACATAAGCGTTTGAGTATCAATTTGGACAACAATATAATAAAAATTACCGGCCAACTTGAAGAAGAACGAGTGTGTTTCCTATGTCACGTCACGTTATCCCCAATTATCATTGCCAGGTCCCGAAGCCACTAGCTTTGGCAGAGCGACTGCGTTCAATCGACATAATGGAGAAGAATTTTACAACAGCTTACGCATTCTAATGGAACGAGAAACTTTTAGTATAGAATCCATATATAACTTAGACGAAACTGGAGTGACTAATGCACACAAACCTCAAAAGATCGTTGCTCGTAAAGGACAACAGCAAATTTCGAAAACTACTTCTGCAGAACGTGGAACAGTTTGTTGTAGTATAAAGTGTGAGAATCCAGGATTACGTGATCCAAGGTTCTCCTCCAGGTTTCATTGCTCTAACGTATGAAAGCGATTGGTTGACCGCTGGTAATTTCGTCAAATACCTAGACCACTTAATAAAATACGTAGAGTATTCGAAAGAAAAAACAAATTTGTTACCTTACTACCTCACACGAGATACCGATTACCACCACTGGATGTGTCGGATTTTGTCCTTTTAAGAGATATTGCAATAAACAGGCGGGTGCATGGATGGTCAGTCATCCACAACAAACAATTTTGTTAAAAATATTCCGGAATTAATTGGATTTGCTAATGTGAGAGTGTTTTCAATTAAGTATTTCCAAAGGATTTTTCACCACTGGAATGTATCCGTTCAGCCCACAGGTTCGCAGGAGCATAATTTAGAAACAGGTCATGTGAGGAAGTAGGGCAAAACCCTGAAGAGTAACGGGGTATAGATGACCCAATAGCTCAACCTGATAAATCCTCATCCCAGCAACGGAATGCAACAGAGAAAGGAGACAGAAAGCCTAGTCGGACCAGAATTTTAACCGACATTCCGAAGAAAAAGGCAATTGAGGCCAGACCCTAAAAGGAAAGTTTTAGATAGAAATGCAAAAACGAAAAGAAATTTGTTCGATTATCTTGATCCAGATGACGAAAACGAGAAAGAACCATATTCTGAGGCGGATAACGATGACGATTGTTACGGGCGAAAATGGCAGTAGAATCTGAAGTAACAAACAAGAGGGAGGGTGTCAGTAGCTCAGTGGTGAAGGGGGGTGGGCGTGTTATTAATTTTGTAAGTAGGATAGTTCGTAACACATAAAGCACAAACGAAGGAAAGTCATAAATTAAAGAGGCACCAATTTGTTTACAATTGAAAATGTGTTCCAAACACCTAAATGCGAATATTCCACAGCAAAGTTCAAAACAAACAAAAACCTTGCTTAACTTACGTCGTATAAACCAGTTGAACCAGTAAACTAAAATCCCTGGTACAGAGTTTTTTGTAAAGCTTCAAAATACTTCCACGTAGTCAAAATAAAAAGACGTGCTAACAGACCAGGTGATCGATCGTCAACCTTATTTACTCGAATTTTATTTTACGTTAAATCTTGTCAGTGAAATTCCTTAACAAAATAAAATAAAAAGAAGTAGCAAACAATCTAACAGAAAACTCTCATAAATTATTACGTTAAAAGCTTTCATCACAATCATAAAAAAAAATTAACATGATCGCTATAAGGTGGCGTAATTAAAAAAATTCCATAAAAAAAAATTAATAGACAGGTCAGTAACATGAACGTAAACAAAATATCTTCTAAATTTATGTGATTCATAAATAACGATAACGCTGGAAGGTAAGACGAAAATTACGCGTAAAATTCAGTAATACGCTAACTATATTTTAATAATAATAATAATAATAACAAAATAAATAATCGGAGTACTTGCACAATTATTTTAAAGTCACAAACCAATAGATTCACTTACGAAAGGAAATAAAGTGCAACCTTTCGTATGTAAAAATTAATTCGATATGAATCTTGCAAGGTTCAAAATTCCCACAATCAACTTTATAATTAGAAATTATTATTAATTTTATTAAATGCATAAATAAACAGTTTACCACGAGTAGGATTTGAACTTACATGTACTTTGCTAGAGTACCTCTATAACCAACTGAGCTATTGAGATACAACCTCTAATCGATATTAATTTTGTCTTTATGTATATAGAACTGATGTAAATTCTAAATATAATGAGATTACAGACAAATTACTTATATTAATTAAATACGAGCCTGCAATATCGCAAGGATTCACACATTCCAAACCAACTTGACTAATATTAAATTATTATAATTAATAATAATTTTTAATTACTTTTGAACTTATTCGTTCATTACAAAACTTATTATAGTAATTTTATATTAGTCGAGTTGCTTTGGTATATGTGAATCCTTGCGATATTGCACGCTCACATTCCATTAATTTATGTAATTTGTTTGTAATCTGATTATATTTAGAATTTACACAGTTCTAGATACATAAAGACAAAATTTACATCCATTTGGGCTTGTATCTCGTTAGCTAAGTTAGTGAAGGCGTTACTCTAGAAAAGTATATGTCGTATGTTCAAATTCTACTCGAGGTACCCTTTTTATTTATGTATTTAATAAAATTAATAATAATTTTTAATTAATACATATTTACTTTTGAACTTATTCGTTCATTACAAAACTTATTATAATAATTAATTTTATACTTAACTGTATCTTGAATTGAATTTGGTAAACTTTACAATGTAAACGTGATGCACAATGCAAAAAAAATGGCAATAATATACAGCAAACGTAAAGTCAAAAGCGCTTTCAGTAACTGTCGGCCTCTATTCGAAATATTAAAACCAAGAAAGCGGGTAAGCAACACAATTTTTCAAATTTATTCAATGAAATGAATGGTCATAGGTTCTAGGCTAACCCTTTCATCCTATCTCACAACGTAGACCCTTAATTTGACCCTTAATAAGTGACCGGAAAATACCAATTAACCTCCAATCTCTTTCGACGCGGTACAGTATTGTAGCATTGACAGTTTTACCACATCAGCTCAACTGATCGTTTCACTTAACTTACACTCGCAATCTTAACACCGAAAAGTTCAAACGAGGTCCTGAGTTTATCTACACACTATTAATTCATTTACATAACGTTCTTTGACTTTTGTATACATAAAGTTTTACTAAAGCAGTTTCTATACAGCAGCTAATTGTCTGTCTGAACAAGCTGTGGGTAATTACATTATAAATAACAATAATTAAGAAGTGCACTTTTACTCCCAAAAGAAAATAGGTAAGCACTGACAATCCAACACAATCCTTCCGAAAAATCCAACAAAAACATCAACACAAACAAAGCTTCCCGGGGTTACAGAATCCTTTCTTTTAATCTACGCTAAAAGAAGGGGACAGATGTCCACGCTTGATAACGTCAGTAACCCGGTAGGTAATAGGTAGATTGTGTATACGCCCGCTCCCTACAATTCTTACTTCCAACTGTTCACCACAACATCGTAATTCCGAGTCAACAAAATAATTTGAAAACAATAAGAAACCATATTACTCAAATGAATTTTCTATAATTCCCCCAATAACAACTCAATCCATAAATGAACTGGTAAGCTCGAAGGTACACAGAAATATTTACTCGCGACTGACCCTCTGGCTATCAAACGCGATAACACAAATAAATTTGAGTCGACACATATGTTTCTTAAAACTCTCTTAATCCATAATGAAATTTAATTTCCTGCGGTAACAAACTTTAAAATAAAAGTCCCTGTAACGTAAAATTCATTTAAAGGCGCGTTTAGATTGCGCGAAATTGTTTCGCGCAACAGTTTCGCGAAAATTTTCGCTAGTCGCTGTATCGGCCTAACTGTTTACACGGGAAGAAACGTTTCGGGTTGAGCAGCCAGTTTGCGCGAAACAAGCATGCTGGTTGTTACTTCGAGTGCAGAATTTGCAGTTATGATGATGATTGTATTGGAAAGAAATAAAAGAATACGTCGATGGTAGTCGAAAGAAATATTTCGTCGGAGATTTCAATGTGGAAACAGACTCCTGAGGGATATGACAGCGGAATCTTGTGAAGATACAATTCGAAACTTTACTGAGATGACCACCGAAGACTTTGAACAGCTCATATCACTAGTGGGTCCTAAAATAAAAAATGGATACCAACATGAGAGAGGCGATAACTGTAAAAGAGAAGTTGACTGTCTGCTTGAGATTTCTTGCCACGGGAGATTCCTACAGTAGCCTACAATATCTCTTCAGAATATCGAAAAGCACAATATCAAGAATTATTCCAGAAGTTTGCGATGCTTTGGTTCAGTCACTTCAGGAATATGTAAATGTAAAAGAACTCATTCTTTTTTATATAATTTTATTACATATATTTATTACATTTCTTGAGAAGAAAAATGTTCAAATATTTAATAATACAGATTCTATATCGACTTCTGGAATGATATTTTCCGTGGTATCTGATGGTATGTTGAGAGTTTTTGATAGAAAAGTGGACGTTTGGCTCCTATAATGAACTATTTCACTTTAAGATCTGCATAGCGTCTTGCATCATCTTTAGTCTGACCCTTGCTCAGCTGCCTTACGTTTGATGCCATTCTCGTCTCCTGCTAGTATTTGGAGCAGTAACATCTGCTGATGCGGGGTCGAAGATGGAGTAGCTGCGATGTTCTAGTTTCAGATGTAGTAGTATTAACTGCGGGGGTGACCGAAGACGAAGTTGGTGTTACAGGAACTTCTATTTCATAGTGTTCCTGAAACAAAACAAACAAACAACTGTTAAATAATTCCTTTCGGTCCGAGGTTAAAAAAATATTTTGTTATGGTTTCAAGTACCGCCGAAGAGTGGCTTCAGATCTCCTCCGAATTTGAAAGAAAGCGGTAATTTCCTCACGCCATCGGAGCTATGGATGGAAAGCACATTGTTTAAAAGCACATATTAATTCAGGGACTGAATACTACAACTATAAAAAGTTTTTTAGCATTGTGCTGTTTGCAATAGTCGACGCAGACTAGATGTCAAGGGTGGATATCGGACGGTGGTGTATTAAAAAATACGACATTATACAATAAATTCGAGAGATGCGAATTAAATATTCCTCGCTCAGAAGTTTTGCAAGTTCCATATTCTATGCAAGTACCGTATTACGTATTAGGTGACAAAGCGTTTGCTTTAAGTGAGTACACGATGAAACCATTTGAGGGTAATCCCGAGGTACGTTCACCGGAACATGTATTTAATTACCGTCATTCTAAAGCTCACCGCGTCGTGGAGAATGCGTTTGGGATACTGAGTTCAGTATTTCGTGTATTGAGAAAACCTCTACTTGTGGAACCAGAAATAGCAACAAAAGTTACTTTAGCAACCATTTATTTACATAACTTTCTACACAAACGTACTTCACACGAAACGTACACACCTCCTGGATGTTTCGATACTGACAACAATGCCGAGATTATAAATGGTAGATGGCGCAATGACACACCAATGACATCGTTCTATCCAATCAGCAATATTCCGAAGGATCTAGCTAACAGTTTTAGTTGAATATCCTTGTTGTAGGTACAATATCATACGTACACGATCAGAATTCAAACATAATGAAAAACAATGCCCATCTTGGATTTTACGAACAAGATGCTACGTGAGCCTATTTTCAATATGGTTTTATTTTGAGGCTATTTATACTAAAATTTAACTTAAAGGTTATCTTGTTGCTTTTACAACTGTGATTTCAACTAAAATGTCAAGTTTGGAAGCCTTTTCAACCCTTGTGGAATTTTCCACAAGAGCCGGACCGTATTTGTTTTCCCTATGGTTTCTTTTGGGGCCTTTCAACCTTTTTAACCCCTATGGTTTCTTCGAGGCCTTTTTAACCCCTTGTTTACCTAGCTTTTTTCGGAGGCCTTGTTGGCAATTTAACCCTGATTTTTTGTTTGTATTAAGAGCCCTTTTTGAGTGATTCCCTAGGTTGCAATTTGGCTTTTTAACCTTATGGAATTTATCCCTAAATTTTTGTTTATTAAAGCCCTTTTGGTGGGGATCCTGAGGTTAGGCAATTGTCGTATTCTTTAATTCTATCTAAGATTGAACCTTACGAAATTTTATTATACATTGGGGTTTGTATTCTAATAAGGAGGCCTAATGCTATCTTGTAAGACAGGTGTATGAACTTGTGGGTTTGATCTTGCGTGAGGGAATTTGAATGTAAAATTTAATTATAGAACACTTATTTTTATTGTAAATACCATAATTAAAAAAGCCTCAGTAAGTTATAAAAAAAAATTACTGACATTCAGATTTTATTAAGTTAATTAATAACATAACAGTTATTACAATATTGTTTTCTAAACGAATATTAAAACTGATTGTTTTACCAGCATTGATTGCATTGAAATATGTTTAATATCCATCCGCTCGTTAAATTGTTGTATATTGTACACCTTAATATTTTTAAAGAAACTTGTTACGTATAACTTAGATGTGTTTTATAACTGTAATTAATAATCTGTAAAAGTAAATAAAAGGTTAACAGCACACTTGCCAGCTCTGTATTGAAAGAACATTTTTGAGGGACTGATTCACGAATGATAGTCACTGTTTTGTGTTACTAGCCTAATCAAACTAAAGCACTTTATATATTTTACGTTTATGAATAGATGATGTAAAACTAGCTATTGATTTCCCCATAATTAATTTTTAGAGTGTAAATATACAAACAACCTAATTATCTTTATCACACTTACTGCAACTCGTATTTACCTTTCCCTTAAAGTAATTAATAACAAAGCGGTTTGAACAAAATATTATATGTTGTCCATACATACATACACACGCAAATTGTTTTTATAAAAAACACATTAAAAGTTTGGAATGTAATAATTACATGTTTTAAATTCTACAACAACAATATGTAGTTAGGAACCACTGTTCATGTTTACTTTTAGCTAATTACTGTGTAATTATATAAACCTGTTAATTTTAATAATCTACCAACCGAGTAAGTAACACACTTTCCTTAAAACGCTAAAGTCATAAACTTTACAACATGATTTTTAAAACCACACATGCTAAATTAAAAAGAAAGAAAAACAATAGGCTCATCTGATAATACTCTTAATTAAAAAAAGTAAGGTACTAAAAAATCTCTTTATTTATCAGAATAGAATGGTTGGGTAACAGGCGTTAAAGAATAATTTAATTATCTCGTCATTTACATTTAAACATGTACTAAAAACGTTTTTTACAAAATCAATCATTGATAAACTATTTAATCTACAATATAGAAACGTTAACGTATAAAGACCACACACATCCGAATGGTAATCCTGCAGTATTGTTTTATTGTAACGGAACCATCTAGAATTCTTCTCTAGGAAACGTAAATAATACCCTTGAGGTGCTCGTCCAAAGGAATCAAAATACTCTCCGTTACCATTATCATCAATGTAGATAGTGGTCCAATGCTGACCTGGTTTGTCTGCAGGATCCGTGTTTACAATAATTGCGCACAGTCTAGGTGCGTGCCTCGGTAGTTGATTAGAAGCACATACAAGCCGAAACACATTTTTCTTGTGGCTGGGATCGATTTCAAACATTTCAACACTTGTACCGCATACATCTTTGGAATTGGTATGCACCTAGGATTTATTATAAGCAGGTTGCATAATTATCCTCTGGCATAAAAATTATACTCTAATAAAGGACAAGGACATGTAAAGATAATCAGAAGTGTTTTATAATAAAAGATTTTATTACATTAATTTAACCTGTTAACATGTGTCAAGATTATTTTTTAATTTATAGAAGCGGTCGGCCTTGGATTTTTTTGAAGTTAACATGTATCATACACGTAAAATTTCGCGACGCGAGGATTTCGGCGAAGGCTGATTCGACGATCCCACTCCAACCCTTCCCAAGAATAATCGAGGTTGTAAGACAGGTATAGGGCATCGCAACTTGTTCTGGGGTCCTTTCCCCTTGTCGTGATCGCAACTTATTCGTAAGCCTTCGTGTATTGTCGTGGTACCCTTGCTGGAAAATTTGAATTTGATTATAATAATAAGGAGCCTAATGCTAACTTGTAAGACAGGTGTAGGGCTGCGCAACACTTTGCTGGAAGGACTGTATTCCCTTATCGTGGCCTTCCAATTGAATGGTAGTGTTATGGCTGGAAATATGAATCTGTATTATAATAAAGGGCGTATAATGCTAACTCTAAGACAGATGTAGGACCATTAGAACTTAACTTCAGTGCCCATGGCCCTCGACCAGAAAGTTTGAATTTATTTGTGACGCCATCTATGAGGGAAATCTGAACTTGTATTATAATAATAAGGAAGCCTAATGCTAACTTATAAGACAGACGTAGGGCTTCGCAACTACTTACTTCGGGTCTTAGCCTGACCTTACAGACTATTTGAATTGATTTATAAGTGTTTACAATTCAAATGATCATCCTATTAGCGAGAAATCTTGAACTTGTGCTAGCCTCGCCCTTGTTGGGAATTTGAATTTGTATCGTCATTTAGTTGTGTATGGAACCTAAAAATATTTTCGTAAAAAAGGTGACACCATCTAGCATTATATTTTTAGGACTAATCCGGGTTTTGTTTGTGGCACCATCTAGTGATATATTTTTAAACTAGCGAATGTTTTCTGTAATAGAGGCGGCGCCACCTAGCAGTATATTTCTAGAACTAATTAGGGTTGTTTGTGATCCAATATAGTGGTGTAAAGGCTAATGAATGTTTTCTGTAATAGGGATAATCGTGATCGTCTCTCCCTCGTCTCTTTCTCAAACATACAAATCAATTACTCATATCAAATTAATCAAATCAATTAAATTAAATAACAAACTGATTTAACTTAATCATACAAAATCAGCTCACAAATAATAAAATAGCAGTATGATTGAACGCACAGAGTGCAAAAAATCCAATCTCACACCTTATTGTAGCTACCCATCTAACCGATTTCGCATTAACTGCAGCATTGTTAGGAGGTTAAAACACCGTTAGGAAAACAAGTTATTAACAAAATTGAAGGAAAGCTTAGCGTTTGAAAATATTATTATTATATAAAACAATATCGTTTTATTAATCCATCCTTTATCGGTCTTCTTCTGAACCGTGATTCGTCGCTATCATCATCATGGTTTTGAGATTGTACCCTACACCTTTATAACTCGATTCTCTTGGTGTGAATGATCACATCACCTTGATGAAATTCTCAGCTCATCTACGTAGTAAGTTTAAACCGTAATCATACGTTAGCATTATCCATGCTACTACATATATAAAAATAATCTTAACATGTTAAGTTAAATACAAATAAATTAATTTTAATAATGGACACTCACTTTTTGAGTTAGCATTATTAGAATACAATTTTAGTACAAATTAAATTTTCACATGTTTATAACAAAACGCATACCAATTCAAGTTGATCGACAAGTGTTGAAATGTTTGAAATCGTTCCAAACAAGTAAAAATTGTTTGGCAATTGCTTTAATCAACTGCCGAGGACGCACTAGACCGTGCAATATTTAAACACGGATCCTGCAACAAACCAGTCAGCATTAACTTAAAATCTACATTAATGATAATGGTAACGGAGAATTTTGATTCCTTTGGACGAGCCCAGGTTATCATTTAATTTCTTATAAAATATTGTCTATCTTTACAAGTCTTGCCGGATTACCATTCGATTGTGTACTGATAACGTTAACGTTTCTATATTGTAGATTAAATAGTTTATCAATGATTGATTTTGTAAAACTGTTGAAATGTTTGAAATAAATGACGAGAAATTAAATTTTGTTTAATGCCTGTTACCCAACCTTTATTCATATAAAAAGATTTTAGACCTTACATTTTTAAAACATCTGCGTAATATCAGATGAGCCTTTGCTTTTCTTTCTTTTAATTCAGCATGTGTTTTAAAATTCGTATTATAAAATTTATGATTTTAGTTTTAAGGAAAGTGTGTTGGTACATTATAAAATTAACAGGTTTATATAATTACATAATTAGCTAAAAGTAAAATTAACAGTGGTTTCTAACTAATATTTGTTGTGGATTTAAAACATGAATTATTACATTCCAAACTTTTAATGCGGTTTTATAAAAAACAATTTGTGTGTATGTATGTATGGACAACATATATATTTTGTTCAAACCGATTTGTTATTAATTACTTTAAGGAAAGGTAAATTCAGTTGCAGTAAGTGTGATAAAGATAATTAGGTTGTTTGTATATTTACACTCTAAAAATTAATTATGGGAAATCAATAGCTAGCTTTACATCAACTATTTATAAACGTAAAAATAGAAAGTGCTTTAGTTTGATTAGATGAGTAACACAAAGCAGTGATTATCACTCGTGAATCAGTCCCTCAAAAATGTTCTTTCAATACAGAGCTGGTAAGTGTGCTGTTGACCTTTTATTTATTTGTACAGATTTTTAATTACAGTTATAAAACACATCTAATTTATACTGTAACGATATAAACGGGTGGTAGAACGGGATTACAGATAAAGTTGGCCTTTTTGCCCCGACCAGTCAGCGTATGGGAGTGGGTATGATGTTGATAAATTTTGCACATCCAGAATAGTAAATCGTACATAAGTCAAAGTAGGGGATGAAGACGTAATCAGATCGGTTTAGGGCGCCAGAATGTTTGGTAGTCAAAATAAGGGACGTGGTGCCAAAATTACGAGTACATAGCGTGTCTAAACATACAAAAAACATACCACCTGAAATAGGGCTTCAAAATAGCACTACACGCCTGACAAATAAAAGCGTGTTAATCACTCAATAATGTTACGTTACGTTACTACACCTCAGTGTAAATAATTAAGCATTTTATAATAATCAAAACAAAACAAAAAAATCACCTTTGTTGAATGCACTCTAAATGAATTAATAATCAACTAGAAGTAAAATAAAACACTGAATATCATGAACGCTATTACTCAATAAAAAAAACTGTCACTTCGTTACGTTAAAACTTAAGCTCCTAAATTACCGGTATACTTGCAATTTGCAAAAAAAACTTTTATGTAACACAAAAGGGTTTTCACAGAATTAAAACAATTTTATAAAACCTAAACAAAGCTGTAATAAGATAAGAAAACAATATACATGTAAACATACAATAATGCGAATATAAAAAAAATAACAAATGCTTAATTGGCGACGGAAGGTCTGGCCAGAGTTCTGCGTTACGCCGTACTAAAATTGTTTAACATAAATATTTCGTGGATTATTTAACCCCACTACTTCAGGGTCAATTGCCCTTTAATACTAAGATGAAGGGTGTGAAGGCGAAGCGTCAGAATTATGATTAATTACAATAAATAAACCAAAGCAACAACTTAATTTAAAAGGTACACGACTCCGCTTTCAAACCTTCGTTAACAAAACAAATAATTCGAAGTACACACACAAGAAATCTCGTAAATACTCAATAAAACACAATGTTATACTACCTTACTGTCTAAATGGGCACCTCTTCTGTGTTACAACAATCGAAAATGAACCAGGTGATCGATTACTGCTACTACGGATACGGAATCTCCCTAGTCTGACACAAGATGATGAGTGATAAGGTTGACTATTTGTTTTTGTACTCAAACGATTCCTTGATTGAATCTCGGTAAAATGTTACTGCATTAATTAAAAAACTTCTTTTAAAATAGTTAATTGCTCGATAATTTTTATCGTTTAAATGGTTTTCTTTACACTACCAATCCAAAAGATTATTAACTTTATTTAAATAACTATAATTTTAGTATTCTGCGAAAGTTTCTTTATACTTCAACACGACCTGCACGGCAATTAAGTGGCACTTCAAGAACATTAATTTAATAAATCCGCAAAAGCGACATAAACCAGTGAGGTCACAGAAGCACTAATATAACACGACGGTGATCTCTAGGTAACTTGATTACGTAAAATCGAAATCGGCACTAGGTCTAGTCCCTTGGTGATTGAACAATTTCACTTAAAATCCCTTCACAGGTTTTCTTCAAAAAGTAGACAACTACCCTCACAACATAAAAGTTCGTTCGTTAAACACCAAAAGGTTCAATATATCAACGTTCTAATTAACCCCTTAAGCCGTAACAACAAACGTCACCGTACTACTACTGGGGAGCGCTGTCAGTTTCAGAATCCCAAATTATTACCAAAAATCCATCTTGGATATTTGAATCCCACCACTCACAAAACAATCTTATTTAATTTAGTTCCACCAATTAAGAAACGGAAGGAAAAGATTTGATACCCCCTACACACAAACTTCGTTTTCAACCGTAAGGACTCGATAATTTTCAAAATTCCAAACGCCAGCAGAATCAACGTGAAAAGTATCTCTGTATTTTCATTTAAGTTCAAGTAGTTAGTCCCACATTCTATCTTTATGACTCAAAACCAACATACTCAATATTAATCTGAACCACTGCAATTAACCGACTTCTTGTCGCCAGAACGATATCAGATACATTTACATCTACACTTTTTTTTTAAGTTACTTTCTATTAAATTTTAAGGAAATCAAACGAAATAAACATTATTTAAACTTATATACAACTATATACAAATAATACGTTACTGAACATTCAGTACCTGGGGAATAATAATGAAAACAATCTCTCCGAACTTAAATATATTATTACGAAAAAAACTCAATAAATTTAGAAACCAACTACCGACGATTTCAACCCTAATTCCTATCATAGTTAATTCCTTAAATTACGGAATAGTAATTCGCAAACAAAAAAAAAAGCTTAAGCTCGAAACACACCATCCTTAAAGGTCGCGACACACGTAAAACAGATTCATCTATAAAGCTCAACTCGACAGCAAAAATTTGACGGTAAATCGCTAGAAAATCGTGATCCTATCACAATACGTAACAACAAGTTTCTTCAAAAATATTAAGGTGTACAATATACAACAATTTAACGAGCGGATGGATATTAAACATATTTCAACGCAATCAATGCTGGTAAAACAATCAGTTTTAATATTGGTTTAGAAAACAATATTGTAATAACTGTTATGTAATTAATTAATTTAATAAAAAATTTTTGTTTCATTAGAGAATAATCTGAATGTCAGTACTTTTTTTTTATAACTCACTGAGGCTTTTTTAATTATGATATTTACAATAAAAATAAGTGTTCTATAATTAAATTTTACTGTCATTCAAATTACCCACGCAAGATCAAACCCTAACGCAAGTTCATACACCTGTCTTACAAGATAGCAATAGGGCCACCTTATTAGAATACAAATTCAAATTTTACTTCAAGGGTCACGCAGCTAAGTCCCAGCAGTAAGTTGCGAAGCCATATATCAGCCTTACAAGATAGCATTAGGCCTCCTTATTAGAATACAACCCAAATGTATAAATAAAATTTCGTAAGGTTACAATCTGTGGATAGGAATTAAAAGAATACGCACAATTGCCTAACCTCCAGGGGCTCCTCACCAAAAGGGTTCTTAATACACACCAAAATAATCAGGGTTGACATTCCCATCAAGGGTTGAAAAAGGCCTCCTAAAAGAAACCATAGGGGTGAAATCAAGGGGTTGAAAAAGGTCTCCGAAAAGAAACCATAGGGGTGGAAAATACGGGCTTCCACGTGGGGCATGCTTGTGACGTCAAAATCCAAGATGGCGCATGGTGCCTCTCTTCTACTAACATACATACAAGTAAATATTAATACAAAGCATAAAATAATAGAAATTCACATACCGGATCCAGTGATTCTGCTCTTCTTCTCCCTGGACCTTTCACACCTATAGAAGCCCATCAAGGTTTTCATTTTCGTCTTTAAGATAGGGACAGGGTGCTGCATTTTTGCACTAATTTCCTTCCAAGCATCATCTCTCTTCATGCGTTTATGGTGAACCTTATCTTTCGCATCCCATAAAAAAAAGATACTTTGCGTAAAGTTCAATGAGGCGGATGCTGCCCTCCTGGTTCATTTTTGGCGCGAAACACTTGAACGTTTACACTGCAAGAAACACGTAAAGAGAGGCTCTCTGATGCGCGTATAAATACCGACTGACGGGTGGCTCACGATGAAACATACTCGCGAAACAAGTTTCGGGGTGAGTGCCAGGTATATATACGGAGCGAAACTGTTGCGCGAATCAAATTCGCGCAATCGAAACGCCCCTTAAAAACCTACATATGATCCTACATATGATATCCCAGAGGCAAGCGGAGCAGCGTGTTCTTTATTTGATTCAGGATTGCTTGCACAGGGTTTCACATAGGAGCTCGGCGAGTTCCTAGTTAAGGAGCATTATTGTTGAACCAGGAATGTAAGCATTTCTACAGGGCGTTGATTGGACACCTGGAGGAATGTCGATAAAATACTACTTGTAAAATATCGATTATGGGACAATAAATATATATTGAATTGAATTGAATATGATATCCCAATATAGTAATATTAAAAAAATATCTACTGCATTCATTATTTTTAGTGTCTTGTTCTGGAGAACAATGGATTCGTTGCCTACAAGGTCAAAATAGTGCCATTCAACCCGTGCAACTTGTCAACTATGGCATAAAAATGTTTACTTGCGAATTATATATCAATGAGTGTTCTATTAAAAAAAGATTGCGTTCCTATTGCTTATAATATCTTACTGTATCAAGCTTCCCAATCAGTGTATCAAGAATCCCATGTACGGGGAGTTTTGAGATACTTTGTGTTGACAGTTTTAAAATGTTGTAATCAGGGTTAAAATTTCAATAATTTATTATTCCTAATTCGTAAGCGAAATCCTTACATTGCACACTGTCATAAATGGATTGGTATATGTATCAACCCTCCCTAACATCCCCTACTAAAATATCTATTGGCCAATATCCTTTATATTTCATATTGAATATTGGTTCTTTGTGCCCTTCACATCTAAAAAAAGCATTTTACTCCGGTAATTCAATAAATAGTTATTTATTGAAGTTATACAATACAATACTAATAATCAAGTAAAAATGCGCGAACATAATTAATCAATATGGAAAAACAGCGTGTGTAGCAAGTTTTTTTACGATCATTAAAATACCTACTTTATAGCATTTTTCTTCTTACAAATAACGATGTGTAATTATTTGGATCATTTTCTCACGGTATTACTCTGTACACTGCCTATAAAACTTGTAACTGCCACATAACAATTAATCCTTCTCTTTCTTTTACAGTGCGTTGGGATGGCGTTTGGGATTACAAGTTGTAACTGGAGCTGTTTCAATAACATTCATACTTGGAACATTTTATCGTTCAGCATCGCTTTATCATCCGCAAAGACGTGCGATATTACACATCAAAAATCAAAAACGTAAAATAAAAGATAAGAATAAGATAGAAGATAAAATACCATTTTTTGACTTCAGTACTTTAAAAAGTAAAACCGTCCGTATACTTCTTGCGTCAACTGGTATTAGTGCATTTGGTATAAATACACCGATTTTTTATCTGGCTTATCAAGCTGAAGCTGAAGGTTTAGGAGATTCAACAATTCTTCTTCAAATGTATTTAGGATTGGCATGGACTGTTGGCTGTGTCGTTTTTAGTACTTTCGTACTGCATAATTCAACTGAATGTCGCATTGCTAGACAATATTTATGTCAAACTGCCGTCTTTATGTGTGGATTGTCAATTCTAGCGTTTACTGTTGTTAGTGGAAATTATCATGCCTATGTAATGTTTGCATGGATTTATGGTAAGTAATTTTACAAATGTGGAACCTTCGCTTAGACATTACAAAATTTGTAGCACTAATGTTTTAAATGCAATATAATTGCATTATGTAGTAATATTTTAATGTTGTTGATGTGGTAGAAAAGGACTTGACACGAGCTTTCTAATGAGATATTACTTGCCATATGATCCTATTTAAAATAATTTTACAAAATCTTTATGGGGGTGAATTTTTTTATGTCTACTACGAAGATCTTGAAAAATAGAGCAGACAGAAAGACGATTAAATGTAGAAAGGTTTGCAGTTCTATGAGGCCAAAAACTCCAAGGCTAAGTAGATGCTTAAAAAAAACGATTTTTCTATAATTTCTATAAATGCGTACAATTCCGTTATTTCCATTAAAAAAAGTGCGAAGGAAAAAGTTGTGGATACTTGTATCTCTTATAAGGCGGTTAAATCGATTTTTAATTTAAGCTTTTGTTTTTGAATTGCGACATAAACATACATTTTTTTAAAAGAAACAATAGTTGGCTATGGCTTTTTATTAATGGGTTTATTCTAGCCTCTCGAATTATTTATGTTACATGACGTTATTTTGAAAAGCTAAAGAGAGTGTAACAACTCTTTGCGTTGCTATATGTTATGCCCCTTTCTGGGTGGTAACCCAGTGCGGTGTTTAGTTTGCCTCGGCTTTGCTCAGTCGTGTTTATAATCTATGATAAACGGGGTGTGGTTCGTACTATTTGGTAGGCTTAACACTGTCACCTTAAATAATTATACTTAAGCGGTTTAAAATGTATATTTTTTCATAATTTAACAAAATAAAGAAAGGATAAATAACAACTAAAATGTATTTTCGTTTTGGTCCTGGCGGCTCCTCACACTCGTTCTCCTGGGGGCGTCTGTTTACTGGGTGCGTAGTCGTTTCTGTGAACAGAGATATTATCTTAATCTACTCCCTACCTAGTATGTAATATTTATATTACGGTCCTGTATTTACAGAAGCTGGTACGGTTGCCCCAATACAGTTTTGGTCGACGGCGCCTCGAATCGTTTCGGGGACGGAGAAAATCAATATCGTTCTCGGCTTATGCGCATGGCATAATTATTATTCTTCAGTAACTCTGGAGCGCTGAAGCTGGTATGTCGTACTCCAATGAAGCAATACACGCGCGAGATTCGCGTATACAAATGCGAGATCTATTTTTTATTTGATTATAACCGGCTTCAGAACGCGTTTAGATTATTTAAGCAACAGGATTACGTCTTAACGGCGTAACTAAATTTAATTATATACAAATTATAACGTAAACGAAATACTCGCTATACTAAAATGTTACAATAAATCGAATTTACTGATTTTTAAGGTACATCGTAATATACACGCGGTCGGATTTATATCATTAACTATCGGTAAATATTGGATAATTTACATATTATCTGCGGTTTTAATTTCCGGCGTATATTCTTAATTCAATTAAGAATGGTCTTACACTAGGTGTTTCGCGATGGTTATTCGAAATACAATTTTATGCAACAGGTTTCTTTATATATCCTCCTGCGATTAAAGACACTGTGTGTGCTTATTGTTTGTCTGTATGTATTGTATGTAGGTGTATTAAGCGGGGTCTTAGTGATAATCAGGAGACGTAGGCAATGGCCTGTCTAACCTGGTGAACTAAGAACAAAAAGGTCGTAGGTCTTTACAGCCCTGTATCCAACCTTCACCCTCAAGTGTTTGCGAGCGACGTCGGGCTCTACCCTGCGTGGCACTCTTTCTCTAGTTGTACTCTGTCAGGCGACGTGGGGGTTACCCCTTCGTTACGCTCTGTATGTATGTGTTTGTGTAATGATAACGTTATAACTCCTGGAGACTAAGACCGTCGTTATTTATGTTCTGTAGTGTTTGATAGTAAATTGTTAGATTTTATAATTATACAACTTACGTATCTCTCAATTGCAGTGTGGAATTAAACTTTAGGTAGCCCGGCGCGAGGTGGTGCGCGTTATCACACGATCGCGATGGACTCCTCTACAGCGATTAGCAGGTCGGTGCTTACACGAAGCAATCGGTGCGGCGGCTACTGGATATCTGGAACGGCGCAGCGGTCTCGGTCACGATCGGGCAGGTGGTGATAGATGATGAACGGAGAGATCCCCTGAGAGATCCCCGAGAGCAGCGCGTCGCGGGTTTATAAAGGTGCATCGGTGGGCGGCTTCGCGGCTACCGTGCGGGGGATGCCGTTATGGGATTGGTTGCAATTGTTCTGACGTGCAAAAACTTACTGGTTTTTAGAAATACACGTCAGCGGTGATTAAGGAATTATTTGTGGTGTAATATCGCGTAAACTTTTGAAATGTTAGATATAGGATGGTCCGCGAATAATTCATCCTAAAAATCATACGTAAAGGACGCAGGTTCTTTACAAGAGAAGGCCGTTTTTCCGATTCAATTTCAGAATTATGGGTACAATAGGCCATGGAAGCCGTTGTTGATTGACAACTGTAAATCGTAATTACTAATACGAGGAACCATGCAAATAAAATTGATTTGCGGGTACAAATCGTACCACTACGCTTGAGATAATGTTTTCTGAAAAATATTACTTAGCAACTAAAAAGTGTTAATGAACAAAATTGGCTATGGTACAAAAACTTAAAGAGTAAGCACTACAAAGACTACTCCATGACTAACAACTAAAGCATTACCTAAAGATATTTTGTGGCTTTTCTTAAAGAACACCTTGCAAACGCTTGTAGTGCGGCTTCTCTAACACCTTCCACTGCTTCATACGACTTTCGATACACTTTATACTTCATCGTTCCCCACATGTAACAATCCAAAACAGACAGATTCCGGGTAGTTCATGGAACTCTCGCTAGATGGCGGCATATTAGGACATTAAAATCACAATAGTTTTGATTTCATTGAACTTATCTATCGGTAACAAAGCAATCAATAATAACAATTTCTGGTTTTAAAGAAACTATTACGTTACTTTTCTTTCTGACGATCGCCATTTTTGCAACGTGAGGAAAATTTCCAAGTTCTTCTAAAAAATTTCCCCAAACGATGATATATCGGACGTAATTTAGAAGAAAATTTTACAAAAAAACATATTTGCAAATTTTTGTTGCTCGCAAGGACTTGCGGATTTAAAGGAATTTTTCGTTGAAAAAAAGAGGTTTAGTTATTGTCGTAGGTTTTTTTTTACTTGTTAGTAAATCATAACTTTCTATGTTAGCGATTGAAGTCGTACGACCAATAAACGAATTACTGATTCTTCCGATCGACTGCTGGAAGGCATTTCGTACCATTTCGATGTGCCCGTTCTGCAAACTTTAGGGGTAATGAATGTTAATTTCACCTTATGTAATACTTAACCTACCTTCGCCTTTTAGCATTTTTAGCACTTTCTGTTCTATACTGCTGTGATCGTGACTGGTTGGAACTGTTAATCAGACCGAGAAGTTAAATTTATATCTATTTTGTGTACGTTCCACCGATACCTTCATGCTGCTTCGATTCGTCTACACTAACCTTACTAGTGTATCAACATTAGGGTAACTATTTACACCCTATAAAAGGTCAGAATGTGATTATTATTTTCCTCATAAACTCAATTGCCTACCACATCGTCGCTGTACGTGCAACTGCTGGACAGTGATTTAAATAACGTGCTACTCGCTAGAATATAAAAGCATGGAATCAACTAGGAAAATACAGTATTATCTCACGTATCTTAGATTAATTTCACACTTTGCAAATCAAAGTGCTTGTTAAAATTACACCTGCTAGTATTTATATGCTTCACGAATTGATTTAACTATCGTTTGGATCTATGTTTAAGTGCTCCCCATAACGTTCACTTTATAATAATAATTGCTAATAATACTGTTTGATAAACTCTGCACCGCACCCATTGGTATTTGAAGATAACTTCCATTTTATTACTGCACAGTAGTTCAGCTGCACACAAACCACTTTCGATTATTACGTTTCGCGACGAGAGTTGCGTCATGGTAGCTTCTGTACTATTTAATATTCATTTTTTTGTTATACATACGAGTACGTATTTCATTCCTTTTTTATTTAACTTGCATGCGATTTAACTGTTAGATACATTTAATTTTACCTCACTTTGCTACGTTGTACATGTAATTTTATTTAAAATATATTGTTGGAACTAATTAAATAAAGTTCCTTCTATTATTGATATTTTTACTTAAACATTTTACTGTTTATATTTAATCTTTTGGAGGAACGTTCATTTGCCTGTTTAGCTTTTCTTTTACTTTTTATTTTTGCTCCATTATCTGGGACGAATCAACCCAGTTACTAAATAAATAAAGGGGCAAACTGAACTGTTCTTCAGACAAACATTTTGGAATTAATTAAGATTAACGAACATTTTAACTATAATACAGTTCCTTTGTGTGTTGTACAACTACAGAAAGTAGATTTATTAAGTTTAGGTATTTTAAAATGCTTTGCTAGCGTTAGATTAGTTTTTCTTTCAGCTCAACACAAATGAAAGGTCTTTAATTGTAGAGAGGGAAACGCTTAAATTTTAAATTCAGTTGAAACTTCAATTTTCTGCGTGTTTAAATTTAAAGAACCTGTTGCGACTTGCGAACATTACCATAATTTTTTTTTTTTGTAGTAACCTTATAACCAACATTTTACTTTTCGTGAAGCCAAGTTTTAATTCTTTCGTTTAAATATACATTTTGCTTGAGTATATTATACTAATTCCTCTTAGGTATACCTTTTGGTGCAGCATATCCACACGCAATTTTTTTTAAACATTATAGTTCTTGAGTTACGCTACAACAGTCTTTTATTTTCTCCTCCCCTTTGTGCTCTCCTACCCTTAATTTCCCTGCTCGCCCCCTCCTACATGGTTTATCCAGAAGTCGGGATAACGGTCACTTTGCTTTTGGGGAGCGGCTTCTGGCCCCTAAGTTACAACCGGAATTGTCTACACCCCGCCCGAACCGTTTGAGCGAGACGGTTTGGTTGACTGTCTACAGGTAAGTAGAGAACCCTTTTCCTACGCTTCCCACTTGAACACGTCACAACCTCATCCATCATATCTTCGAAATCATTTTGTAGGAAATGAAGGTAACGCTCACCTGTCTCGACCAGAACGTATGGACCAAGAATCCGATAACACCACACCACACATTACACCCATATTTAATGTGTGGTCTTCTTTACTTGACATAATGCGGATGTTATTGTGACCAGGTAAGACGTTGTGAAATTTCCGCTTGAATACTAAATTCTCGCGTTGAAGTTGATGCATTCTGCATAACAGATGCTAGCGTATTTACTTCGGCAGCTTCATTAATGTGCCCTGTTTCATTTCTAGGTTTACAGAAAGATTCATATACATCCAAAGCATCATATAATTTTTTTAATGTGCGCTGGCAGGGCTAACGGCGTTTGGTCAAAACATTGTTGTGTAGCTCGTACTTCACCTTTTTAACTTCTTAACTTGACATAACCTTCACGCTATTCCCTTGCGGGGTAGGCAAAACAATCCCTGTCTCTAATTTATTTTCATTCACAATCTTTCTCCGTGATTTCGTATCTCCGCATATCTCCCTACCCTCCGCAAGATTGATACATTGTCTCTGACATGCCTTTTTAACTTTAAAAGTCCTTATCTTTCCTTCCTTTATCATATATTCTAATACATTCAGCCAAGTTTTACGCGGCCTACCAGGCACGGCCTTACCTCTAACCTCACCCCCATATATTTGCTTCGTTAATCTTGCGTTGTTCATTCTCTCAATGTGACCAAACCAACGTAATGTACTACTTTTATATCTATTCATCATCGTCTCTTCCTCGCCAAACGGCGTCATTATGCGCTCATTCTTTATATTATCCCTTCTCGTTTTACAACGTGCACTTCTCAGGAATCTCATACCCCCGGCAGCACTTATTCTTCTTTCGTGCTTTTTTGACATACCCATGTCTCACTTCCATACAATACTGACGGTACAAACACGCCATTATAGACTGCTCGTTTCGCAGCTAGCGTCACGTTTTCGTTTCTTATTATCGTCCACATACTTCCAATCATTTTCCTTCCAGCATTGACCCTTCATCCAATCTCGCCCTCCATTGTGTTATCTGCAGTAAACATTCTACCCAGATGTACCAATTCGCCCACTTGTTCCTCAATTTCATCTTGCAGGGTAAATACTCTACTCTCCTTTCCACCTTCCCGATTGAACACCACAATTTTAGCTTTGTTCCCGTTTACCTTTAGGTGCATGCTCTCACAGACTGTATCAAACTTCGACAGAGCATTTTGTAGTCCATCCGCACTGTACCATCTGCATACACCAGAACTCGTAAATTTACGTCACCAACCATTACACCATTTGTATTGATACATGCTTGTCTAACACATTTATCCATGTATACATTGAACAACCACGGTGACAACACACAGCCTTGTCGCACTCCTTGCTCAATATTAAAGTATTCACTGACACCCCCTCTCACCCTAACACATGCCCGACTACCGTTGTATACTGCCCTTATTCCATTTATTAGACTTTTATTTACGTAATATTCATTTAATATTTCCCAAAGCTTTTCCCTATTCACTCTGTCGTATGCTTTCTCCAGATCTACGAACGCACAGTACAGATTCCTTTTTAGCCTTAAACACTTTTCGATCACCTGCTGGAGAGCAACTATCAACCATCTTTCCCTGGCATGAAGCCACCCTGCACATCCCAAATCTTAGTTTGTGTACTTTCTCGTACTCTATCAATGAGTATTCTTTCAAATACTTTAGCAGGCACGCTGAGCAAACTTATTCCTCTGCAGTTCTTGCAATCACTCTTGTTCCCCTTACCCTTATACAGTGGTACAATGATCGCGCTCTTTCAATCCCTCGGCATTTTTTCACACATAAGGCATACATTGAATAATTCACACATTCTTCGTATAAGTTTGCACTCCATACTTTAGCATTTCACAAGTGATTTCATCTACGCCTGTTCCTTTGCCGTTTTTCAACCTTCCTGCCGTTTTCTCGACCTCATTTATCCCAATATCCTTCTTAGTTTCATTCACCATTCCTTCTACATTCTCTTTATTTAACCCTTCAGTCTTACTTTCCTCACTAATGTACAGCTTTCCGAGATATTCTAGCTAGCATTTTCTCACTTCACAATCGTTCCATACTATTTCGTTGCTCGTATTCATACCTGCAGCGTTCTTTTTTGGGCCACGTCTCGTATTTTTGATCCATTTCCAGAAGAGTTTTTTGTTTCCCTCAAAATCATCCTGCATTTTTTCTCCTTCCACAGCCTGTTCACTTATTCTCACTGCCTCCTTCGCTTCTTTGTTTCTTAATCTGTACACCTCATACAATTGCCTTTTCTCAGTCTCATCTTTGCAGAAATCATTGCCATGTATGCATCTTTTTTCTTACATACTGCCTTTTTTATCCATTATTATACTTACTGCATGAATATGTAATGTATATTCATACACACGCACGCACGCACGCACGCACGCATACATGCACGCACGCACGCCCCAACACACAGACACACCACACACACGCCCACACGCACACACACGCACACACAGACACACGCACACACGCACACACGCACATACGCACACACGCCACACGCCCACACGCACATACACACACGCACACACGGACACACGCACACACGCGCACACGCGCACAGGCGCACGCACGCACGCACGCAAGCACGCACGTACGCACCCACCCACCTACTCACACACGCACGCACGCACGCACCCACCCACACCCACCCACACCCACACCCTCCCACACCCACCCATCTACCCACATTAAACACGCACCCACACACACACACGCACACGCACACGCATACGCACACGCACACGCACACATACACACACACACACACTTTAGCGCCCTGTAGTTCAAAAGTTAAGACCTTGAAGACATATGCTCAAATGAAGTTTTTTTCTCAAAATGGCCGGGTTTATTAGCATAGCAGTTCATTAGTAGTTAGTGGTTAGAAAAAACGTAGAATTCTGAATTTTTGAGCCCCAGGGTTATTCTAGGTCCTCTTTTATATTAACATATTTTCAAAATCATACCACTTTCGGTTATCCCGGAAGTCACCATTAACTATCTTATTTTAAATGGAACACCCAGTATATTGTTTCATTTTTGGATTCCGGAGAAAATTTTGTCAGGTTTCCCTATACCTACTTTCAACTGTTCTTAGGTATCTTTTGAAAGATTTTCAACACTGTGTCTTTTACTCATTTTCGACTAGTGGCAAATGCTTGTGTGGTATACAGAAGCACAAGAGCGATACTTTCGAAATCCACAATGACAATTGATTTATTGCATGCAAAGTGTCCAAAATTTGATGACCAATTACATCATTTTCAAAGTAGAAAAAGTTTGTTATTTTGAGCGTGACACCTTGTATATTATTGGATGGTCAGTTGCAGAATTTGATTTTGCATCGGTTAATCCAAATTTCTTTTATCAAAAACCGATGAAACTTCAAAAGTCCTATTTTTCAAGTTTTGACTCTGACACGAACAGAAATGTTGTTTTGATCTCGAAGCAGTTTACCTCACAGATTCGTTAGGTATCTACTTACAGTTCTAGTCATTTTATTAATTTTCTCAAATACAGTTTATAATGGAGAATATTGAAGGATATTCCAATAATGATTTGTTAAATTTGTTTTATACGCATAATAAATATGGACAACAGCAGATTATTTAACGAACGATATTCGGACCTACTACCGACTCTCAAAAAATTCGCAAGAATCGAAGTTTGGTTTATGGCAACTGGGAATAAAAGGGCAACTCGAAACTACCCGTAATAGATAATGAAGATAACGAGGTGAATGTGTTGGCTTATTTTCAAATTTATCCACGGAGTTCAACTCCAGAAGCAGCACTGGATTTGGGTATTTCAAGAGCCTCAATCCACAGGATATTAAGAAAACATAAAATGCATCTTTTTTCTGAAATAACTGTGCACAGATTAATTCTTGGTGATGAGCCAAGACGAGTCGACTTTTACGAGTTTGTGTATAAAAATGACCGAAAATCTGAGATTTTTTCATAAGATTATCTGGACTGATGAATCAAAATTCAGCAAGCTAGGAATTATAAATTGCCGAAATAATCACTATTGGGTATAAGACAATCCATATGCCATAAGGGAACATAATAACAGGGTTGGTCCACAAGTACCCTGGACGTGACTATCCAGATTACCCGATTTCACGCCCTTGGATTTTCGGCTCTGGGGACGTATAAAAGAACTAATGTACTCTAGGCCTGAGCAAACTAGTGAGGAATAATTGAACCATGTTCATGATATGTATACTACTCCAGACCAGTCCAGTCAAACTTCGGAGGTCTATTTCTCAAGGAGTATATGACAGTTATTCAGTGTTTGAACCAAAATGGCGGTCATATAGAACAATTATGTAATTTTACATTTAATTATTATTTATTTTGTCATTATGTTCCAATCTTTTTTGTTCTTCATTTGTTATTACGTTCTAAATTTTGTTATGTTCCTGTTTTGTTTTCATGTTCTATTAAAGTGAATTTCTGTAGTTTCAGTCATGTTCATTTTGTTTCGAAAAACAAACAATATTCCCGTTTTATTATATGGGGTAAGAAAAAACCGTTGGAGATAGGTTATAGGGAAAGTCATAGCGAATCGATGCAGAAACAAATTCTGCATCCGATCGTCCAATAACATACAGGGCGTCACGAACGAACGAACTTTGAAGATGATGTAACAGGTCAACAAATTTTGGACACCCTGTATGCGATAAATCAATTATCAATGTAGAACTTCGAAAGTGTCATTCCTGTGCTTCTGTCTGCCCTAGAGGTGCTTACGACCAGTCGAAAATGGGTAAAAGGCTACATCTCTTAAACTTTTTATAAGAATCAAGATATCTAAGAAACTGTTGAAAGTAAATCTAGGGAAACGTGATAGACCTCATCATGAGATTTTCTCAGCAATCTAAAATAAAATAATATACCTTGTGTTCCATTTAACCCTTTAACGGGTAGTACTATTTTTCTTAAAAAGCGTTTTTTTTTTCAGATGAACAGGTTTATTTTGATTCACTAAAAGATCATTGAAGGTTATTTTGTTTATTTTTTGTCAATTTACAGAAAAAAATGGTGGTTGATATTTCAACCAATGAACATCTAGACATCTGTAATTAGGTTTATGTTCATTGGTTGATTTATCGACCACATCAGTTTGGAAGATACATTTTCCCTCAATTTGAATGAAATGGAATAAAACAATCTAAACATAGAGCTACCTCACAAGATTTGCACATAATTTGTGATCTAGTTGATTTAGTTTTTATACTACAGCGAGCGCACCTCCTAGAGGGTCCTTTCGTAGGAAGATGTGACCCAACGTTGTTTAGTCTATTGATATTATCAATTGTGACAGTTCTTCCCCCTAATTTTTTAATTTTTCGAAAGGCAGAAGGTGGAGGACCCTTTCGGTTGTGTCCACTATAATTATTTATTAGTTCATCCGCCAGTATTGTTCTAAATTTCAATTGGCTGATGGACTTCCTACCTTGTGCCTTTATTTGCCTTTTGTCAAGTAGGTGTGAATTTACAATGGAACAATCTACCAAGTGATAAAATAATTTGAGCCACCACCAGCACGCTACAATCTGGCCAAAATGATTCAATCCGTTCATATACATGTTATAGTCATGTATAGATTGGGGACAATTGACGATTTCTTTTGTACCATGCTTATTGGTCCTTTGAACAGTTGTCATTTCGCTTGCGTCATGCATGTTACTAATTACAACAACTGGTTTTTTACCCCGGTTCTTCCATTTGCATACCGATATTTCAGATGACATGGCAAAGTCTGATTGTCCCATTTTTAGAGATTTGTCATCAGCTAAGATATCTCTAGAATAATTTTTTCGATTTATTCGAAAAGTTCCAACGGCAAATGTATTTTGTATTAGTAGAGTTGAGAATAAATCAAAAGTCCTAAAGAAATTATCGAAGAATAGACAATAGCCCTTTTGCCAGTAATATTTTGATAATTTCAAGATAACACGGTCACCTAATGTGCCAGTCTGCTTCATTTCTATTTCTACCCTCATACACGTCAAAAGAAAGAAAGCAAGTAGCCTGTTTTAGAACATGCAATGCCCCAAACTTTGATTCCGCGTTTAGTGGGTTTCAAAGGCATGTACTGTTTCAAAGATGTTCTTCCTTTGAAACCCACCATAGATTCATCAATTGCAAGATATCTATCTAGAATGTAATTGGTTCTGAAACTTTCATTGAGACATTCGAGCATTGGTCGGACTTTATAAAGTTTATCGAAATTAGGCATTTTACTATTATCATTCATATGTAAATGACGCAAAATCTGGAAAAATCGTTTTTGAGTCATATTTGCAATTCTGTCAACTTTCATGTTGTTGTCAGTTGACCAATAGAGCCGTAAGGAAGGTAATTTATGGAATCCCATTACTATAAGTATTCCAAGGAATGCCTTGAGTTCGTCTACATTCAAATCCAGTGAACATCCTTTCGAAAGTGCATATTTGTTAGAGTCTTCAACTATTCTTCGAACTAAATCGTCAGTAAAAACTAAATTGAATATACTAAGTGGACCGACTTTTTCAAAAAACTTGAATTTTGAGTAAGTATCCGGCCTATTGACGATTCTGGTAAAATTATATTCGAAATTAATATTTTTGTCCTGAGTGTGGTCTTCTAGTATTTCCTCTACTTCTGTATCGTCCTGGTATTCAGCAGAAAAATCCTTAACAACATTCTCTTGTTCTGGTATAAAATCTGGATCCTTTATGGAATCATCTGAATCGTAATCATCGGATTCGACCATCATATTTGATTGAGTTCTGGTGCTGCGAGTACGTTTGCTTGTCGATTCTGAAGTAGAGGGTCCTTGGGACTTTGCGGGATCCGTCTCACTAACAACTGTAAAACATGAAAACGTCTGACGTGTTTATATGATACTGAATAAGATTTTTTGCATTGTTACATTCGAGGATTCATTATTGTATGAACTATTACATTTCCATGTACCAACCCAAAATTTTTGAAGAATCATGTTTAGTCGGCATCACTATCTCCATCATATTCAGAATCTTCAGCTTGTTCAATAGGTATACCATCTAACCAGTCGAAGGCAGCACTCGCAGGTAGTTTTTCCAAATTCTCAGAGTCGAAATTCATCGTTCCCGTATAATAGTGGAAGTATTTCTTTAGCCGACTTTTAATTTCTTTCCAATTGTTGATAAAACAACTCTTTGAAGTTTATATTGACAGAAAGACAGTAAAAATTCACATAGAAAAGTCAGTGAATACAAAAAAAGAAATAAAATAAATTTTGGTCACAACGTAATATTTCTAAACTCACAATGCTTTCAAAAGTAAAACAACTCATTTTCAATGATAATATAATTTTTGTCTTCATGAAAATCAAGAAATATATGATGCAGTAATATCTAAATGTAGGCCTACCTGTATTTTCATAAAGTATTTGCAGAATAGCACTAAAAACTGCACTCAAAATCACAAATAAACAAACTGTCTAGGCAACAAACACTAGTATGCGCTTTGGTTGACGGAAGGCGCGCGCTTCTATAACTACCGGGTTTAGTATACTATCCGTTCAAATAAAGTCGGTTGAACAATAAGTGGTAGATTACGCGACTCTGAACGCTTAGAAATCTCGTGTAAGTCAAGTGGTTAATATTTCGACCAGAGAACGATAAAGGGTTAAAATCAGGAAGTTAATGGCGACTTCCGGGATAGCCGGAAACTATTTTAAAATGAATCGGAACCTTAAATAACCATGCAATCCAAAAATGCAGAATTCTACTATAGAAATGGTTTATAATGAACGAACAGAATAAACATTAACTGTATTTATTTAAAATTAACTTTTAAAGTTCATACAGTAAAAGATTAACTCGAGTGGGACTAGAACCCACGACCTCTACTTCGCTAGAGTAGAGCTCCCCCAGCTGAGCTATCGAGAAGGCAAGTCACACTCGATTTAAACTTAAACTGCATGTACTTCCATAGCTACAATGTATTATATTTTTACACACGTTGAAGGGTCACAGTCAACTTTTGTGTATGTCATGTGAGCCTGCAATTCGCTGGGGTTCCGCACATGACAACACCTGACTGATTGTTTGAGTTTAAATAGTATGAGAAAGAATCCAAAAACGTATAAAGTTAACAGAGTTGCCATTTAAAAAAATTGAGATTTCACAATTTTATTTCTCACACTTTGACGCATACTATCTTTCCAGATAGTAATCATATAGGGTTTAAATTTCGACATTGCAAAGAAACTTTTTTTTAGAAAAAAAATGGGAATAATTAAAAAACGGCTAAGCCAAGGTATGGCAAATGCTTATGAAAATTAACATAAAATGTATCAGATTTCAAAACTAAAAAAATCTATAGAGTGTTCCATTAAAAATAACGAAATTATGCCAAACTTCCGGTTGAACTAAAACTTCTAATAAACAACGAAAATATTTCATTATTGAATCGCACGAGGTTGAAGGAACAAAAATCCAAAGTTTCAAAACTACATTTGATTGATACGTCATAAACATGTGATGGGAACTTAGGTCGTGAATACCATGTATTGTATTTAAAACATTAGTGCTATAAAATATGGAATTCCACGGAATAAGGTCAAAGAATATAAATTTCAAACATAATTAACTTTAATATACATAAAGTTTATAGTATATAACTGGAAAGAATAAAAATCAATAATTTGTTTGAATAGCAACTTTATTGACAATATCAAGCTATTAACATGTATAACAAATCTTCAGCTGTTTTTAAATATCTTAATTAGCACATTAATGGCCAATAAGTGTCACTTTTACTACACATTTACTGAATACTAAGTTAGGTTTCCACATTTATTTTTTTCTCACTAAGCATACAATGTGTCCCAAATTTGGCTTACATGTACTGCTATCTCGGAAACGGTTTTAGCTACAGGCTTGGTTAAATTAGCAAAGTTTTAAAGAACTTTATTATAATTTTAAACTGCCTTAAGATCTGATTTATCTTTTGTGGTTTTTAATATAATGGTACAATAGCAAAATGGTGCATTTTTAACTTTCAGTTCATAAATTAATGATACTGTGGTGTTTTGATTACTACGTTATTAGGGCACTTTTCTGCCTTAATTTGTTTTCGATTTACATAAACTTTTTATTTTCTTACCGACGCCATATTAGATTTTTTACATTTTTGCTCATGAAAAGCTTACCAATGATGTATTACAAGTCTAGGTTAATAGTATCCTTAAGTTTCAAAATCCGAATTTTTGTAATAGTAGGCCACCATCACACAACAAAAGACTGCCTCGTTCCATATCGCTGAGTTGTCATTAAATTGCGTAATTTATTTGCTTTTACAGATTCTTAGATCTTTGTTCGAGTAGGTACTTAATATGCTGATAATTATTCTAATGAAGAAAAGGAATGCAGAAGCTAACCAGAGACATTTTAGATTTTTGATTACGAGCTTATGGGTCTTTTTGCAACCAAAATCCAAAACATACCAAAAATAATGAAGCAAGAAATACGAACATAGTGGAACATAGTACTTCGGTGAGAAAAATGGAAGAAAAATTGTGTAATTCCCAAATCAACTGTGCATCGAGTTCTAAAACAATATCGGTTTTCTTCCTTACAAATGTCATATTGTACAGGGTCTTTGCGGAGATGATTTTAATGGAAGGATCAGATTTAGTGATTGATTTATAAGGAAACGCGAAGAACTTTCATTCCAAAGTTGTTTGAATAAACGAAACATGGTTTACGAATTGTATTAGTATTAGTAAACATAACCATCATTGCTGGCAAACAGAAAATTCAAATCATTTACACCGAAACAGTCTAGAAACAAGAATTGGGTGTAATGTGTGGTGTGCGTTATAAATAGGTATAAAAATAGCCCTTATTACGTATGACAAATAAAATAGAACCTATACTAATTGATTGGGCCGTTTATTTTTGATAAAAATCTAATGGGAAATAGATATTTACGACTGTTGCAGGAAGAAATTATTCCTGCTTTTACAAATGCTGTTCCCCCAAATCAGTGGCTCACCATTTGGTTCCAACAAGATGGTTATCCTGCCCATAATACCAGAGAGGTAATGGAGCTCATCCGAAACAATTTTCGCGAAAATATTATCTCTAATAATAGACCCATTCCTTGGCCGGTGAAGTCGCCTTACACCTCCCGATTTTTATTCAAGGGGTTGCGCAAGAAATAAACTGTATGAATATTCTCCACCTGAAAATCACCTAAAATTGGAAGACAGGGTACAAAATGTTTTAACGAACATCAACAGAAATACGTTAGAAGAGTTACCCATAAAAGGTTGGAGAAGTGTGAAAAATGTGTTGAAAATGGAGGGAGGCATTTGTTTATTAAGTTGGTTTATTAGCTTTTTTATAATTTTTTTATTACATTTTTGTACCTTAATTCTATTTAAGTATTAATTATTAGGTAATTAGATAGTTAGTGTACAATAATCATAAATAGGAAGTTCTTAACTAGAAATCTAACATGGCTCTTGTTACCTTGATGTCAATTTTTAAATAAATAAGCTTATTTAATATGAAAATGGAAACTTTCACCATTAACACAAATTATAGTGCTGTGGTAATTTAACATATAATTGGTAAAGCATTTGCTTCAAGGTCTAGGAAAAACACAGCAAAAAACCTAGACATACCAAAAGTTGAAAACAAATTAAAATCAAGGCGTATCATTATGCTCTTTTTTAATTATAAGATGCCAAAACCTATTTAAACGGAGATTTTCTTCTTGTCTATTAAAATTATTCGGGTGTTTATATATTTCAATAGCTTTACGTTGCAAACGAACATAATAATGGGTTTGTCTTGACAATACTTCCATATTGTCAAATTTAATGTCATGATTTAGATTATTCAGGGCATGGTCAGCCACAGCAGACCTAGACATACCAAAAGTTGAAAACAAATTAAAATAGATTGGGTCAACCAGAGAGGTCTGCTGTGGCTGACCATGCCCTGAATAATCTAAATCATGACATTAAATTTGACAATATGGAAGTATTGTCAAGACAAACCCATTATTATGTTCGTTTGCAACGTAAAGCTATTGAAATATATAAACACCCGAATATTTTAATAGACAAGAAGAAAATCTCCGTTTAAATAGGTTTTGGCATCTTATAATTAAAAAGAGCATAATGATACGCCTTGATTTTAATTTGTTTTCAACTTTGGTATGTCTAGGTTTTTGCTGTGTTTTTCCTAGACCTTGAAGCAAATGCTTTACCAATTATATGTTAAATTTCCACAGCACTATAATTTAACATAAGTAGTTGAAATTAAATTGAAATTAAAATTACAAAGAACGTTCTGCATTGTGCTTTTCATTGTTAATAACACTTCCAATTATTGATAAAAATATCTCTTTGTTAGATTTAACTGGGTTATTTTATTTGATGTAATGTTTGGATTTGTGAATGCTTCTATCATTTTAAAATTGAAGTTTTTCACAACTTTACACTTACATCATAACTCGATTAAATTTTGTTAAATGTGTTTTTTGGCTGGCAAATTTCATTGTTAGCTTTCGTCGTAGAGAGTGTTCTGGTTTGTCATCTTTGAGGCAGTTTAATAATATTTAATTTTATGACCTAGTTATTCTTTACTAAAAATTTTATAGTTGGGTTTATGTTTCCCAAACTGTTATACTAATAGCAGGCTTATGTTTATGTTTGAATTTTTCAAATTTGACAAAATTATTTACTACATCTTTAACAATTTTTAACAAACATTACTACTGACGAAGATAACTGTAAGTGTTATCGAAACGTTTAGATTGTATAATTTAAAGTACACCATTAAAAAATCCCAAAAAAGATAAGTATTTTAAGCTTATTTAAACTTAAGAAATAATGACATAAGGCATTCTTTTGTTTCATGATGGCGGCTACGCGTAATTAAAGACTTCTATGAAAAAAATAATAATTTTGAATTTTGAAACTTAAGAAAGCTATTAACATAGACTTGTACACGTCATTGCTGTTGAAGAGCTTTTTCCAAAAATGCAAAAATCCAATATGGCGTCAGTAAGGAAAATAAAAGTTCATGTAAATATCTCGAAAACAAATGAAACAAGAAAATTATTTATTCCTCTTATAAAAATGCCCTAATAACGTATTAATCAAAAACTATACTCATTTACGAGCTACAGATGAAAGTTAAAAATGCACATTTTGGTTTTTTTACCTTATCTCAAAAACCACAAAACAGAACTCAAATGTTACGGCGAATTTAAATTTGTAATAAAGTTCTCTAAAACCTTCCTAATTTAGCAAACCCTGTAGCTGAAAGGTTTTCCGAGATAGCAATACATGTAGGGGAACTGTGGCTACAGTGTTACAAAGGCAACACTGTTGCACTGATTGCTGCGACCATCTATTGTATTAAGTTCGAACGAAACCCGTGTTAAGAATAGCATATCTGTTGGCGCCATTAGTATTCATTCTGACCGTGTTCGTTGGAGATCGTTTAGCGTGGCTCATAAAAACCGCATTTAAAGTATTTTTTGACATCAGCGGTATTTTCATATTTTCGGTAAGTAATTTAATATGCATCTTTCTGTGTATAAGATTCTGAAAAGTACATTTAATATGTGAAGTTATGTCTGTGAAATAACTTCATTAACACTGAGGTCAGTGACATTTCCTGCTTTTTAAAATGACATCATATAGCCAAATATATATATATATATATATATATATATATATATATATATATATATATATATATATATATATATACATATATGTTAATTTTCAGGTTTCCGCGAGTGCTGGATATGAAGTTGATATTCTTCCGGGCTTGGTCTCGCGTAGATTCTCCTCCATGGTTCTTAAAAGAACCGATGTTGAAATGACGACGTTTCGGCATAATCTCATCTCCCATTTTCAAGTCTTCGTGTTCTGCTTCTGGTAACTGGAAGAACATCAGCTTATATATATATATATATATATATATATATATATATATATATATATATATATATATATATATATATATATATATATATAAACGTACCACTGTTTGCTGTAACACTATTGACCACAAATCAGTTTTCAATTGTTCGCGTATATGCCTCGAAAGATAGCAAATGCACAACTTGGTTTTACACGTTGTCCAAAATGGACTGAGCATAAAATCCGCTGCAAAAAGGCCGAGTTACTTCATATGGCGTCAAAAAGGATCATAATAAAATACAGATCTGCAGAGGATTAAAACAATATTAAATTTAACCCAAATTACGGGGTTGGTAAAGTTTTTGCTAAAGAACTAGTAGACCGGTTAGAGGAATATTTGCTGAAGGCCAGTAAAATTCATGGCTTAACGCGTAAAAGCACCTTACAACTCGCATACGAATTTGCAGTAAGATTAACCAACTTAAAATTTCTAGTTAGTAATATAATGGTTCTTACAGAAAATGCCTCCAAGTTGCAAACAAAACAAAATGCGGGCATTGACTAGTGAGTTGGATTTCGCACACGGTATTGCAGTGTTTCTTTGCGTAAGTCAGAAATGACCGTCTTATCAAAGGCTACCAGTTTTAATCGCAGTAGTGTTAATACTTTCTTCAAAAACCCTTAAAAGGTTTATAAAAGAATTTATAACCTCTGAAGAAAGAGGTGTTCTTATTACGGCCTGCTATACCGGGTGTCAACTAAATCATTATACATACCTTAATTTTGTTAAAACCAGAGATAGAAATTTGTAATTTGGGATGAAGATTTAGTGGATAAAATACATTTTGTGACATTAAAAATAGAGTACTACCACTTCTGGTTTTACTGGAAGTGGCCTTCTTTTTCTTATTTTAAATAGGAACCTACCAATTTTTTTTCATAAGACCATACCTCTCTAAATTCCCATTCCAATGATATCACAAGTCGTCTTTTGTTCTCAAAATGGTGGTTCAGGCGGAGTTTTTGTTGATTTCAATGAATAATCCAAGAATATTACTTATTTTTATTCTCTTAGTTGAAATTTATAAAATTCTGCTTAAATAATTAATGTTTGTGATTCTACGTTGTATATGCTGGTATACTACGAAGGTATAAAAACATAAAAATTGGACTTTTATACCTAGGTACTCTACAGGGTAACGAACAATAAACATAAAGTCATAACAAAACACTAATATTTTCTCGCAAAACATTTTCTAATTGATTCCTTGAAATACTTCGTATTGCTTGATGTATTGGTGTTGAGAATTTTCTAGAATTGCAGGTGGTGTTTTGTAGACCTTTTCTTTTACGTAGCCCCAAATAGAAAAATCCAATGGAATTAAATCAGGTTACCTAGCAGGCCACCCTATAGTGCCATTTGTTCCCAACCATTGTTCGCCAAATCTCTGATTTAAATAATTAGTCACAATTCATGCGTTGTGGGCAGGTGCACCATCTTGCTGAAATATGTAAGTGTTTGCTGAAAGATTATTTAAAATAAGTTCAATTTCGTTCTGCAGAAAATTTAGATACCATTCCATTCAGGGGTAGATTGAAAACAATTGGTCCTATAGTATGGGTTCCAACGATTTCTAACCAAACGTTAATTCCAAACCGTTCCTGGAATGCTCCATCTCTTACTAACCGGCGGTTTTCGGTCGGCCAATATCTGATATTTTGTCGGTTAAACATTCCCAGATTGGTAAATCTTGATTCATCCGAATAAATAATTTTGTGACGAAATGTTTCCTCTCGATTTTCTAGAAACGAATTGCAATATGGAAGTCTTCTAGGAAAATCATTTTCATATAAGACTTAAATCTATGCTTTTTTTAAATTCTTTTTACGCTTTCATGGCTAATATTTAAATTTAAAGCAACCTCTCGCAAAGAAGCATTGCGATCATATTCAATATAATCTTGTACATTTATTTCACTCTCTTCATTTATAATAAAAAATTCATTACCACCTTCATTACGCTCACGTTTCAAATAATCTTCTAAATACGGAAAATAGGTTAAATTCGGTGCGTGGAGATCTGGATACCTTTCAGCGTATAATCTTGCTGCAGCTCTGGAATTTCGCATCATATTAATTTGTTCTTCCCGAGTAAAATGACATTGTAAACAAACAATTTTTACTTATATCTAGGTAGTCAATGATTTTTTAGCAATTAAAAACTTTTGTCGCAACTATAACGTTTTGGAAATGAAATTATCTGATAATTATTATTTCCATTCAATTACTCGTTTTTTCCAAGCCTACTTAGATAAATGCCTAGCTGATTTTATGTCAACTAAATGCTGTTTTTTTTTTAATTGTGACAGTTTCGAATCCAACAGTAACTGAAAGTTGTAATGAATCCAAATAATAGGTATGTCATGCCCTACGTTTTTAACACTGCCAATAGTTTGCATTCAATTGTTTTTTCAAAGCGTACTGAGTAAATGTAAACTGAATTTTATTCTAAATAAGGACATTCTTGAAAGAACAGTATCTTATTTACTACTATTATTTTATAACACATGATTTAGAAGTTAACTTTTGTTGTGTTGTTTTTAGATAGTGAAATGGATTTACTTTCTTATGGGTATTTAGTAGTGTCTATCTGAAATATTGAAATTTTTTTCTAAACATTAGTAATTTTCGTACAACGTAGAATCAGAAATACTAATTATTTAAGCTGAATTTTATAAATTCCAATTATGGAGATTAAACATTTTTTTTATTAGCACGCACTTGGCGTATACATTGCAACTAGTTTTCACTATCTAGTAATTTTGTTTGAATAATTCTTAAATCTAAGTCTAAGGTCTTAAATCTAGGCAAGTCTTAGCGGTTGATGGATGTGTTCCCATTGGCGCACTCGACATATGTTTTAAAACACTTCTTTCACATGTTTTAATTGCCCTTAGCTTCACTATCACTAACTTAACTTACACTAGTTCAAAAGGTTTTTGTCTTTTTAACCTAGGAATAAGTCCACTGTTGTCGAGTAATTGTAGTACTTCGAAATTTTCATGTTCATGCAACCTTGTTTTATGTTTTCTCGCGAACCGTTTAATCTCCTCGCTGACCAGAGGCACTTTCAGGTCTTTGTGGATGTCACCATTTCTGATGTACCATGGCGCGTTGACAATGCTCCTTAGTACTTTATTCTGAAAGGTTTGTATCAATTTGACATTAGATTTCTTGGTGGATCCCCATAGTTGCACTCCGTAGGTCCAAACAGGTTTTATAATCTGCTTGTACAGCAACAGTTTGTTATGTAAAGACAGCTCGGAATGTCGTCCAAGTAGCCACCACATTTTTCTGAATCTGATGCAAAGTTCTTAGCGTTTTTTCTTGACATGTTCTTTCCACTTGAGCTTGACATGCCTAGGTATTTCGCAGTGTTAGCATGAGGGATTACTTGGTGATTAACTATCACTGGTAAATAATCTATTCTTTTGTTCGTGAAGTTTATATGCGTAGACTTGGTATCATTTAGCTTAATTAGCGATTTCTTGGTCTAATTGGTGACGTTGTTGACAGCTGCTTGCAGTTTGTTTGTAGCTGTTTCGATTTCGTTGCTTGTAGCTAGTAATGCAGTGTCATCACCGAATGTAGCAGTTGTTACTTCATCACACTTAGGGATGTCGCTGGTATAGAGCAGGTACAATACCGGCCCAAGGATGATTCCTTGTGGTACACCTGCAACAATATCTTTTAGTTCTGAATATTCTTCGCCATATTTCATTCTGAATTGGCGGTCAGAGATATATGATATAAGGATTTGACTTATCTTTTTAGGCAGATTCTTAGCTAGCTTGTATTCGAGACCCTCGTGCCATACTTTATCGAAAGCTTGGGCCACGTCCAGAAATATAGCTGAGCATGTTTCTTTCAATCACATCAGTGATGTGATGCACTTGATCGATGGTTGAATGCTTATTCCGAAAACCAAATTGGTGAGTCGGGATAAGTTGCTTTTCCCCTATAATTGGTTTGAGGCGTTTTAAGAGAAGCTTCTCAAACAGTTTGGATATGATTGGAAGTAGTGAAATTGGTCGATACGACGACTTTTCGCTGGATGCTTTGCCCTATTTGGGGATCATAATAACTTCATCAACCTTCCACTGCATCGGTACGTACTGTAGTCGTAGTGCAGCATTAAATAGGTGTGTAAATTTCATTATGCCCTTTTTTGGCAGTTCTTTAAGGACTTGGCCACTTATAAGATCGTAGCCAGGTGCTTTTTTGGCACTTAGGTTCCTTCGAATCTCCTTTGCAATTTCATTTGGAGTCATAGGTTCTAAAGGTCTATCTTCCTGTCTATTTATCTCAGGTAAGAGTTCGTTGTCATCAGCTGGATGTGGTTGGAATGTATTTGCTAAGTGCTCAGCAAATAGCTCTGCTTTTTCACTATCTTTCTTCGCCCAGCCACCATTTTCTTTACGAATAGGCGGGTTTTGGTTTTGTGGACGTTTTAATCTCTTGGTGACCTTCCAGAGAGAGTGATCAGTGTCTTTATCGTCTGTTAGACCCCTTAGAAATTCAGAGAATGTTTCATTTTTAACAGCTTGAATCTCCTGCTTAAGTTGTTGATTTAATCGGTTAAGCAGTGTCTTGTCTGCAGGTAATCTGGTTTGTTGCCATTTCTTTCGTGGTTTGCGTTTCGTCGAGACTAGCTCTCTAATTTCTCTTGGGTAGTTTATCCCTGGTGTTTTGTTTTTTAGCAATGGGGTGTTGTTCCATGCTGCCTGTTGTAGGTTGACAACCAGCAATTCTGCTTCTGTGTCTAGTTGTTCGATTATTTTTAGTGGAACGTTCAATCTGACACGTTCTTCCACTTCTGCTCTAAATCCGTCCCAATCTGTCCGTTTGTTTGTTAGTGACGGTAGTTTTGAGTTATTAATAATTGTCTCGCTTATCGTTAAGATAATCGGAGAGTGGTCTGATGACAGGTCATAATTGTCTTCAATGCTGATGTAGTTGGATGATATGTTTTTTAGTATGAAGAAATCAATAAGATCTGGTATTTTATTGCTGTCTGATGGCCAATATGTTGGCTTACCAATTGACTGGCATGTGCACTTGGCTTGCTTGATTGCTTAGTGCAGCTGCTTGCATTTGGGGGTGATCAGCTTTGATCCCCAATAGGTATGTTTAGCATTGAAATCACCTCCAATTATGAAGCGATCTCCTAGTGTTTGGAAAAGTCGAAGATAATCCTCTTTTTCTAGTGCGTACCTAGGAGGACAATATATTGCGACAACTGTATACTCTTTAGATTTTGCATTGATTTTTACACCTGTTGCTTGTATTTCACAAGTTTCATAACTAACATCTTCGTAACGTTTAATGTTCTCCTTTATTATTACCGCTGATCCACCCCTGGCTGTGTTGTTTGAGTGAATAGTGTGATATAATTTGTACCCTTTTATTTTCAGGCAGTTTTCTCCAGTAAAGTGTGTTTCCGAGATTAGACAAATGTATATTTTTTGATCTCAGAGGAATAGTTCTAGCTCATGGGCATGATGGAGAAGCCCATTTGCGTTCCAGGCTGTTATTCTAATAGACGCCATTTTTCTTGCTTTTGGCTGCTGCCTTATTGCTGGTTTCAAATTTTTCAACTCTGTTTAGAATAGTTTTGATAGACTCTTCTTGTAGATTAAAAATAAATAATATTCTTGGACTATTCATTAAACTATTTGAAAAATAACATGTGCTGACATCAAAATGGCGGAACATTGAAATCAACAAAAACTCCGCCTGAACCGCTATTTTAAAAACAAAATAAGACTTGTGATACATCATTGGAAGACAGGTATCGTTCTATGAAAAAAATTGGTAGGTTCCTATTTAAAATAAGAAAAGTAGTCAGCTGTTTTTAATATCAAAAAATGTATTTTTATCCACTAAATCTTCATCCCAAATTTCAAATGTCTATCTCTTGTTTAAACAAAGTTAAGGTATGTATAATAATTTCGTTGACACCGGGTATAATCAATGCTGTATGAAATGCGGTACCACAATTTTTAATATTTCCCAGAGTTAACTGTAAACGTGAAATGTTATTGGGTGCTCCTTCTGGTACTACTGGCAGCGAACGTAAGTCCTTAGACACTTTCAGACCCACGTTAAATCTACTCAGGATAATCAAGTAATTCTAATATTTGATTGCCATGAGTCCTATATAACAATCGGCGCAATAGAGTTTGCTAAACAAAGTGGAATTATGCTGGTTACTCTGCCTCCCCATACTAATGCAAAATTACAGACTCGTGACAAAACAGTATACGTCTTTAAAGACCAATTACAATGTTGCATGTAGCGCCAATTCCGGAAAAAACCTTCCATATACGATGTTTCCGCATTGTTTGGAGAAACCTATCCAAAAGCTTCTCTATTAATAATATTAGAAATGGTTTCTTGCCCACTGGAATATGGCCCGTTACCTCAGATATATTTATTGAAGATGACTTATTGACGTCTAGTGTAACAGATGACCGATGCTAGAACTCCTACTAACAGAATGAAAGTTTTAATTGCATATTGATCTCCACAACGACTTACCGACAGAGATACAAACAGTCCAAGAACATCACTTTTCTCACCTGAAGACGTTTGACCCTTCCCGAAAGCGGGTCTTAGAAAAGGACTTGCCAAATGAAGAGCATGCAAAAGTTTGGTTTTAACCGAAAGTCCTGTTAAGGACAAAATTATAGCGGAACTTAGTGCAAAGTATGAGAACAAGAGAAGAAACACAAAGTTTACACTGAACTGGAACAAAAAGTTGTGAGAAGGTAAGTGCGGTAGTGAGGCTGAGGTTATAAAAAATCTGGGTGCAAATACCACGAAATGAGAAAAATCAGTAAGGAAGGTTTGGTTGGAACCGGCAAGAAACAAATCAAAAGGCACCACGTCCGATAGTGATAGTTCATGGGAAGTGTCATAAGAAAGCAGTGATGATTCCGAAGAATTTCACCCCGATGGTAGACGTTTCAACAATCTCTAAAGGCAATTTCTTGCTATTAGATGAAGGAGATAAATCTATAATTAAGTATTCAATATTCAAGCAGAACTGGAGGCTGAATTTAGTTTTGTATTTTAAGATAATTGTCTCTATGTTCAAATTTA
Organism: Vesta saturnalis; assembly: GCA_036346205.1. Classification (NCBI taxonomy): domain Eukaryota; kingdom Metazoa; phylum Arthropoda; class Insecta; order Coleoptera; family Lampyridae; genus Vesta; species Vesta saturnalis. Next base: position 798,684 of record JARFJB010002120.1, read on the forward strand.
TCAAAACACAAGAGACATATATTTTCAAAAAGGACTGTGTTTCTTAAGCGGAAAAAGGAAGAAGGGCGGAAATGCTTATTAATGGTTTAACTAATAATGTAACTTTAATAATTAATAAAAGACTTTTTTGTGGCTCTTTCAATAAAAAAAGTTTAATAATAACGAACAGTATAAATAAAATAAATTGTGTAACACTGCAGCCTTACGTATATAACGCGGTATACTTCCATAGTATACTCTCTTATTGCTATTTTTTGTTCATGAATGTGTATTATTACCCAGCAATTTAAAGGAACTATTTTCCGGAAACCCGATTGAATATAAAACCTAACAGAAACACAGTTTTGCATTTTTTTTAGAAAAATACTAGGACTAAAAGAAAAAAGTGGCAGGACTTCGACTACGCCAAATTTATAGCACACTGTATATTGAATATTGATACTATTTTTTCTAATTACAGGAATATTCTGTGGAGGATATCATTATTCTTTAAAGATGTATACCTACGAAAGAGTACGTGCTCGGAATTTCGCAAGAACTTGGGGGTTCGTACAATGCTCTCAGGCAATACCAATTGTAATAGGAGTGCCATTTTCAGGTTAGTCACATACACTAATAAACAGTTAGTAATTTTAATTGTAGGTTACATGAATGAGAAATGTGGAGAAAAAATGGGATACTACTTTAGTTCAACATGCGTGCTTGTCGGTAGTTTAACGTTATTTCTGATCGATTTACACCGTCGAAATATCGCAAGACATAAACATACACGTGAAAATGGCACACGTCATGTTTGCGTTAACGAAAATTGTCCGCAACGTAGAAAATTGTCGTTTTCGCAAGAACCAGATAATGATGGTGGTGTAACGGCAGGTGCTGCTGCTGCAGCTCTTGTTCTAGGAGCGGATCTAGCTCCTAATCAACCGCCCGGTATCATTGATAATATAGTTGGATCAAATGATAAACCTGAACTAACCTGTATTTCTGAAGAGGGTATTGCCGACATGGACCTTCCCGATAATTTATTAGATGATTTAGATTATATTGGAGACTGCATAACTTCTTGTAATAAAGTAGAAAATTATTTAATGCTGAGCGAGTTTGAAAATAATCTCATAGCAGAACTGCCTGTGATATTAGACAGGAAAGGTAGACGATGGTCTTTAGCGAGATCGAGACTTGCTTCCGGTACAACGGATGAACAGCAAGCAATTAATAATGAAGATGAAATAAATGGCCTAAATAAGACAAATAATTCTAAATGGAAAAGTTTTCCAAATCGTGTCATTACTGTTATTGATGAATCGTCCGTTTAATATAGATTAATATTTCTTATTTGCGTCATTTAGCTAAAGAGACTACCTCATAGAAATTTAGAACAGCATGTACGTATATCTGTATACATAAATACAATAATTCTTTGTGTCAAAATAACCAAACTGAAAATGTATTGATTGTTTGTATTTATTAATTATACTTTATTACCGAAAATTTTTAATCATTGTGTAACCTCCACCTCTACTACGTAGACGTTACAATTAAGTAAACAGGTACGTATTATATTCTGAGTTCTACAAATTTAGTATAAAATACACAAAAGTTTACTCATCACAGATTGCAAATATTGACCAACAACGCAAAACCATAAAATTCAATTCTTACCTATCAAGGCAACAAGACCCCGCAGAACCCTTATGGTTGCACTACGATTTTTGCGATTAAAGTGAGTGTACAGATACTTGCTTTATTTGTTTGTTCGTTGGTTTGTGTGTGAATTAGTGAGTGCGTGAATAAGCGACTGAATGAGTGAGTGATTGAGTAGTGACTGAGTGAATAAGGGTGAGCGTAAGTGTGAGCATGTGTAGGTGCGTGTATTATTATTTTTATTTATATATATATATATATATATATATATATATATATATATATATATATATATATATATATCAGGGTGCGGCATTAGTGAGTCGAAGTACGATATGTCCACTATTAAAGAAGATACCAAAAAGTTATTTACAAAAATTATAGGTAACGTCAAACTTCACATTATAAAATTATTTTCGTGTTTACAGGGTGTTACATATTACCAGGGTGAACCAAATATACTTTTTTTTTAATGGGACACCCTATATATTATTTCAAATTTAGATTAAGCTCATCTCCCCCATACTTCCAACATAGGGCATTGACTAAAAAATTATAAGACACGCAAGTGTAATGTTAAATTGCGTTCCCAACATGCCGTCTTTTTCTAATGGAACCCCTGCTCCCCTCCACCTACAAGCTTCTGAACTGTAAACTAACGACATCGTTGCAAATTTTCTGAACTGATTATTCGACTGCACGAGTCATGACGAGACTGATTGTCATTGTCGAGTCGGCGCCATCCGTCTACATACTCATAGATAAATAAAACCTTACATACTGTAAACGGTATTGTTTCCTAGCTATTATTATTCTTTGAAATAATATTCTTATTTCCAATATATGAAACTAAATTGATACCAAATAAATAGCTACCTGTGTATCCAATGATTATTTATAAATGTACAATAAAGCAAAAATATAAATTGCAATCGTACCACGAATTTTTTTACGAAAAATATTTAAGGGGTAATTTTAAAACTATATTTTTAGAGTGAATTTCATTTCTACCAATTAATTTGCGGCGCAGATATGCAGGACTGTTCGTTATAACAATTCTATGTATAAAATTTAAGAAATGAAATTTCCACCTTGTTTTAAGGAGAGCCAATTTAATTCTTGCATGAAATCGTTAATATGGTCAAATTTACCTAGACCATACATAAATCTGCCTCAAGTATTTTGTAGATGTTGGAGCCTGTTTCTGTTAATGTAATTTAGAAATGGGTAATAAACAGTTAAACAATATCCATAAATCGGAGAAATTAATACTTCACATATTTTTTTCTAAACTTAAAATTATATTATTGACTTATTAGTAAATAATAATCGTAGTTTCATCTAGGCCCTTTTGATCACGTAACTTACATGATCACTAAAATTGTATTTACCTAAATTTTTAATTTTCTCCGCAAAAGGTAAGGAAACACCGTTTTTTAAATTAAATTAGGAGAAATAATTATAAAAAATATAGAAATAAGGAATAAAACAACTAATACAATAAATCGATTTAAATTTATTTCCCCATGTATATATTCCTCACTATAATAAATTACTTACTATAGAAGAAATATATAAAACAAATCTCAAAAATAATAAAGATATTCAATCAAATAAAATAATTATACAAATTATTCTAGAATTTAATGTATTTAATTAATTTAATAACTCGTACTCAATAAAAATTAAATAATCAAAAATCATAAAATATAAACTCGAAAATAATAAAATTACTCTAAAAAAAAAGTGAAAACGTAAAATAAAATTTACAAATTGAAATTATTTAAGATAAATTTTATATTTTTAATTCCACTAATTATTATTGTTTTTTTTTATTCTACCTAAATAACAAATAAATAAATCACCAACAAGAAAAATTAAATTTAAAGGAACTCAATGAAGAAATATAAGTAAATATTTACGTAAACATCCAGAAGAACAAGAATATATCGCATTAATTAATTTTCCATGTTGAGTACATATTTGAATATAAATATAAAGAATAACATACATAAATTTAATTTAAAATGTAAAGTATTCTTCAATGGAACTGTAACGGATGTCAAAAAGTTTACCCAATTATCTGAGCATTAGACGACATGCCCCACGAAAGGCGTGTAAAAGGTGGTGTTGCAATTTTTGTCCACAATGATTGTGTCTACAAAGAAACACAATTGCGTACTCATTTGCAAGCAATTGCAGTACACGTGTCGCGCCCATTTAAAATGACAATTTGCAATATCTACTTGCCAGACAACACGTGGACACCACTTGACTTAGACTTTAACTCCCATAATCCTTTGTGGGGTTCTGATAAATATGATAGAAGGGGAAAAGCAATAGAGGACTTACTGGATACGACAGGGCTCATTTTACTTAACAATGCCCAGAAACCAACGTTCTTTAACGCCAGATCCAATAACTTTTCCACGATCGATCTGACTTTGTGCTCCCCTCGGATAGCTCCGAACCTCACATGGGAAGTAGCTAATGATCTACATGGAAGTGATCACTTTCCCATTCTCATCAGTACGTCACAATCTAAAGGTCACGTAATGTTACCCGTGAAATGGAAGTTAATAAGAGCTGATTGAGACAATTTTAAAAACAAGGTACGTCCTATTAATAGAGCGCTGGAAATCGATGATATGGTAAACGACCTTAACGAATCGATTCTGCAAGCTGCCGAAATATCAATTCCTAGGACAAGCCACAAAGTAAACCGAATACCTGTACCTTGGTGGAACCCAAAAATCGGTGAAGCTATTAAGGCCAGAAAAGTCGCTCTGAAGAAGTTTTCAAAAAATCCCACTACAGAATCACTACACAATCCAAAATGTCTCACTAAGATACTGCATGGGGGCTTTTCCCACAAGCTCTTCATATAGTTTATGCGCTGAAGTTGGTGTTCTACCCTTAAAGTTCAGGCGCATGTGGCTGTTACAAAAATATGCTTGCAAAATCAGCAAAGTCAACACATTTTAATTACGAGATCATCACTAAGAATGAAAATACGTGCAGAACATTAAATACGCTCATATATGTACAATTACACAAAGGATCACATTACAGATCCCATCACAAGAAGCGACCAAAAAGGAGTACATTAGAGATAAAATATTAGACCAATGGCAAAATACTTGGAATCAACAAAATAGCGCTCTTAAAGAACATCTACTTTCGATCAAAAAACGCAAAAAATACCCAGCATTCTCAAGAAGGAACAAGGCTTCGCATAGGTCATACAAAGTTGACACACGAACACATACTTACAGGATCACCCCGAGGAATATGCCAAACATGCAACGATCCGACATCTCTTCACTGATTGTCAAGCAGTGCAAGCACAACGAGAAATCTGTGATATAAGAGGTCCATTTCCAAAAATGCTAGAAGTAAATGAAAGAAAAATGAAAAAGGTGCTTGAATTTTTACATTTATCAGAATTACACGGAAAAATTTAACCAAAAATATGCACATATTCAGAATACGTTTTGGAACATTCATAACCGGCTAAAGGCAAAATAACCTTAGAAGTTGATGCCTAATAAATAATTAAAAAAAACAACCTCTAAAAATGAAGTTGATCTAATTAAAATTATTGTAATTCAACTATAAGAAACCAAACTATTAATTAATATAATTTCCCCTAATAAATTTAAAGAAGGAGGAACTGCTATATTAGAAGAACATAATAAAAGTCATCATAATCTTATTCTAGGTATAATATTAATTAAACCTTTCTTTAAAAACAATCTACGACTAGATAAACGTTCATATGAACAATTAGCTAAACAAAATAATCCTGATGAACATAAACCATGAGAAATTATTATTACAATTGAACCATATAAACCTCATATACTTATTGTTATTAAACCTCCTAATACTAATATCATATGTGAAACTGATTAATATGCCATTAAAGACTTAACATCCATTTGACGTAAACAAATTAAAGAAATAATAAAACCAATAATTATAATAATAAAATTAAATTTTAAACCTATAATTATATACATTTTTATAAAACGAATTAATCCATATCCCCCTAACTTTAACATTACGCCAGCCAAAATTATTGACCCAGAAATTGGAGCCTCTACATGAGCCTTGGGTAACCATAAATGAACAGAATATACAGGAATTTTAATTTAAAAAAACCAGCTTGAATACGTTCAGGTTGATAACCTCAACCTAAAATTAATAACAATGTTGGAATTAATCTAATTTCAAAAAAAATATATAAAAAATAAATATATTTATTGTACTAAAAGTTATAAATAATGAAAATAATATTATTAAAACAACAAATAAAAAAAAATCACTAAAGACTGAAAATAATCATTGCTATAAGAACGAACTATTAAATATTATACCAATATTAAAAAAAAAAATGCCAAGAGACTCATAATATCCATTAAATAAAATTTTAATTTGTTCATTTTTAACAATTATTTTAATATTAATATGAAATGGAGCTAAACCAGTTGAAGATACTTTCATTTTAACAGGCAAATTTTAACTACGTTATGTTTCTTATTTTTTCCTCTTATACTTTTAATATCAAAATTATGAGATAAAATTATATTCAATTAAGTTAATGAACTTGTTTAAGTATATATTTTGAAAACATAATAAAGAGTTAATTTACTTTATTAACTTTACTATAATTAATTAACTAAATAATTTGAACAAAAATAAACAACTTCAATCCTAAATAAAACATTAAAAAATTTAAAGAAATAGGTAAACATCTTTTTCAAGCTAAGTATATAAGCTTGTCATATCGAAAATGAGGTAAAGTCCCCCGAATTCAAATAAATATAAAAGAGATAAATAAAACAAAAAAAAAATAATTACAAAATAATCTACCAAAAAAAATAAAAATAAATACTATTCTCATAAACAAAATTCTTGAATATTCAGCCATAAAAAGCATAGCAAATCCCCCTCTTCCATATTCATTCCAGATTTCAATTAAAAAACTATTTATTATGCTACCTTTGCACAGTTAAAATACTGCGGCTATTAATTATCACTGAGCAGATTAGACCTTAAATTGTTCTCAAAAGGACATGTTTTTAATAAACAGGCAGAAAATTAATTTGCCGAATTCCTTTTTATAATCTAAAAAATTTTTTATCTTTAAAAACAAATTTACTAATTTAATCATAATAACTAATAATAAAAAACATAAAATTAATTTTTAATAAACAATTTAAAATTAATATAAATTAATAATTTATTAAATAATAAATAACTATTAAATTATTATCATGATTAACAATTAAAATTATACAAAATATAGATATATTAAAATTTTTAAGTTTTAAATAAAAGCTCATCGCATTAAATATTTAATATTAAAATTAAAAATTAATTCTTAAAATAAATAATAGAATTAAATTCTTTTCTTAAAAAACTAGATATATTTAAAAACGAATAAAACTTCATTTCAAATTAATTATTTTAAAGTATTATATCACAAATAAATAAATGATTAATTAGTCCTTTTAAATTCGAAAAAAACATTTAAATAATTTCAATTTAATCAACCCTGATACAAAAGGTACAAAAAATTAATTCTTCTTTTTAAAATTTTTAAAATTTCACTCACATTAGTAATAAACTATAATAAAAAAAAAAATTTCTTAATAATTAATAAAATAAAAATATTTTTATTAAAAAATAAAAATAATTTAATTAATTCAAATTAACTGTATAAAACAGTAATTTTTTGAATGTAAATAAAAAACTTATCCTAAGCTTTAGTTTGGTAATTCTAGATACACTTTCCAGTACATCTACCAGGTTACGACTTATCTCAATTTAAATGAGAGTGACGGGCAATATGTACATATTTTAGAGCATTTATCATATAAAATAAATTTTTTATATTACTATCAAATCCAATTTCAAATAATTTTCTAACGATAAAATTATTATAACCCATTTCTACTTTTATATAAACTGCACCTTGATTTGAAATAATTTATCATCATAAACCTTGAAAATTTAAATTCTTAAAAAAAATTCTTAAACAACGATATACAAACTTAATTAATAAAAGTGGAACTTATTGTGGAATATTAATTATAGAACAGGTTCCTCTGAACTGACTAGAATACCGCCAAATTTTTTAATTTCCATGAACAACAAATACTAATCTGGTTTAATAATTTACAATTAATATAATAGGGTATCTAATCCTAGTGTATATTTTCATTTTAATGAATTTAAAATTATTATAATAATTAATATTCAAATTTAAATTTCACCTAAAAATTCAAATACCAAATTTAATTAAATTAAAATTTAAAACCCAAAATATTCAATTATCTATTTGTATAACCGCAATTGCTGGCACAAATTTTATTAGATTTATTAAAATTTACTGAAACATATATTGATAAATTTTCAACGTCAAATACTGAAAAAAAAACTTTTAATTAAAATTCTACTGTAAATTCATTTTAAATAATAAATTTAATACAAATTGAATTATAAATTTAAATAAATTATTCCCCAAAATAAACTATTCTTACATTTAAATTTAATTAATTCTAATTTAAGTAAATTAATCAATTAAAAATAATTAAATAATAAATAAATTATTAATAAATTAAATTTTACTATTTTAGAAAATTACTTAATAATCAAATTTATTATTAATAAAATGGTATAAATCATTAAATTAAATTTTTAAATAAAAATAATCCAAAATAAATGAAAAATTAAATTTTATTTAAAAACAAAACAATCAATTTCATTTAAAAATAAAGTTATAGAATTAATAATTTAAACTAAAACTTACAAAATTTATTTATACGTATATTAATATAAATATTTTATTGACCCCCCTCAAATATATTTAAAATATAATCATAAACAAATCATTAATATGCAATAAAAAATTAATTAATTTCTAATTTTTCAATTAATATTCCATTAATAACAAATTTAATTTCTAGTAACTCGTAAGCTGTTTTTTTTAATTATTTTCTTTGTATAAATGATTATTTATCAAAGACCAATAGCAATAATGTTAAATTCTTAAGATAACGTTTTAATGATATATTAAATATTTATATATTAATTCCATTTATTATATATATATATATATATATATATATATATATATATTCAATTCAATTCAATTCAATAGGTGGTAGGCATGTATACTCCATGCCAGCCGGGGAGGTACCACCACCCTTACCATGGGCTCCTTAATATTGGGTCTCCGATTTTCTGAGCTCGGTAAGGGCTGCCGGTTACCTTTTCCATCATCCTTAATCTATTCTCATCCTTATTCTTCCTTCTCGCCCTCACTGTCTTCCTATCGGATTAAAAGTCCCAAATTAAAAAATAAGATGGCTGTGGTTTCTAGGGTAATAAATTCCGGACGTAAAATCCTGCCCCATTCGGATGTCCGGGAGGGCAGGGCCCAAGCGACCTCGGTCATCGAAAGTATCAACTTTCTGATTCACTACAGCAACATCCGCGGTATCAGGTCTAATCTTAATGCTATTCACCAACATCTTGAACAATTACAACCTGATATATTGTTTCTATCTGAAACACAAGTTTCCTCTGAAAGCTCCGAGTCGCTCAACTTGCAATTTCCTCAATACCATCTTCACTCTAACTTTCGATATAAAGGAGGCGTATGTGCGTACATCAAGGACTGAATTGCTTGCAAGAGCGTTTCTTCCTTAGAAAATAAAAATTTTGACGTGATTTGGTTTAAACATTCTGGCCCTAATTTTGTGAAATTCTACTGTTGCATTTATAGGTCTCCTAATGACAGCAACTTTCAAGACTTCTTCGATTACCTTAGTATGAAAGTTGACTATCTCCTGTCTCAGTTTCCATCTTGCGATATCTCATTTGTAGGCGATTTCAATGTTCATAACTCTAATTGGCTTCAATTTTCATCTACTACAAATCCCGCTGGTCATAGTGCAGAAACATTTGCTATTTCATGTGATCTCACACAAATGATTTTTGAACCCACAAGAATACCTGATAACCCTAACCATACTCCACATCTTCTAGATCTCTTTCTTACATCAAACCCTCTTGTTTATAAAACTTCCGTTCTTTCGCCTTAGGTCTTTCCGACCATTGTCTAATAAAAATCATTTCTACTGTACCTAATTCCACTGTTGTTCGCAAAACCGTTAGAACCTTGTGGTGTTTTAAGTCAGCTCGATGGAGTGATTTACGGGATTTCTTTGCAACCTTTCCATGGCGTGAATATTGTTTTAAGTCGTCCTCTTCTTCGGACATCGCTCTTTCAGTATCTGAAGTCATCCTCATGGGAATGGAGTTATACACTCCGAAAAAACAGTACCGTGTAGGTCATTCACGTTCCCAACCCTGGTTCAATAAGGCTTGTTATGATGCAATATCTTTAATAAATAAATTACATTAAATGAAAATCTAATAAATCGGTTGACAGTCATGTAGAATACGTTGGTGCTAGAAATATCTGCAAAAGTGTCATCACTAAAACTAAAAAGTTGTTCGGACAACGAAAATGCAATGAACTAGCTACATCTCCTTTAGGCAGTCGTAAATTTTGGTCTTTAGCAAAAGCCATTAGTAAAAACTTTTGAACATCTTCATTTCCCCCCCTGACATCTATTGACGGATCGGTAGTTGCTGATTCTGTAGACAAAGCCAACGTTTTTGTGGATTTGTTTGCATCAAACTCGTGTCTCAATGATTCTGGAAAAGATGTGCCCCTAGTCAACTCTTCTTCATACGTTATGAAACCAATTCATTTTCGGTACAAGCTCTTGGAATCGATCATCAGTAGGCTTGATCTCAATAAGGCGACTGGCCCAGACGGTATCCCAGCTACTGTCTTAAAGAAATGTTCCCCCGAACTAGTACCAGTCTTATCTAAGCTCTATACGATCTCTATATTTTCTGGGGAATTCCCTTCATCATGGAAGTTAGCAAATGTTCCACCTATTCCCAAAAAATGTGATAAGACCGATCCCTCAAATTACAGACCAATTGCCATCACTTCCACTATGTCTAAACTCATGGAAAAAACCATCAATCAGCAACTGCTCACGTTCCTTGAAGCTAACAAACTCCTTAGTGACCACCAATATGGGTTTAGGCAAAGTCGTCCAACAGGCGATCTTCTTTCATATGTAACCCAAGTTTGGAACAATACAGTAGAGCAGTCCGGTGAAACAGTTGTAGTCGCTTTAGGTATCTCAAAGGCATTTGGCCAAGTTTGGCATAAGTGTTTACTTGCCAAACTCACCTCGTTTGGGTTAAATGATACGCTCATCAACTGGGTTTCTAGTTTCCTTGATAAAAGATGAATACGTGTCGTAGTTGATGGCTTTTTTTCAAAAGAAGTTAGCATTAACGCGGGCATACCACAGGGATCCGTTATAGCGCCTACACTTTTTCTGCTGTACATAAACGACCTTATTTCTTCAACAAGTAACCCCATCCATTGCTTTGCTGACGATAGCACTCTTCACTGTAGTTCATCTCAGTCTACTCATAGTGATAATCCACCTTCTATGTCAAATCAAGAAATTAAAGCTGAAATGGCAAATTCAATCAACAAAGACATTCAACGTATTCTCGTTTGGGGAAGCAATAATCTAGTTAAATTTACTGCTAACAAAACTCAGTGTTGCCTTATGTCCGCCAAAAAAGATCGATCATTTCCTGTTGTAAGTATGAATGGCTCAGTTCTTAAGTTTTCAGACTCTATTACTCTGTTGGGTATGACTGTATCTTCAAATCTCTCATGGGTTGACCATCTTCTGTCAGCTACCAAAACAGCTGCTCGTAAAATAGGCTTTTTGTACAGATCTAAGCAGTACATTACCTCTAGACAACTCCTTCTGCTGTATAAGGCCCAAATTCGGCCTCATCTGGAATATAATTCTCACCTTTGGGTTAGTGCTCCCCAATACGCTCTCGATATCGTTGATCGTATTCAAAAAAGAGCGATTAGGCTTATAAATGACCCGTCCTTAACTTCTCACATACAGTCTCTTGAGCATAGAAGGATGGTTTCAGTTCTTTCTTTGTATTATCGTTATTACAACGGCTATTGTGCTGGTGAATTATCTTCTTTGATACCATATCCGGCTATCTTTGCGAGAAACACTTGGTTCGCTCATTCACATCATCAGTATGCAGTACAAATCTCCACTTGTCGCACCAAACGGGCGCAATCCACATTTTTCTACACGGCTTCTAAACTCTGGAATGATCTCCCTAGTTCCTGTTTTCCTCTCACTTATGATATGAGAAAATTTAAGGTAGCTGTTCATAGGCATCTATTGGCAATTCATTATCCTCTATCCATCCTCCTAAGTGTTCCTGAGTGCTTTAGCACGATAGGCCTTATTTACCCTGTTCAGGTCCACAATCAAAATAATTATAATATATATATATATATATATATATATATATATATATATATATATATATATATATATATATATATATATATATATATATATATATTATATATATATACAGGTTAGTCACGCTCAACGGGACGGAACCTAGCGGTAAAACGGTAAATGATATCAAAAATCGTTTTACACAAGTATGTAAGTCTATTTGGTCTACAAATTAAAATTAGTGTGGAATATACAGGGTTACAGGAATATATGTATTTATTCAAGTAACCCTATATCTAAGTTTGATAGTTTTCGAGTTATTCAATTGTTTCTAAAAATGTAGAGTAATTGAAAAAAAATTAATTATAACTTAACAGAAATTTTTAATTAATTTGCTTTTAGATTTCGATTGTACACTTCTTGGACTGTCTATCATAATAATTACAATAGTAAAATAATATGCAGGGTGTTCCTAACTTCAACTTTGATTTTCTCCAAGTATTTGGTGCTATTACTTTGTCATTTTAAATGGAACACCCTGTATTTTATTTATTCATGAGAAGGGAAATTTAATACTCTTTTAAAGTGATATAGGGTTCCCTATCCCAATTTTCAGTATTTTCCGAGATATTTCCATTATTTTACCAGTATGCATAAATATTGATGGTTTTATAGTAAATACTGGCAAGATGGCCTTGTAAAATTTTACCTTCATTATAAATAATAGAATTAAACTATTCCTGTGAACATCAAAAATTCATGTACATCTTATACTAATTTATAAAAAGATAAGCTAAATAAAGCTTTTGGGTTCATACCCCAAATATAAAGATTCTTTTTTTTTAATAAAAAAATTTTATCAAATTTTATGTTTATCAATATTAATTATTAGAATAGAATCTTGATTTCAATTTCCTCTTATTCATGAATAGCTATATGAATAGGACTTGAAATTAATGTTTTATCTATTATTCCAATTTCAAATTCAAGAAAAAATAAACTTTCTTCTGAATCTTCAATTAAATAGTTTATTACACAAACTATTGTATCATCAGTAATTCTATTAGCAATTATCATATTAATAATAAGTTCGAGTATTTTCATCAAAAATAAATCAAGAATCATTAATTATTTTTACTATAAATTCAAGACTTCTAATGAAAATAAGAATAACCCCGTTCCATTTTTGATTTCCAGAAGTTCTTGAAGGATTAGATTGAATAAATTGTATATTAATATTAACATGACAGAAAATTGCCCCTATAGTCCTGTTACTACTAAATATCTTTTATAATAATTATTATTTTAATGGCAATAATTGTAAGAGGATTAATGGCATTTAATCAAATTAGAATACGAAAATTTTTAGCATATTCGTCAATTAATCATATAGGATGAATAATTGCAATAATTTATCTTCAAACAACATGAATAAATAAACTTTTTAATTTATTCAATTCTTACAATCAATGTAATTTTAATTATAAAGAAAAACAAAATTTATTTTATTAATCAATTAGATCAGAAATTAAATTTTTATTTGAAAAATGACACGCTTTGCAAAAACACAAATAATCAAAAGTTTGTAGGAGAAACCTGACGTCAAACACGCTTGCCAATTAAGAGTACATCGACACTTTCACGGCGAGAGTTAACGAGCAACTAAACATTTGAGACCCACTTTACTACTAGCGCCGTCTCTAGTTGAGACCCAACTTTGGCTACGGATATTACCATACCGTTGCGTATCTTAAACGATTCCTCAATCAACGCATAGGGTTTCATTACGTTATACAGGGTATTTCAAAAGTTATGGTCAATTGTATACGAAAATCATTCTCATTTCAACGTCCTGTATACCCTAGGCAGAACAACCTAACAATAATTTTTCCAGGCATAACTTTTTGACACTGGTACAGTATTACGAGAAACTGCTATTTCTTTATTATTGCACCAATTTAACATAGAGCGAGCCAAAGTAAAATTGTCTTGCTTCATGCTGTTAATTGACATGATGCAGATGAAAATTTCACTAAATGTATAAATTTTTACCATTGAGTTCAATTTATCAGTCAAGGTTTTTACCTAATACATGGTTCCTATGGTGTAGGTAGCTCACCGTGTGAGTAGGTTTTCTATATACACTTGCCGTGAAAGTTTTGCTATTCCTATGTACAAGTACATCCAGAAATGGCAGTTTTTGTTCCGACTCCAATTCCATTGTGAATTTTATGGAGGGTGCGCGGCTATTTAGATGATCTTGGAATTCTGTCAGCTTATACTTGCCGTGTTGTCAAACTATGAAGGTGTTGTCCACGTATATAAGCCATATCCTGATTTTTCCGTGAATTCGGATATATGGGTATATGGGTAATAGCAAGAAGCCCATCGCCATATCAAACTCTTGCTGGCAGAATCTGTCTTCTGGTTGGAAGTATGTTGTTCTAATGCAAACTTTCAGAAGCTCCATTATTATGTTTACCAAGTGACGTTTGATCGTTTTCTTGTCTGTCCCTTATGATAGTTAATGCCTTGTCAAATATGTCGGTGGGCACATTTGTGAACAGGCTCACGATGTCGAAACTTACTAACTGTTCGTGGTTGAGTTGAAAGTTTCGGATTATTTCCTACGACTGCTGCTGAAGGTGAAGAAAGAACCTACCAATACCAATCGCTAAACGAAGTGGAAATATAGCTTGAACTGTGACGTTACACTACTGAGTACTGAGGTATATTCCGAAAGTAGATTAAATAACTGCAGTTGAAGAAGCAGCTATGAAATTAGTTCTTGATAATACACTTTGCATTAATTTTTTTATTAAATCTTAATCTGCGACTTAGGCTGAATGTAATCCATGATGTTGGTCTAAAACCAGTTTTAGTCAGAGCATTCTAGTTACGGGAACAAGATGCAAATCTGAGATATTACTTTTATGTCAGTTTCTAAAACACAGTTACAGAAACAAGATGCAATACACAGCAAAGGAAATTTAGGCCTCGGATATTAGATTCATAACCAAGACTCAAGATACTGAGTTGAAGCTATTTTGCATTAAAGGGAGTGGTTACCTGGGTGAGTTGCGGTTGGTCGGTAATGGGACCCAAAAGGATCAAAGGATCTATATATGGATACAACCCTTGAAACACATCATTCTCAGAAAATCAACACTTGCCAATTAATCGCATTAACTTTTAATTAAACCCTAATCTGCGACTTAGGGTGAGTGTAATCCATGATTTTGACCTAAAACTAGGTTTAGCCAGAGAATCCTAGTTTTAGGAACAAAATACAAATCTAAGATATTAATTTTAAATTACTGTCTGCGAACACAGTTACAGAACCAAGATACATCAAAAGGAACATAGGCCTAGGAGATTAGATTCATATTCAAAATTCAAGTTGTATCGAGTTCAAGTCAGCTTGCATCAAAGAAAGAGAGATGACTTGGCGGAGTTCCGGCTGCCAGCAAAGGATCTAGACACGGATGCAACCTTCAATACTGGAACTGACTCCTGTCAAAAGGCCTTAGATACGGAAACATGATGCTATATCCACCAAAAGGATTTTGGATATGGACAGGTGGAGCGTTACCTATCTCTGTCAAACAGACTTAAATACAGATACAACCCTCATTACTGAAATCTGCCCCATGCCAACAGAGCCTATACTACGTTCGGGGTGAGAGTGCAGTACAGCACTTATGGCAAACAACGCCAGGGATGCCATGTTTCCGCAAACGTGTGCAAATATGCACCGCTCACCACCAACAAATCCGGCTATTGTAATATAGCATTGTGACAAAATTGGTTTTTCAAAGAAAATTTATAAAAAAAACAACAGCAATTTATAGATATAACAGAATCCTTTGTGACATTAAAGTTAGTCTTATTTAAATGGTAATTGACAAGATTCATTCGTATTTGCTTTTCTGAAACTTGCAGAATTTGACCAGGCTTCCATTTAACAATTTCTTGCATTTCCAACATTCAAAGCAATACAAAATCAAAGTATCGACCACAATATACACTCCACTGAATAATACGAAGACACTTGGCAAAGAGATAAAGAATAAACATATTTTGTACAAAAATTACTTTAATGGCCTATAAGGTACTTAGGTATTTAGGTATTGAAAAGTAGTTAGTAATCAGTCAAATTTACAAAAGAAACCAATCACAAACGTAATTACTTTACAATAATCATCGTATATAATAAGGCAGGCAATTAACTGACTTTAACAGTTAAAGAATAAACATATTTTGTACAAAAATTAGTTTAATGGCACAATCAAAAACGTAATTAAATCATCGTACAATAAGACAAGTCATTAACAGGATAAAATAAAAAAAATAAAGAAAATACGTAAAAAAAAGTTTAAATATTACATGGGAATTTATTTGAGAACTCTCGTTGTTTCACTGGTAGAAAAGAAATTAAAAACGGTTGAAAAAAGAGAGAAACGTCGTATCAGCCCTCGTGCTAATGCTTAAGTGTACCTACTGATAGTATTAGTTTTGAATGAAAAATAAATTGCACATTGCACATTGAGAGAATGAACAAGGGAAGATTTACGAAGCAAATATATATAGGTGAGGTTAGAGGTAAGGCGGAGCCTGGTAGGCCGCGTAAAACTTGGCTGAATGTTGTAGAATGTATGATAAAAGAAAGAAGGAATTTTTAAAATAAAAGGACATGTTAGAGACAAGGTATGAATCTTGCGGAAGCTAGCGAGGTATGCAGAGATAGGAAAGCATGGAGAAAGGTTGGGAATGAAAAATAAATGAGAGGCAGGGATTGTTTTGCCCACGCCTCAAGGGAATGGTGTGATTTTAACGTATGTTAAAATAAATTGCGACTTTTGCAATTTCAAAGATGAGAACAAAAGCAGTTCCTGTTTATTACCATTAAAAAAATTGTACTTAAAAGGAAGACAGTAACGTCGGACCACCCAAAAGGAGCATAGCAGTATTATAATTCTTGAAGGACGTCAAAGTGTGCAAGAAGTTTTTTCTGGCTACGCTTTGAATGTAGCTTTCAGAATGACAGAAGAATTCGTAACATCATAACTGATAATGATTTTTCTCAATTAGCACCCCATCCAATTAAGGTGAAAAGAAGAATGACATAAATTTGATAGTAGAGCATATCAATTCACTTTGACCTACATATCTATCACACTACAGATGGAAGCATGCTACCTACAGTAAATATCTTCTTAATGATATAGACATCATATTAATGTATAATGATGTCTTTGAAAAACATCACAGTCTTGAAATATATTACGAGCTACACCGTAAACAAGTACCTAGATCGCTCCGAATGCCCTAATTGAAAAAACACCAAGAAGGCCAGGTAGTATATGATGTCTTGCGCTGCAGTAAGGACGACATTTTTCTCAGCTGATTTACAAAAAGTATACTTGTATACAAATCTCACTAAATAGTCTCTTTCTAATAATGGATATCTGTTCAGGTAATAATGCTACCTCACTCTGAAATGTTTAAATAACTTTATATCTTCATTCACAGAATTACACAATAGCTTCCAATGAAAGTTTTGTGCCATTAGGCAAGTAATCACAATTTAACAAACCGTTTGTTGTTATTTAGCACAAAAGGACAGCAGAATCTTATCTCAGAATTTTATGCTTTTCAAGATTACCACGATATCCGAACAATAACATCGTGGTGAGACAACTGTGTGGCGTGTAACAACTGTTGGCCCTTTTTTTGTTTTTTCATTTATATCACGAACTGCAGAGAAGTAGCCTTACAAAATTTAAATATTTGGAACCTGGGGACATACATTTATGTCAACCGATTCCTTCTTCCATCAAGCACAAAAAGAATTGAAGGCAAATCCTACCTATCGGACATGGTTCACAAGAGACCTATGAGTTTTGAAATAAACGAACTGGTTTTAAAGAAGATCCCTAAGTGTTATACATTTTGGCAGCCAAGTTTTTCAAAAATGGTATTACTAAATCTGAAAGATTAGATAGAAAGGGCAACTTAAATTGCGAAGTTAATGCAAATAGTATCTGAAAATCACATGAAGTTTTGGGAAGTTTTTTTTTCAAATATTAATGATTTACAGGTATGGAGATAGGAAGTGGACCCAAAGCGAAGCGTGTAATGTATTCAACGTAATTTACCCAGATACTACTGTATCTCAAGGAACAATCTCTCAATCAATTAAAAAATTTTGAGAAACTTGTAGCACTGAAAACGTGCAAAGAACTAGCAGACCAAAATCAGCAACAAGTAAGAAAAAAGCTTTAGATGTTCTATTGGCAATTGAAGAAATACAACAAGCTTCAATGAAGGAAGTAAAATTACTTATTTCCGTGCTTAGAATTTTAAAAAATAAAAATTATCCTTATACACTTAAATTAATACACGAATTGAATGAATTTGATTTTAATAGAGGGATATATTTCTGTAAGCAAATGATGGAAAGATGTAATGCGGATGAGAATTTTGCATCAAATATTGTACTCTCCACTGAAGCGACCTTTATGCTCAACGGTACATTAAGTCGACATAATTGTCAGTATCGGGCGAAAACGAACCCATACTAGGTGCAAGAGGCACACACACACACAATATTCACAAAAAGTAAATGTGTGGACAGGCATTATAAGAGCGCACATCATAGGACCCTTTTTTCTTAATCGATATCTTCAACTGCTTCAAATCGATATCATACCTCGGTGAAAATGGAGGTATTGACAATAGAATTTTCTTCCAACATGATGAAGCTCCACCACATTTTGCGGTACATGTTAGAGAGTACTTAAATTATGTTTTTCGAAATAGGTGGATCGGAAGAACAGGATCTATTGCATGACCTGCCAGATCTCCTGTGTGGTCGGTCATGTGAAAAATAATGTGTTCAAACAAATAGCGAGAAATTGGGAGGACTTAATAAATGGTGCGAATAACTACCTAAATGAGAAGAGCAAGCACCTGTTACACAGAGCTATTACAGAGGAATTTAAATTCCGATTAGGTCATTGTTTGGCAGTCAAGGGAGCTCTGTTTGTACATGTGATTTAGTATTACTGTTTTTTTGTATTTATAGTCTACCTTTGATAGTCTTTAAATATTTAATTTTATTCAAGTTTTAGTGTTGCGAAATTAATTAATTTAGTTGTGATTGAGTCGTAATAAACTTTTTTTCTCGCTTATTTTTTTCCGAAAATTGCAAAATAACTGAATAGAGAAAAATATGCTCGTTTCAAAGTGACAAAAAAAAGTATGGTTGCCATTTAAAAAAAGAAGACATAAACAAACCAAAAAACCCAAAACATTCACAGTAATGAACCAAACAACTTTTATATTGAACATATTTTTGTAACTTCGCAAATAACAAACTTAAGAGCCTTTATTTGATACTTTTGTACCACCCTGCATAAGTGGTATTTAATACTCTTTTGAATATTATCTCTAAGTTCTTGTATGAACAATTTATTATTTGCAGATATGACAAATGCTCTTGGTAATCAATGGAAGCAAAATCTCATCTGAATAAGTTTAAATAATCGAAGAAGTAATAGCAACAACAGCATCTTTTCACTGTACAGACACCAAATAAGGCCATGTTAAGATTTGTTTGCTTATTTTAAGAATATTTACTGAAAGATTTATACAACGCTTTTTTTGTAATGAGTGTATACTATAAGTTATCATTTTTTGTTAAATATAATTGCTTTTGAATATAAACTGTTTAAAAAAAATGGTAACTATGGCAACTGGTAAATTGGCCTTATTTGGAGACTGGGCTCTGGGCTCATAATAAGGTAATAGTAGATTTCGCAACTAGTGCGCTGTTTACACATTTCTTGTCGAGGCTGTTCTTTTTAACGTAGGAGTAAAATTTAGCACCAAAATACACACTGTTTATCATCTTTTGTAATCGTTCACGTAAAATTAGAAAAAATTAAATTTTGAAATATTTGTTGACAAATGTCAAATTAAATACATAAATAAAAAAGTTTATATATTTAGTTATATACCACTTTTCTCTTTATGTATTAAAAGTAACGATTACAAAAACAGTATTTTTCAAGTACGTAGTTTTAAATTTTTACATAACTTTTAATTTTAGTTTTTGAAGAAAATAAACGGTTACACAAATTAAAATAAAAGATATATTAAAATGAAAAACAACTCTAAATTGTTTTTAACTTAAGCTACATGTCTTGATTAGATACATTTAGGACAAACAAATGTGGCTTTATCTTGCTTAGTAAGTCCTAACATTCCTCGTGAACTAGAGCGATAAATTACATTTTCGCATGTCAGCTACTCAGTCTTCATCACAAGCAAAACAGTACCAGAATTCTTTCTTGTTAATTTTGTTCTTTCCTTTTTCTATTTTGTCTTGATTTTCTTTTTGTTTCACGACTTGTTTCCCTTTTTCTTTATTACTTTGAGAGTTATTTTCTTTAACGGTGCTCGTTTGTATTTCTGAAAACAATCTTTTTGTTACTTCTTGGGCTCTGGAGTTGATTGCTGGTCGATGTTTTCTGACTGTTTTCTTGACTTCTGGAGTAATGAAAAAACCACTTTCGGTGAAGCTTTTATTTAGATTATCTGTTTCTTGTAGTGGCTCTTAATTTTTGCTTTGCTGCTCGCTATTTAGGTTGTATATATTTCTATCATCTTCCTCTATTTCCTCAAGTTCATCTTCAACTTCATCACTTGATTCATCAGATGTGTAAGAACCACTGGAGTTACTGTCACTGTCACTTTGTGGAAACGTAAATGTAAAAACTTTATTTGGAGTTTGCACTTTCTTCTTAGCATTTACACCGCTTGCTCCAGGTTGTGGATCAGTACCAGCTTTTGATTGATCGGCACTATTATTTAATTGCTGAGTACTATTTTCGCAGACATTACCCAAAACTTGATCATCGAAAGGACGATGTGTAAGAACACTGGGAGCAAATGCTGTCTCTGGAATGGCTGATGGGTCAAATGGCCAAATTCCCGTTGCTGTAAATCCAGATAAGATATTTTTGCTTGACATGGATTTAAACCAAACTGGAGTAAATATTTCTCCAAACCTGGCCCTTGTAATAGTACGTTCGTTTGCATGATTTACCCAAAAATTTAGAACCTCTTCATCCCAGTATGTCTCAAAACTTCGAAATACAGCTTTGTCTAACGGTTGTAACTCATGTGTAGTGTTACTAGGTAAACAGAACAGGGTTATCTGATGTTTTTCTGCAGCATCTACAATGCGGATATCAAGGTGAGAAGATGCTCCATCGAAGATTAATAGAACAGGTCCAGGATGTTTAAACTTGGCAAAATGATCAAGCCATTGTATAAATGCATCTGTAGTCATGCTTCCTTTTTTAATTATTAAAATTTTGAACTCCGCTGGCATGGTGATATACCACTCGGGCTTAATTCGTACACCCTTGAAGATGATAACTGGAGGAATGCTTTGTCCTATTGCGTTAGCACAAGCTACAATGGAAACATTTTATCCATGCTCGGGAGCAACAAGGTGTACTCTTTTCACTCCCTTTTGTGCCAACACAGTTTGCTGATGGTGAAGAGTCAATTGGCATCCCTTCTCATCCATATTGTAAATTTGGACGGGTTTACCGTTAAATTGTTTCTCTAATAATATCCTTCTGAGTTTGTTAAAGTAATCGTCTACAATTTCATGGTTTATTTTTTGTGCTCTAGCAAGATTGAGTTTTTGAGCAGGACGTCTTGCCACTTCTGGATGCCTGGAATAAAAACATTTTAACCATTTTTTTCCGGCTGTTTCTTTGATAAGTGAAAAACTATGTTTTACTCCTGTTTCTCGTACAAAGGCGTACACACTTTTTCTTAGAATTTTCGGTGTTAATGGTAGTTATGCTTCCTTTTTTAATTATTAAAATTTTGAACTCCGCTGGCATGGTGATATACCACTCGGGCTTAATTCGTACACCCTTGAAGATGATAACTGGAGGAATGCTTTGTCCTATTGCGTTAGCACAAGCTACAATGGAAACATTTTATCCATGCTCGGGAGCAACAAGGTGTACTCTTTTCACTCCCTTTTGTGCCAACACAGTTTGCTGATGGTGAAGAGTCAATTGGCATCCCTTCTCATCCATATTGTAAATTTGGACGGGTTTACCGTTAAATTGTTTCTCTAATAATATCCTTCTGAGTTTGTTAAAGTAATCGTCTACAATTTCATGGTTTATTTTTTGTGCTCTAGCAAGATTGAGTTTTTGAGCAGGACGTCTTGCCACTTCTGGATGCCTGGAATAAAAACATTTTAACCATTTTTTTCCGGCTGTTTCTTTGATAAGTGAAAACTATGTTTTACTCCTGTTTCTCGTACAAAGGCGTACACACTTTTTCTTAGAATTTTCGGTGTTAATGGTAGTTATGCTTCCTTTTTTAATTATTAAAATTTTGAACTCCGCTGGCATGGTGATATACCACTCGGGCTTAATTCGTACACCCTTGAAGATGATAACTGGAGGAATGCTTTGTCCTATTGCGTTAGCACAAGCTACAATGGAAACATTTTATCCATGCTCGGGAGCAACAAGGTGTACTCTTTTCACTCCCTTTTGTGCCAACACAGTTTGCTGATGGTGAAGAGTCAATTGGCATCCCTTCTCATCCATATTGTAAATTTGGACGGGTTTACCGTTAAATTGTTTCTCTAATAATATCCTTCTGAGTTTGTTAAAGTAATCGTCTACAATTTCATGGTTTATTTTTTGTGCTCTAGCAAGATTGAGTTTTTGAGCAGGACGTCTTGCCACTTCTGGATGCCTGGAATAAAAACATTTTAACCATTTTTTTCCGGCTGTTTCTTTGATAAGTGAAAAACTATGTTTTACTCCTGTTTCTCGTACAAAGGCGTACACACTTTTTCTTAGAATTTTCGGTGTTAATGGCATTCCTATCTCGCACAAGCGTCCTATTCTCCTAACTAATTCTGCTTCTTGAACTTCAAACAGAATTGGACGGCGACCAAGCTTCTTTTTTAAACTTCCACTCTTTATGTGGTTTCGTAAAATTCGCCTAGGGACAATAAAAGTAATAGCTGCTCTATTAGTAGCCATACCGCCTCTAACGGCGTTTATTGCAGCTACTAAATCTTCCTCTGCCCATTGAGCTCTTTTTTTGGGAGGCATTTTTGTGGAAATAAAAGAAATTTGGCTAAAAACGTAAATTTTTTCTAAAACTAAGTGGTTCCTAATAAGGCCAATCGAGTGGCCATATTAGGATACCATACATGTTTATGTTTAATAGCTTATAAAACTGAAATGAACAAGAAATACCACAAAACAACGTCACTTAATAACAAACAGTGGCTGTTAAACCAAAAAAATAAAAAATCAAAATTTTAAACTCTCTCTTTATAACTTAGATAAAAATTAAAAATCTTACCACATGTTATAACAAAGAATTCGTGCGACCGACCACTCTAACAAAGAGGAGAAAAAATGACCGTCTCTGCGTGCAGCTGTATAAGAACTAACCGAAAGGTTGCTGGGCTATTATGTGGACGGAAGATGACGCCTCCTACTGAGTTTACATCATACTTACAAATATATTTAAAATTGGCCTTATTAGGAGTCTGGCCTTATTTGGCGCCTGTACCTTATATAAAATATAAGAGATGAATAAGGTTCCAAATGTATTTGCTTGCTTCTATCATGTATTTGGACGCCGTTCAAAAATAAGTAAAACATCAATTATCTCAAAACTGCAATTTTTTAGATACGACTTTCTGTCTTAGTAGGGCAGTATATTCTGTTAAGTGTAATAATTTTTTCTTACGAGGCACATCCTCAATATATTGGATGAAAATGTTAATAAAACTTAATTATTATTGTCTGAAACCCCTTTAGTTATATTTGTTGAATATTCAACCACCATATGGCAATCTAGATAAAGATAACATAAACATATAGAAACAAACTATTTATTGGGACCTAAGCAAAACAAAATTATCACAGGTTTACTTATACAAATACAGCATTAAACCGATATGATTAAAAATACAACAAATCCTATATTATAAAACAAGACAAACAAAATTCAAACATTCTGTAGTACCCATAAAACTCGAAAATTTAATCAACAGCTTAATCTACATAGTTTCATTGCACAAAAATATTATTACAAACATACTTCCACATACATAACTTTTTTAAATAAATTAAAACTAAAACTGTTTCAGTCTTGATCTATGTTAGGAATGCTTCAATAAAATTTACTTAAGAACTGCTCATTTATCAATACAAAATAAATAGTGCAAAATATGATAAATTTAGATATTATATAGGTACCACAAAACATATTTACCATATTTTGCCATTAACATTTTTCCTTGTGGAATAATTTGCAAACAATAGTGCAACTATTGGTACGTAAAAACAAGATACATTTGTCATGTATATAAAATTTTATACTATAAACACCTTAAGTATATTAAAATTTTTGTGAGCAAATTCCGAAAAAACGTTCTTAATTAAGACTATTGTGCAAAAAGTACAATTATACTGTACCGAAATTGCATAAATTTTGAATTAGACGGATTTACGTTTTTTCCTAATTTCATTTCAATTGACTAAATGCTTCTGAAAGGACACACGTTAATCAAGAACTTAACAGTAACTAGTGGGATGTGAAATGAAATTTTGGACAAACGTTCTTTGGTGCGAATAACTTAAAAGTACCTACAATTGGTGTTTAAATTTCAATAAATAACCCGTTAAGATGCTAACAAAATTTTTTAATTTTTGTTTATAAGAATATAAGTGTCTACTAAAATCTACAAAATACTAATTTATGGCATGAGCTTGTGGCAAAGAGGTTTTGGCAATTAGGATTAAAATTAACTATGTCTATACACGACTGACTACCTCTTACTGCCTTTTTTTCTATTAACTATATAAGTAATTTCAAAAACGAAATTGCACTATTAATTTCAATTAAGTTGTGTCCAGTAGATGTTTGATAAGCATTAAATACGTTAAGGAAAGAAACGGTAGACAGCTGCGTAGTGGACAAAAAATGACATATAACAATCGAATAAATAAACGTAGGAACTAATCCCAAAGCACCTATAATCTTTACAATGAAAGATTTAAACCACTACGCTTAAATGTAGGAATGTAATAAGTAGGCTCTAAAATTAACAAACGCTAGCAAGAATTTTTCAAAAATCAAAAAATTCATTAACGTTGTTAATGTAACTATCTCTACAAGAAAGATTAAAATATCACACTTAATCAAACATCACTGTACGATTAATTTTGTTAACAAGTAAAAATAACAATTACGGCCTGCATTCTGGAGGATTTAGGCTTACTCGGAAAATAGAAAAAATAACCAGGTACTGTGGCACATGCTAACTTGTTTCAGGTGCATTCATATGTTCTTTAGGGTTATTTCGATTGACACTGTTGTTATTAGAAGATACCGTTAATAGTGTAGATAGTGCCTCTAGTGACTGACGTACTTTTGCAATTTGATCTAAATTAGTATCCAAAAAATTATGAACAGCTCCTGCCGATTTACTATGTAGTTGAGCTTGCCACTGTAAAAGTTCTCCATATACATCTTCCGTACTACTCATCACTTGGTTATCCTAAAATAATACAAGTCTGTGCACATTTACGATTTCAGGGCATAATTACTTACTTGTAAGGCCAATATATATTTTTGTTGTACTTTCCCTATCCTGTAAAGCAATACAGCCGCCGAAAAAAATAAGAGCAAAAGAAGAAGTGTACTTGCATATAATACTATAGTTTGAGCTGGCAAATTTAATATTTTAAAGTTATACCAAATCGTACGATTAACATTTTTCTTGCTTTCTGCATCACCTGAAATGCAAAAAAAAGTTGTATTCTCGGGAATTTGTGAAAAAACCACACCTGAGTTTGTCATTTTCTGTGTATCATTCAAAGTTCTTAAGATTACTGAATCATTCTATAGACAATCTTATCCTTATTATCAATTACGAGCAGATAATTGAGAAAATTTATAAATAGAATAATCAATATTTACTTTAAATTGTTTTTGAGATTAAATTTAATAATCTATTGGTGAATGAAAAATTAATTATAGGTAAAACTGCTAGAGTATAGGTATTATGTGGTTAACATTCTCCAACATTGCAATTATTCATTTAGACAGTGATAAAAAGTTGTTGCCATGTGTACTTTTGATACCAAAACTTATATAACATTACTGATTTCATTAAAAAATACATACTAGCTGCTTTACTTGAATGCTCAGATTTAATGGGAGGCCATAGTGAAGGTATTCTTCTCACTCGTGGACCTGAATCGACTGAATCTATCATACCATTCGCTGAATCAGCTACCATAAATTCTGTATCACTCTCACTGCTTTTACTACTATCACTGCATTCTGAAGGAGCGTTTACAGCCTGTACAAAACCACACATTAATATCAAACTTATGAACCATACGATTACTTACTAATAATTCAGCTTCAACCATTTGAGCATTATTTCTTGCAGCATCCCATACCTTATTCATAAGCCTATAGGTATTATCCCTAGACATAAGGCTACCGAATACATGTTTATCTTCTACTGTTGCTATTCCTATTGCATTTGGTATAATCCTGGCCGTTTTCTCTTTAGTAATTTTTTGTACTGATAATAGTGGAATAAGTAACTAGAATCACTTTGAGTTATTACGTAATTCAACTGAATTAAGTTTATTTACCTTTGTAACATACCCGAATACATTTGAGTAGAAAGCAAAATAGTTTTTCGTAATGTACAGATGTCCTTGTAATAAAATATCACCTATTAACGCACATGAATAATCTAAAAATAAAAAAAATATTTACAATTCTTACTATGCTACGATTATGGGTTTCGACAAATTAATCAAATATGTGCAAACATTTTAAACTTACAATTTAAAACTTTTTCTTCGATATCAACAGCAGGAAAGTGCCTGTGAAATTTTTTCTGACGTGCTTTTGAGGTAGTTGGTAATTTATCCTCCTTTGAAGTTGCTTTAGGACTTGGAGGTTCAGGCGATCTTGCTTGTGCTGTCATTGCAGGTGTTGAACTTGAAAGTTGTTTTAAAGCACCCCTATAAAAAAATTCTATTATTATTCGTTGAATTAATGTGCATTAATTTTGTACAAGCAAAATTGTAATGCAAATCTTACCGACTATCATCAGTTTCATCTTCTGATGTATAAGAGCTTGATTCCGAATTTTTATGATATTGAATTAATCTTACAGAGGGTAATGGATTACGCATTTTTACTGATTTTAATTGCTTACTATTTTGTACATACATCTATAAATGTGAAGTAACAAAATTATACTAATAGCTTCGTTTATTATAATCAAGCATGTATTATACATTTGCCCTTGTTTACTTAAATAAGATAACAAATATCACTATAGATAACGATACAGAATTAAATAACAAGCTTTTTATTAATTAATATCGAATTGTTAGTAGGGGGGGACTGCAGGTGTTTTACAAATGGAACTAGATAAGGCATTTTAGAACTATGCAAACCCACTTCCTATTCCACAAGTATAAGAAATAATGATTGGTATTAATAGAACTCGGTCACTTGAGACATGTTCTTATCATGGGTTTTGGCGGACTAGATCACTTAACTTATTTTTAGAACATGGCCCTTAATTTCAAGGTTAACATTCACAAAGGTTCAAATGTTTCGTTAAAATACAGTTTCTCAAAGTATTCCTTAAAAAGAACACAAATTTAAATGTTTACAGCATTCGCTAAAAACGAATTGATGCAACATTCTTACAGCATTCAATAAAAATTATTTCAGCATTAGTTTTAATCCTTACAGAATTCGTACAAAACTAGTTGATGCAAACATTTTTACCAAGCAAAACTATATATATAAAACAAGAAAAAAGAACCATAATCACATTCCCCAACCATGACTTTTCGGTGCGTTACGCCACCACTTATGACTTATAGAACCGTTACGTAATTCAAGGTTAAATTTGACCTGACTTATCCGGACAACGGCCTTGACTTTCTGGGGTTTCCTGACTCATCGGTGCGTTACGTAATTAAAACTTAACTAGCATAGGCTCGTTACGGAATTCAAGGTTAACTTTCACCTTCAGCTTTCAATCGGCTATAACCCCGTACCAGTTTTACTGATTTATTCGGTGTCAATAACATCAACAGGCGAGGATATAAATAGAGTGACATTGCAAACAATTCAAGAATTTAGCAAACTGGCAAACAACGAATCACATAGAGTATTTAAAATTGTTATAATAACCGCGAAAATTAGTGCTCGCGTATTGGTGGAATTCGAAGAGGTTAAGAGTGTTCCGCCACACCATTTATACGAATGCTTTAAAAAGAAACGTCTAGCACAGTTCAACGATGGACTTGATCAAGAGAAGTTTCATGCAGAGTAAGGCGTACCGGTCCTTTGGGCAAAACCTTAATTCGAATCTGTAAATAAAAAAGTTGGCCCATATCTGTTTTTTATTTGGTATTGAAGAGTGCGCTATTACAGAGGGCATTAGTAGCGAGACCTAAAATGGAAGGACCGGCATCCCTTTTGCAATAGTTGCTGGGCCGCCACGCCGAAAACCGCATTTTATCGCAGAACTTCTTAAAAACATCAGTTAGCGGTACGACTTTTGGAAAAGTTATATGGTTCTCCTAACACTATAACACCCCTGGTCACTCTCCTTT
This sequence comes from Vesta saturnalis, assembly GCA_036346205.1. NCBI lineage: Eukaryota > Metazoa > Arthropoda > Insecta > Coleoptera > Lampyridae > Vesta > Vesta saturnalis. Next base: position 827,461 of record JARFJB010002120.1, read on the forward strand.
TCCTGCGTAGATAAAGACATTTTCGTCAACGAGATCCTCGATGCGATTATTTTGTCATCGGTCAATAAAGCTATACGAACTATCTCGAAGGCCACTAACTCATCACATCTTCTTAATCCATCCTTGATTTCCTTGTTGCACAGGAAATAAACATACTCGGGAGATATTAATCGTGCGTACCTTGCAAAATACCTGCGTCAAGTATTGTACCACTAGCACGCAGGGCAGACATGCCGCTGTACACCGAGTGTGTAATCCAAAACATCCGCTGCCCGAAGTGCGGTAGAAGCCACAGATCAACATCCTGTAAATGCTAAGCAATGCGTTGCTGTGACGGTGCACTTTCCTACTTCCATTGTTTTCTTCTTCGACCACTTTTCCAACACCCCACACTTAACTATCCAACATCTCGAAAAAGCGATCACAGCCTTAACTTGTAGAATCACGAAAGCAGTCGAAACCTCAGTTCCACTGAAAGCCATCCATATATCCCGCAAACCGGTCCCACGCCAAATCGTGAACTGGATCAAAGAAAAAGAGGAATCTATCGTCAATTCTTGCGATTCACAGATCCAGCTCTCAAGACGGAATACAATCGCATTAACGCCTTAATCAGGCGAGAAGCAGACACACTTAAGTCTCCTAGACGAAAGTCACCTCTGAGTTAGATTACTGTAATGGATATCTCTTCAGGCAACAGTTCAATAGACTGACCAGAAGAAAATAAACTTCCAAATCACATCTCACAGAACCACAAGACAAGAATCTCCACAGATCAAGGGAACGTATTTTCCGATCCGCCGAAATTACTCAATTTGACAGGCTTCCCGAAATCCATTTGGACAATGAAAGTCCTTTTTACACGCCTGTTACACCCAGCCAAGTCACCGCGTACTTCAAATAAAGAAACAATTCTGCCAGAGGTCAATACCGCCTTAACCACAAAATATTACGACACTTACCCTTTCGCCGTCATAGTACCCATACCACCCTCTCCTCCTATACACTTATCTCTCTCTTAAGCTGTCTCGTAAAATGCTTTGATCAGATTCTATCCAGGCAATGTACAGGTTATCTAGAATTCAATAAACTTCTTAACAGTCAATTCGGATTCCGTCCTAACCGAACGTGTGACTATCCCTTGTTGAAACTGCGTACAAACCAGCACCAAATCATTCAATCATACGCAATGCAATTTAGCTGTTTCTGGATATTCAGCAAGCATTTGACTGGGCCAGCACACCGGTCTGCTCGACAAAATTCATAACCTAAATATCCCAGATCATTTCTCCAAACTTCTGCTCTCATACCTGACCAATTAGTCTGTACGAGTCAAAGTAAGCAACACCTTTTCCGACCCATTTTATTCCACAGTAGGCGTGCCGCAAGGTTCCACTTTAGCCATAATCTTTTCACCATCTTCGCTTTGGATATGCCCACTATCACACAACTCGGAGTTTCTATTGTACAGTTTGTAGATGACACTGCCTTCTGGACAAAACTCTCCGGAACATTTCTAATTGGGCAAACCGATGGAGTCTCCGTCAACCCAACCAAAGCACAAGCGATACTCTTCCGACATCCAAACTACAACGATAATGTTTCCATATCCCTCAAGAAGGAATAACATACTCCAATAAGAAGCCACTTACCTAGAAACCCTTTTTACAAAAACTAGACAGGAGACGAAATCGAACAAACCTACTGGGTGCCCTCCGGGGTCGAATCAGAGATTCCGACAAGACATAGATGCGCCCTGTTATGGATTTCCGAGGATTTATACACAAATATAAACCCTAATCAACCGATCGCCTCCTGCGAACGCCGAATACTTAGAAGCATATAAATTACCGCTCAGGTACCCTAATACGCTCAGCAAACAAATCACCGCTTACAGATAGAATACAAATGTTTCCACGCAAAAAAACCTAAATTCAAATTCAAACCCAACGCCTTGATCACCTCCCCGAGGAGAATCCCTTGGTAATACCCGTATGCCCTCCGCATCCCACAGTCTATCCGGCAAACAAGTTTGGTATAACCGCACACCAATACTTACAACACAGTATCTCTTATTAAACACGCACACATCTAATAGTAAAATACGCTAAAATCGCAATAAAAATCAAAACATTTTTCTTTTTTTAATAACACCGAAATACAGCTCGTGATACAAACATCGCAACCCACACATGAATAACGTGTGAAAGGTCGAAGTCAGAATTGAATTACCATCAACGTAGACAAGTATACAGAACAGTAAATAGATATTTTACAAGTCCTTCACTGTCGCTCAGTGCAAATTATCATTTGGCAATAGAATCTGTAGTGCCCGGAAACAGAACCAGATAAAAGTCGAACTAGGTTGTTCACCACTGCTAAAGTTATAAAACAATACGACAAGTAACCTATCTGAGGCCCCTTCATCGGCCAAAGAAACGCCAGGATTACATCATCAGTTTTGCAACGAAAATAAGTAAGAACCTTTTGTTTGTGTTAATAAATAAAACTTTTTGGTGTCTTTGATTTTTCGAAACTTTACATTTGACTTTCACAATTAAACGAAAACCGTTTAATTTTGATAAGGATTTTATTCGTTATATGTTAGTTTTAAGAAGGTTATCTTATATTATAGGTTTGATTTTATAAATATTTGTAAACAACATATTGATGCATTTTCGTTCAGATTTGGAATTTAATTAAATGAGTATAACGTTTGCTTTACTTTTATTGCTAAAGATTATTACTATCACAAGCTTATACAAATATTGAATATATAAATACAGAAAGAAGTCAACTCAATAGGAATCCAGATAAATAAATAAATCAAAATGAGCATAATTTGGGGCAATAATAACAGAAATCGTTTCTTTATATTAACCTGAGCTAGCCGTTGCAACCAATTAAGAAAGGAGTTAGCGAACATAAAGCTTAAAATTCATTTACGCAAACCGAAATTAATTAGCAAGCAAAGTAAAAATTAACTAATAATTTATATCTTTATAAATTGAACCCATTCAGTTTTAGTAGAACGTAATAAATAATATAAGTATTTTTTCGGTTGAAGAAAAAATAATAATTATTATTTAAGTAATAAATAATAATCATATCAGGTATTAAATTTTATTCAATAAAGTTGAAATTATAAAAAAGTTTAAAAGAACTCACATCTTATTCTTTGGAGCGGGTTAAATAAACAAAAGTAGTATCTAAGGGTACTACGCCCGTTGCAAAATTCGCCCAAAATAAAATATAAAATAAACATTAGGCCCTCCTCCCCAGTAAAATATCAAGCAATAAAATACGTCACTGGAAGCAACTTTCCTCGTGTAATATGTAATTGAAGTAACACGACTGTTGGATAATGCATTTGAAACTTGGGAATAGCGATGAACTTAGACTTAGACCCATGAAACCCGGGCCTAGGGCTGTAACATTTTAGCGTTGGCAACATTTAAAGGAAAATTTCAATATAAAACTCGATTTTGCTTAGTTTTATTTATCTACATAAACAAATTTGAGTAAAAGTTAGTTGATTGGAGAACGTCCGTCTAGAGGAAAATAATTATATAGCCCATGCATTAGGAATATGGATAAATGTTGAATTTAGCTACGTATTTAAGTATTTACTGCAAATAATACATTAAACATAGCCAGAAAATTTAATGTGGAATAAGGGTGGAAATGGTAATAGTAGTAATAAATCACTAAAGATAATCAATTTTTTTTATTAATCGATATGCAAATTATCGATTACTCAAATGATCGATTAATCAAATAATCGGTTAATCAAATGATCGATTATTTAAATAATTTATTAATAAAAAAATCAATTAATCAAATAATCGTTGATTGGTGAACGCCAATCTAGTGGATGCATTAAGAATATAATTGGGTAATAGCTAAATTTAGTTATGTATTTAAGTATTCACTGCAAATAATACATAGAACATAGTGAAATATAATATATAAACTAGGGCTGTATTCGTATGCAAATTTAACGTGGAATAGGGATGGACTATTGTAAATTTGAACACACGATAGGTAATCAAGTGTTGAAGATAATCGTTTTATTTAATTAATCGGTAGTCAAATAATCGGTTAATCCAATGATCGATTATTGAAATAATTGATTAATAAAAAATCGATTAATCAAATAATCGTTGATTGGAGAACGCCAATCTAGAGGAAAATAATAACATAGTGCATGCATTAAGAATATAATTGGGTAATAAGTTAAATTTAGTTATGTATTTAAGTATTCATTGCAAATAATACATAGAACATAGTGAAATATAATGTATAAACTAGGGCTGTATTGGTATGCAAATTTAACCTGGAATAGGAGTGGACTACTGTAAGTTTGAACACACGATAATCAAGCGTTGAAGATAATCGTTTTATTTAATTAATCGATAGTCAAATAATCGGTTAATCAAATGATCGATTATTCAAATAATTGATTAATAAAAAATCGATTAATCAAATAATCGTTGATTGGAGAACGCCAATCTAGAGGGAAAGAACATATTGCATGCATTAAGAATATAATTGGGTAATAGTTAAATTTAGTTATGTATTTAAGTATTCACTGCAAATAACACATAGAACATAGTGAAATATAATATATAAACTAGGGCTGTATTCGTATACAAATTTAACGTGGAATAGGGGTGGACTACTGTAAGTTTGAACACACGATAATCAAGTGTTGAAGATAATCGTTTTATTTAATTAATCGATAGTCAAATAATCGGTTAATCAAATGATCGATTATTCAAATAATTGGTTTAAAAAATCGATTAATCAAATAATTGTTGATTGGAGAACGCCAATCTAGAGGGAAAGAGCATATTGCATGCATTAAGAATCTAATTGGATAATAGTTAAATTTAGTTATGTATTTAAGTATTCACTGCAAATAATACATAGAACATAGTGAAATATAATATATAAACTAGGGCTATATTGGTATGCAAATTTAACGTGGAATAGGGGTCGACTACTGTAAGTTTGAACACACGATAATCAAGTATTGAAGATAATCGTTTTATTTAATTAATGGATAGTCAAATAATCGGTTAATCAAATGATCGATTATTCAAATAATTGATTAATAAAAAATCGATTAATCAAATAATCGTTGATTGGAGAACGCCAATCAAGAGGGAAAGAACATTAAGAATATAATTTGGTAATAGTTAAATTTAGTTATGTATTTAAGTATTCTCTGCAAATAATACATAGAACATAGTGAAATATAATATATAAACTAGGGCTGTATTGGTATGCAAATTTAACGTGGAATAGGGGTGGACTACTGTAAGTTTGAACACACGATAATCAAGTGTTGAAGATAATCGTTTTATTTAGTTAATCGATAGTCAAATAATCGGTTAATCAAATGATCGATTATTCAAATAATTTATTAATACAAAAATCGATTAATCAAATAATCGTTGATTGGAGAACGCCAATCTACAAGAAAATAACATAGTGCATGCATTAAGAATATAATTGGGTAATAGTTAAAATTAGTTATGTATTTAATTATTCACTGCAAATAATACATAGAACATAGTGAAATATAATATATAAACTAGGGCTGTATTGGTATGCAAATTTAACCTGGAATAGGAGTGGACTACTGTAAGTTTGAACACACGATAATCAAGCGTTGAAGATAATCGTTTTATTTAATTAATCGATAGTCAAATAATCGGTTAATCAAATGATCGATTATTCAAATAATTGATTAATAAAAAAATCGATTAATCAAATAATCGTTGATTGGAGAACGCCAATCTAGAGAAAAATAACAGTGCATGCATTAAGAATATAATTGGGTAATAGTTAAAATTAGTTATGTATTTAAGTATTCACTGCAAATAATACATAGAACATAGTGAAATATAATATATAAACTAGGGCTGTATTGGTATGCAAATTTAACCTGGAATAGGAGTGGACTACTGTAAGTTTGAACACACGATAATCAAGCGTTGAAGATAATCGTTTTATTTAATTAATCGATAGTCAAATAATCGGTTAATCAAATGATCGATTATTCAAATAATTGATTAATAAAAAATCGATTAATCAAATAATCGTTGATTGGAGAACGCCAATCTAGAGAAAAATAACAGTGCATGCATTAAGAATATAATTGGGTAATAGTTAAAATTAGTTATGTATTTAAGTATTCACTGCAAATAATACATAGAACATAGTTAAATATAATATATAAACTAGGGCTGTATTGGTATGCAAATTTAACCTGGAATAGGAGTGGACTACTGTAAGTTTGAACACACGATAATCAAGCGTTGAAGATAATCGTTTTATTTAAATAATCGATAATCAAATAATCGATTAGAATCAATTAATAGATATTTTTGCTTAGCCCTAGTCGGGAGAAAGACGAATCTTACATAACTATTCGCAAAAGAAATTTATTAATGCCAAAATTATCCTCCTCCTTGGGTAAAAAACATTTTTTAAAGATAGATGGCGCTGTAATTAACAGAATGTATTTTTTAGATTTTCTCAAATTAGAACCGAATGTTCAATTCGGCAATGCATTACACCATTTAATTTCGAACCCATATTTGCTTCAAAATAAAGTAAAATTTTTAAAACTCACATTTTCGACGTGTTATAATAGTTAAAAACATTTTGGTCCAACCCTTGGAAACAGATATTTGATAAAAAGTGAGTATGCAGGAGTGACATCAAGCGAGCATCGCACCGCGTAGGCAAACAAATTTAATGCACCGCGAATTTTGGACTATTCAAAGATGCAAAAACAATTAACAAAAACAACAAAATTTTAACTGTGATCTCTATTTACATTCTCAAACTGCTGTGCTATATTTATCGCAATAAATCTAAATTTTATAAAGGTACTGACATCCATGAACATGATACGAGACGCAAGAATAATCTTGTAGAAATTAAAAGTAAACATTTTTACTGTAACAAATCACAAGTTCGGGAGTTCGGCTTTAAAATACACTGCCAATGAGCTTGATTGGTTGTAAAAGTGATTTCAAGCGAGAGCTAAAGTATCTTCTAACAAATAATTGTTTTTACACCCTCAATTAATTTGAAATGTTCCTTATGTAAAATTCTAGTCAAATATTGGTGCTCCACATATTCAATTTATATTAATCTATGTTGTTTACAGGTATTTTTTTTTTTTTTTTATATATAGCGCATCGACTTCTGTGGTCATTAGCGCTTTACATTATCCTCCTTTCTCTTCATTATATTTCTTGGTACACTGCTATACTTTTTAAGAACCTAATTGTCTTTTCGATGCCTTCCTTTTTGGTGAGTATTTCTTCGATATTATTTGTTAATTCACACATATCTCTAATATTTTTTATTGCAGGGCATTGACATAGGACGTGATTGACTGTGAGGACCTGATCCTCGCAGTAATTACACGATGGTCGTTCGGAAGAAGTAAGTAAGTATGAGTGTGTCAATTTAGTATGTCCAATCCTCAGTCTTGTTATTCTAGTCTGATCTTGTCTGCATAGCTTTTCGGATCCTTTCCAACGACTGATATCCTTTTTTATACTATTTAGGCTGTTGTTTATTTCCCTCCACCGATCCTGCCATTTTTGTTTCAGCTTTCCTTTTAAAGTTTTCCTTATATTTTCAGGAACGTGGATCTCGGCGTCGACTGTGTCCCGACACGCAGCTCTGCGCGCCGCTTCGTCTGCTTTTTCGTTTCCAGGTATACCGCTATGCCCTGGTACCCATATAAAGGTAATTTCCTTTTTTATTTCTTTCAGGTATTCTAGTGTGTCTACCATCATCATCGCCATGGAATCCTGTGGACGTACTTTGCGAATCCCGTTGATAACCCTGATGGAGCCTGTGGCTATTATGTGATGCTGTGATAGAGAAATATCGCAGAATTTAAGCGCTTGCCATGCCGCGTATTGTTCTGCCAGGTATACGGTGGCATCTGGTGGTAGCAACCAAGTGTGGGTTTTATCTCCCACAACTATTGCTGCTCCTACACCACGACAATTCTTAGATCCATCGGTGTACGCAACGATCGAGTTTGGGTAAGTATTTAGTATACTTTCGAACGCTTTTCGGTGTTCTTCTGCAGTTCTGTTTGTTTTAGGTATTCGGTTTAATTCTAGATGGATTGATGTTTCCTCCCTAGTCCATGGTGGGAATTCGGCTGTGTTTATCGTCAATGTGCATGGTAACGTATATTCTAATTCGTTCAACAATTCCAGTGCTCGCACGCCGGCAGGTCGTGAGATGGTGGGTCTGATGACGTACCTACTTCTGCCTCGGAACATAATGGCAAAGTTCCGGTGTCTCGGCTGCGCTCTTATGGTAACAGCGTAGTTGATGATCAGGTACGCGCGTCTCGTTTCCAAAGGCAACATTCCTGTTTCGCTGAGTAAACTTGCTACAGGGCTGGTACGAAAAGCGCCTAGACAGCATCGTAAAGCTGAGTTCTGTACTGGGCCTAGCAATGCGAGTGTTGTCTTACGAGCCGATGAGTATGCGACGCAACCATAGTCGATTTTGGCGAGGATCATCGAACGGTAGATATCTAGCAATATCTTCGTTTCCCCCCCAAATTTAGTCACAGAGATTGCTCTCAGTGCGTTCAGAGCTAGTTTGCATTTCCGTACAAGATCGATGATGTGCGGTTTCCATGTGAGCTTCGAATCGAGGGTAATTCCGAGAAATCTGATCGTTTCTTTGCAGGTTATGGGTGTTTCGTTCATATACATGCGTGGTCCATAGTGCGGTTTCCTCATGCGACAAAAATGTATGCTCTGGGTCTTCTGTGCAGAAAATCGGAAACCCCTCTTTGTAGAGTTTAGCAGTATCGTGTTAATCGCGTTCTGCAATTTATCGACGATAGTTTTCATTTTAGGTGCCGAGAAAAAAATTGCCAAGTCGTCGACGTATAAACACCTACCGACGGATGGGACTACCGATGATGCTAGATCATTGACCGCAATGGCAAAAAGGGTCACGCTGAGCGTGGACCCCTGCGGCACTCCGTTTTCTAAGATCCTTCTGGTAGATAGCTCGTGGCCCACTCGCACCCTGCTTCTGTCGTCTAAGAACGAAGCGACAAATTTTAGTACGTTGCCCTTCAATCCCCAGTCGTGGAGTTTGCGCACGATTCCATTTCGTCTTACCGTGTCGTAGGCCTTTTCCAGGTCGAAAAACACGGCTACGGCATGCTCGCCTTTTCTAAATGTATCTAGGATCGCTCTTTCTAAGTACACCAGTTGGTCCAACGTCGATCTGCGTTGTCTAAAGCCGGCTTGGTGTTCGGCGAGGAGATGGTGAGTCTCCAAGTACCACATGATCCTCTTACTAACCATTTTTTCCATGATTTTGCCTAGACAGCAGGTCAGGCTAATCGGCCTGTAGCTAGATGGTTGTGTAGGGTCTTTTCCTTCCTTCGGTATCGTTACAATCACAGCTTCTTTCCAGGCAGTAGGGTATGTACCTTCGTTCCATATCTTATTGTATAAAGTGAGGAGCGGCTGTTTGAAAATGGAAAGACCTCCCCTCACGAATTCGTAAGGGATTCCATCTGGTCCTGGTGCGGATTTTTTACATTTTTCCAAGGCCTCTTCAATTTCGAATTGTCGAAATGGAGCGTTAATTGGCAAGTTACCTTGGTCGTCTAAACTTGAAAGCTTTTCCCCTTCGTGACTTAAATTTTAAGCTAAATTTGTCACTACTCGTTGGGATGCATTTCTGGATTGACTTCGTCAATACTGTGTTGTCATGGTTTTATGATCTAATAAAGTTATTCTAATTAGTCCACAATTAGTCTTTTGTTCTCACACAAGTGGGAGACTTCAAAGTGCTTTAATGCACTTCTCGATGCATTTCTTGACACTCGTATCAATTGTACACAAATGTGCCAGTTTCAATTTGGACAAAAGCATTCCTGATACGTTCAATCATATTCTTGCGACTTGTTAGCACTTTATTTTTTGGGCAACCACACAATAATAAATCTAGCAAGGTAAAATCTGACGATCGGGTAAGCTAATCTGGCCCAACTCTAACCAAGACAGCTGGATAATGTCATGTTCAAACTACATGCTCCGCCACACTTCCAAGCCTAAGTTTCTAATAAAATTAAAAGGGTGCTTATGTAGAACTTGGCACAATTTGTGATTGATTGAAAAACGTCGAGTATAATGGTTAACAGTATTATCAAGATTCCTGTCAAATTTGATTCGAATAATCCAAATGTTGCTTTTATAATTCCAGAAAACTATATGTCTGTATTATAACGGCTTTCTAACTGTGGTCTCATATTAGTTGAATTGATCGACTATTTCCATAGTTTTTGTAGCGCGACGTTCGAAAGGATTGATAAAAGAATATATACATTGGATTACGCAGTGGCTCAGCGGAAAGGTGTCAAACTTGTAAGTGAAAGGTACCAAAGTTCGAATCTGAGTGTAGTCAAGTGCTTGGGAAAAATCATAAGTAAATGAATTCGGCTCAATTGCGAAATCTCAGGACTAAGCCTTCCGAAATCGGCTGATCAACTTCGCCAATATAATGTGCGATGCAGATTTTGGGGTGGTTTTACTGCAAAGCGGTTGCAACTAAAAAAATCGAAATCAGCACATTTTGAAACAAACCGACCAATAATATTTGTGGTAATAGTTCTCACTTATGCGTGATGTTTTTTGTTGCACGTGACTTCCTGCTTACATATGTATTATGTAATCTCATAAATTAACGAATAACACATTTGAAATTTTTACCCCAAACATTCACTACCACGCTCAATAAGTGTTAATTTGAGAAATATGACGCTTCATGAATAGTGCCTAACATCATAGAAGGGGGCAGTTATCCTTTGCTACTTTGCCTTACTCATAAAGGTGTTTTTCTAGGAGCACTAAAAATCCGCTAGGTAGCGCATACAGGAACAATTCAGTCTTATTATGTGATAAAATACTCCTTAAAATAGTTTAGAACAGGATAGGAAGAAAGATGGTGCCAGAACAGGAATAAGGGTGAAAGTGGCGGACGACATTGTCCACGGGTTCTCGACGAGCCACCCTGGCGATTGTCACGGGGGATGATACTACAGTTCTCTACAGTTGCTTGTCGACCAGGTAGTTAATAAAATAGAGGTAAACCAAAAATATTATGCTACTCCTGAAAAAATAACCACTCATTCATATTGATGTATTACATGAAATAATAGTATTGAATGGCCAAGGTACATTTAAGATTCAGAATAATAACCTCTACATTTTATAGATCCCTTAATTCAATCAAGTATTTCAGTTTCTTTTATGGATGTATGTATTACACTTAATAAGATTTTAGTTTAAATGCGAACAACCTGGAAAGATTATCCTTTGAAGAGACGAATGATCAAACTTTTTTCCTTGGGACTTGGGTTTTCTCGATTTTTATTTCAATTACAAAAGTATGTTCAATTTAATATCAGTGACAATAAATACAGGTCGATTATAAAAGGTCTTTCAATAAGAGCGCAACATTTAAATTGCGCGCCATTTTGGCTGTCACGATGTCACGTGGTTGTGACATGAGCAGTTGATAGAAGACCTACTGGATCGGTTAGTGATGCCAAATAAAAAACACGAGCTCGTCGAAGTCAATAAAAAAACATGACGGCAGTTCGTGGGAGTGTGGCTGAGAATCTAGGGACGTCAGTTCCGAATAGGACATAAAATTGAACATTACACCAGCCACTTTACAGCGAATTCTAACTAAAGCTTTTCATCTTCATGCGTACAATGTTCAATTTACTTAACAACTTCTGGCATCCAACCATGCGCAGCGAACAGAGTTTACCAGTTGAATACTTCAACAACAAGAAGTGAATGCCGATTTTGCGAACAAAATCATCTTCCGTGCTGAGGCCCATGTTTACCTCGGTGGCTTCGTTAATAGGCAAAACTTCTGGATTTGGGGCGTGACGTGTCATTGTTTGGTGTGCATTGTGGTCTGGAGGAATCATTGTGCTGAAAACGAGACAGGAAACGCAGTAAGGGTGAACGGAGATTTTTATCGTGCTATGATAACCCAATTCTGTTGTGCGTTAATTGGAAAATATTGCTCTCGACGACATATGGTTTCAACAAGATGGCTCCACTTGCTATACTGTAAAGAACCAGCGTCCTTTACGTATGCTTTTTAGGATAAATTATTTGCGGACCATCCTATATCTAAAATTTCAAAAGTTTACGCGATATTGCACAACGAATAATTTATTAATCACCGCTGACGTGTATTTCTAAAAACCAGTAAGTTTTTGCACGTCAGAACGATTTCAACCAATCAAATAACGGCATCCCCCGCACGGTAGCCGCGAAGCCTCCCACAGATGCACCTTTATAAATCCGCGACGCGCGTGAGGAAAAGGATGATGAATCGAAGTAGATTCAAGTCAAGCCGATATCCAGTAGCCGTTCGCACCGATTGCTTCGTGTAAGCACCGCCCTGTTAATAACCGTCGAAGAGTCCATCGCGATCGTGTGATAACGCGCACCACCTCGCACCGGGCAACCTAAAGTTTAATCCTGTACTGCCATTGATAGACACGTAAGTTGTAAAGTTATAAAATCTAACAATTTACAATCAAACACTACAGAACGTAAATAACGCCGGGCTGAGTCTCCAGGAGTTATAACCTTACACTAACGCCAAGATTGCCACGCAGGGTAGATCCCGACGTCACTCGCAAACACACAGTACACTAACACCCAGAGTGCCACGCAGGGGTAACCCCCACGTCACTCGCAAACACTTGAGGGTGAAGGTTTGTTACAGGGCTATAAAGACCTACGACCTTTCTCTTAGTCTATCCGGTTAAGACAGGCCATAGCCTACGTCTTCTGAGTATTACTGAGACCCCGCTCGAAACAAATACATACAATACATACAAACACAATAACCATACACGGTGTCTTTAATCGCAGGAAAGTATACACGAAACCTGTTGCATAAATTTGTATTCAGGATAAACCTGGTGTATATTACGATTTACCTTAGTAAATTCATATTTTTTTAATATCCAGTATTTCGTTCTCCTAATTAATTGTATATAATTAAATTTAGTATAGAAGTCCGTAATTAATCCAGTTAGATAAATAAATAACAAAATCAAACCGGTTATAATTAAATAAAGACAGTCCAGAGATCTTGCATTTGCATACGCGGATCTCGCTCCTGGGAGCGCGACATACCACCTTCAACGCTCCAGAGTTACTGAAGAATATATAATTATGCCATGCGCATAAGCCGAGAACGATATTGATTTTCTCCGTCCGAGTTCGTTGCACTGGCGCCGTTGAACAAAACTGTATTAAAGCAACCGTACCAGCTTCTGTAAATACAGGACCGTAATATAAATATTACATATTAAGTAAGGAGTAAGTTAAGATAATCCATATATTTATATTTCCAGAAACGATTACGTACCTAGAAAGCAACCCCCCAGGGGAGCAAGTAAGGAGCCGGAAAGAATAAATACATTTGTTAATTAATTATTTATTTATTGTAAAATTAGTTAATATACGTTTTAAAACGCTTTAAGAGATTTATTTAAGGTGACAGTGTTAAGCCTATCAAGTAATTAATACGAACCACACCCCGTTTATAATAAATTATAAACACGATTGAGCAAAGCCGAGGCAAAATAAAACCGCGTTGGGTTACAAAACCAGAAGGGGGCATATTACCAATTGCACCCTAACGTAAAACAAGTATAGTGGGGCGTACATTACAATACTTCCCGTGAATATTGAGAGTCTTGCACGAGTCTTTTCCTAAACGTGTCATCTGCCGATTTGGTGACCAAAATTGGCCGCCAGTTTCTTGCGATTTAAAACTTTTGGACTTTTGGATGTAGGGCTATCTGGAGTCGAACGTTTATGCTAACAGGCCCCCGACCACCGAAGCATTACAGGTTGAAAGTAGACGCTGTATCAATGAAATACCGCCACATGTACGCAACACCGTCATTGAAAATTTCGCTGAAAGAATGCGTATGTTTCAGCAACCAGATGTGTTGATGTTGTTCCTAATTATATACTTTGTACCTAAATACATTTTTCACTTTAGCTACAGTTTTATTGTTATCGTATTTTATAAAACTGAAGTGAAATTTAAGAATTTATGTTTGCAATTAAGATTTTATCTATACCAAGTGAGCTACTTTTCTATTCTATAGTCGTCCGAAAGATAACATCTGCTCAGGATCTAATTCCAAATAACATTTTCTTCAGCACATAAATGTAAACAATAGTAGTATGTATTGATATTTTTTAATGTCTAACTTTGAAATTAAAAATCTAACCAGCCACGTAAGAAATGTGCAGTCGTAATTCAACTGGCCTTTTCCTACACTTCTTCCAAAGCATTTTTCATGTGAAATTGTACGATTAAAACGTACATCCTATGGGCTTCTCAAGAATTACGTAATATGGGTTCAGATACAGTAAATTCGGTGGCTTTCAATGTAGATAAATGTTGGTACTTGTCAAAGTAATGACTGTCAGAAAGTCATACATCTATTGAAAAGCTGCAAGTCTATTTTTTTGAATATTGCATACACCTATTCCTAATTACGAGAACTGAAAAAATATCAGTTGGTGACCTTCTCGTAACCGGAGTTAACCACTAGACGTATATTCCGTTATTGTAAATAACGCTTCCAAAACTATAGGATGTCGAAAGGCAAAGTAAAATTTTGCAAGAAATAAAACAAATTATAGTACTTGTTAGATTACGTATTGTGCTCTTTATGGTGCGAGGTGTGTTTTTGAGAGTTTTTTGTTTAAAGCGCTCTATCAAAACTTGTGGTTTTAATTAACATAACCGTAAATTGTGGATTTTGTATAATGGGAAATCCTGTAAATGAAGCGGTACCTTTGTGACGTAATTCTTTTGCTTTTTAAAACTCTTTCGCCGTAAAAGAATTAGCATAGTTCTACTTTTCCGTCATCATGCGCAGTTTTTATTTTTCTTTCCTTTTGTTAGAACTTTAAATAAGTCAGCGGTAAAATAATAATGGCATTCAGAAATTTGTACTTTTCATCCCGTTTAATATTGGTCGCAACACAAAATGTTGAATATTCTAAATATAGTATCTAGGCTTATTTGAATAGATTTTTATACTTGAAAGTTCCATAAATTACAGGGTGTAAGAAAAATAAACTTAAGGCTAGTCCATTACTATACTAAGTAACATAGAAAGAAGAACACCCAGTAACAATCAATTTATTTCAACAATTTTTGGTATACAAGTGTATTCGAGTTAGACTACTAAACGATCAAAATTTGATAAAAATTAAACTGTTCACTTTTTCAAAAAAACTTAATGTGTTGCGCCACCACGATGTCTTATGCAATCATTAACACGTCTGGGCATACTTCTAATGAGGTGATCGATTTCCTCCTGAGGTATCTCATCCCATGGTATCTGTTAATCATGCTGCCTAGCCACTAGAGCTTGGGGAGGGGGGGAGAGGGAATTGAGTAATCTTCGCATAATATCCCAGACGTGCTCGATGGGTGAAAGATCGGGAAATCTCGGTGGCCAAGGCAACAAAGCAACTCGATTGACCTCAAAATTAGCCAAAGAAGCCCTAGCAACATGAGGTCGTGCGTTGTCTTGTCGGAATGTGCTGTTGGGGATGGTCTGAACATAAGGTGCAATATGGAGTTCTACGATCTTCTGGATGCAGCGCGCAGCGGTCATGTTACCTCTAATGAAGACCAAAGGTAACCTACTTCCAATAGCAATAGTGCCCCATGCCATAACTCCAACTGTGTGGTGCACATCCTTTTCCACAGAAAATTGGAGATCTTGTCTTTCACCACGCCGTCTTCTCACCCATGCAGGACCGTCATGCATGCCCAAATCAAACCTGGACTCATCACTGAAGACAATTGAATTTCATTTTTGGTCCCAATTTGCCCGTTCTCTACAACACGCTAGACGATCACGTCGGTGCCCAGGGGTCAGTGGTAGCACAAAACGGGGACGGTATGAAAAGAGTCCAAAAGTTCTTATCCGGCGATAAACAGTTCGCATCCAATCGCTCTTCCATGATCTGAAAACCACGGGTCCGTAATCGCCCGTGTAAACGAGAAGCGGTCCCGTAGAACCAATACTGTAAGACGGCGATCTTCAGCTTCTGTGGTTCTTCGAGGAAGTCCTGTACCTCTCGCTCTTAGTGTACGGCCCTCTTGGTTGCATGTCCTATCCATGTCCATTGTTCTATCGGCTATATCACTCATAAACAAACCAGCCTCTGGTAAGCCCACAATTCGACCCATATCAAACACGCTTAACTACCGAAAATTTTGGCGTCTTCGCACTCGAGGCATCGTGATTCGATTAAAGAAGCTTTTTGTAATGTGTTTTACACGTCTTAAATGAGAACTGTAGTTACAAATGATTTTAAGGCTACGTGATCGTAAATGTTCTGAAAGAGGTTAACGCAAAAACCGCTAGAGTAATATGGCTAAAAAATTTATCATTTTTTATCTTAACATAAGCAAACATATTCCCAAAGAATTTTTACAAAATATTCATTATTACTGGATATTCTTCTTTCTATGTCACTTAGTATATATAGCGAAGTATACCAAAACGTAGGTACTCATATTATTTGCCAGTTGCGTTCCTTCGTAGTGAGGAACTTTTCATATTATTTTAATATAATAATCTACATTAATCTGAAATATTTTTCAATTATTCTGGAACATCCTGTAGATACTAATAACAGAATACAATAGTATATTACCAAAAATTACGTACTAATACCCGTAAAATAAATCTTAATAATTATACAAATTGCAATAACACTGATTTAAGTCCGTTACTATTTCATAATGTTAGTCTATCAAAAGTTACTAAATGAGCAAGCACAAGCAAAAACAAGCCAAAGTGTGTTATTTAAATTAATATATACGATGTGCATGCATTAAATTTATGACTTACTTATCATATTTTGAAAAAACATTATGACTTGGACTCCTTTGAATAAGAGTCGAGTAACCGGGAGGGCTACATGGTTGTGAAACAGTTTCAGAGAGCCCTCCAGGCGAGGAACCAAGTAATCCATGTGGTGTATTTGGGGCCGAACGCGCTCCAATGCTCCCGAAATTATTTGATGACCTGTAATAAATTAAATATTTTTTAATACAAAGAAAATGCAACGATTCCATTACTAACAAAAAATAAAAATACTTGGTGTTCAATATAAGTATTGCTCTTGTAATAAAATATGTATGGGACGAACCGGGAGTACAGGAAGAATTGGTCCAAATTGACGCGAAATGTAGAACTAACTGATAAACAATTGCATTACATAATATTGTGAGATACCTCGAAGATAAAGATAAGACGTGGTCATAAAGCTGTTTAAGGTAGTCAACAATATTAATACATATTTTAAGGAAAATTGTGAGAAGAATCTTTATTTTTAAATTTTTTTTTAGGTTACATAAATATTATAAATTAAAAAACATGGGATCCTGATGTAGTTTAACAAAAAAATGTATATCCAGACCTGTTTATACAATAAAGTAATTTTGTAAATATTTATATCAATGCAATTTTTACAATTTCACGCCAAATGTTTAATACCATAAAAATTTAAACAATGCTATCTTATCTTCAATTAGTTAAAAATCATGTGTTTATATAATCTTTTTGATTGTTCCGAAATGTCTGTGTAAATATTGTCGAGTAACTACTAGAAAATAGATATTTATACCATAAAATGGTTTATGTACAACACGTCATTATTTATTTTTATAATCCAGTTTTAAGCTGGAAACCTAGTAATAAGTCTACCTATCTATACGCCCTTGATTTATCTTTAAAATGTACATTTAAGCAGCGAGAAATGCATGTATTAAGGGTTTATTTATTTATTTATTTACAAAATTTATGTTAATTTGTAAATATTTTTTCATATGACTTAGTGAGCTAATGCAATAATTAGAACTACAGTATTATTAAACATTAAGTTACGAATTTGTTTCAAAATTATGCCGAAGGATCTAAAAAAGTTCGGTCACACTCTCTGAGAGCTTAAGATCGAGAAGCGTGTGAAGTTCGATGCCGGAAGTCAAAACCAGAAAGTTCTGTCAACTGTGCTGGGTTCTGTAAGTGCTTTCAAGAAGTTCTCTGTAAGTTTGAGCTATTGTGCTGATCATTAAAGCATTAAAAATCAAATTTCATTTTTGGGTCCAAACTTCACGGTTTCCCGAACTTCAAAAAATCGAAGTGCTATACCCATATAAATGAATGTTCTTCGCTAGTATTACCAGAATAAAATATTTTCAGCAAAAAAAAGCAAAAAAAATCGGAAGTGCTGGAAGTTCTGGCAACTGTGGTGGATTGTGCTCGACGAGTACAATCGAAAAGCCCTTTACTATTTTTCGCTAGAACAACAAAAAAGTTATTGGATAAACAGTTATCCTAATAAATATAAAATTTTCAAAAATCGAAAGTGCTGAAAGTTCTGGCAACTGTGCTGGATTGTGCTGGTCGAGTACAGTCGAAAAGCTCTTTACAACTTTTCAACATAATTCATAAAACAGTTATGAACAATATCATTAACACAGATCGACCATAGAGTAATGAAAGTTCAAAAATGGAAAGTGCTCGGTGATCTGGCAACTGTGAAAATCTCTTAACAAGTTTTTGAAAAAATTAAAAAACAAAAAATTTATTAACTACAACATTAACATAACGAAAACCGAAAATAAAAAATGGAAGTGCTGGAAGTTCTGATGACTGCTGGGTTGTGTTTGTCGAGTACTATGAAAAACCTCATTGCTATTTTTCTCATTTTTCTCTCACGCACGCACGCACGCATAGTAAAAACACGTAAAAGCTGCAAAGAATTGAATATACTTGCATACAAACATTTCGTCGTCGTCACACGATGACGAGCTTTTCGAGCACAATCAAGCACAGTAGCCAGAACTTCCAGCACTTTCGATTTTTTTTGCTTTTATAACTTCTTTGCTGAAAATATTTTATTCTAGTAATACTAGCGAAGCACACTCATTTATATGGGTATAGCACTTCGTTTTAACCTCGAATACTTCCATTTGGCGCAACAGAATGATTTTTTGAAGTTCGGGAAAACGTGAAGTTTGGGCCCAAAAATGAAATTTGATTTTTAATGCTTTAATGATCAGCACAATAGCTCAAACTTACCGAGCACTTCTTGAAAGTACTTACAGAACCCAGCACAGTTGACAGAAATTTCGGGTTTTGACTTCCAGGATCGAACTTCACACGCATAAGATCCGACGCCTGTGAAAGTATCAGGTCATTTAAAAAATTCAAAATTTTAATGGAGGTCACACCGCACCCCTAATAGTTCTAGAGTTCTATCATAGTGTTTCTGTTCTGTTAAATAATCCTGAAGAATCAACATGCAAAGTCTGAGGTACCAAATTAACAAAGCTCGATCCCACAGCTACTATCACAGTACTCTTTTGATGGAACATGAAGTTTTGATAGAACTCTGATAATAATGTTCAGAGTTATTATTAGAACCCTTATTTTGCTACTCAGAACTCTTAAACTCCTAATAAACATTGCTCTCAAACCATTATCAGAGTTTTATCGAAAATTCGTAATCGGTATCCATAAATAGGTGTGGGAAACTTTTGAAAATGTAACTTGCGAGTTCTGAGTAGCACTACACGAGTTCTAATAATAAGTTATAATAAACATGGCTCTCAAATCATTACCAGGGTTCAATCAAGATTTCGTATTCCATATTCACAAGGTGCGAGAAATTTTTGAAAATGCAACTTTTCTTGAGAGTAATACTATAACAGTTCTAATAATAAACATGGCTCTCAAACTATTATCATCGTTCTATCAAAATTTTGTATTCCATATCCACGAGAGGGTGTAAAATTTTTGAAAGTGTAACTTCTCTCGAGAGTTCTGGTTAGCCCTATAAGAATCCCAATAATAACTCCTAACATCCATGGCCCACAAACCGTTATTATCAGCGTTCTATCGAAATTTCGTACTCCATAACTACAAGGAGGTGTAAGAGAAAAGTGTAACTATTCGTGGAAGTTCTGGGCAGTCTAATAATAATTCTCAATAAACATAGCTCACACATCATTATTATCAGAGTTCTATAAAAATTCATTTTCCTTACCAAAGTTATCCCAAGATCACGACAGGTGTAAAAATTTTTAAAGTGTAACATTTCTTGGAAGTTTCGAGTAACACTACAAGAGTTCCAATATGTTAGTTGAGTTGATCGGCCTATTTCCACAGTTTTTGCTTTTATAGCGCGACGTTTCGGAAGCGGACTTTGCTTCCGTCATCAGGCTTAGTCCTGAGGACTGTTTTCGCACTTGAGTCTAATTCATATATTATGATTTTTTTTCCAAGCACTTTACTACTCTAGATTCGAAGTGGGTACCTTTCACTTGTAAGTCTGGCACCTCTACCGCTGAGCCACTGAGTAATCCAATATATATTTTTTACAAGGGGTAAAAGAGCATTTATCAACGCTTTTAAGAATTTTAAAGTGCAGTAGTTAACTTAAAATAACTTCTAAATTAGTCATAATTTACTAGAAATGTAATTATTACGTTTGTTTTACTAATAATTGGAATTATTGCTAAGGTTACACTCCCGTGAAAATGAGTTTTCAGAATAGTTATCAAAAATCTGGCACCGGCATTATTAAGTAGCAATATAATTTAGTATAATGTCAATGGTCATCGACACAGCGCAGATAAGCCATTCTTCTCAAAATTTTTAATAAAATTCTAGCATAACAATCAATATATATATATATATATATATATATATATATATACATAACATTACTACATATACATATATATATATATATATATATATATATATATATATATATAACGGGTTATCATAAAGTAAGGGATATATTTCAACCTAATTTTCTTATAGATCCTGTGTAAACTCTGCCGCATTCGCATGGTAGGCCGTACACCTTTATCAATTATTGAGAAATTTCAGAATAAAATTTAAACTTTCAACGTCCTGTATGTCTTAAACCAGCGACATTCGTATAAGGCATGATGAGCTCAAAATAATATTTTGGTTCTAATATCTCCACTTAGTGCTGAGTCATTCTTTCTGACTCACCCTGAATATTCCTTTTTCAACAAGCTTGTCGCGGAACTAAAGTTTTTCTTCGTGACTTCTACCAATCTTACTGAAATTACATGGTCATCTTCTGTCTACGTTTAGATTACTTACTGTAACTTAATTCTATCATCTACACACTACCGGTATACTTTTGGCTGTTATCTGTCTGAAGACATCGAAACAAGTTAGTCTACTGTTACATTCGTTTCACGTGGTTGTCGAGACAAGGAATTTATGATAACTAATTATATAACATCAATCTACTGCCTGTTTGTACAAGTGTAAATTGTGTAGCTATTATATTGAATACAGTGATTTCACTTAAACAATTTGATTCTTCATGTCAATTGTACGTTAGCTGAAATATTGAAATTTGGTTAAACAAATTCTTACACAATTTACTTACATATTCAGCATTGTTTCCATTTTTGCTTTAACTGAGAGTTTACATTGAGAAAATGTAACAGTGACTGTTGTACCGCTGAAACTTCAGTTGGAACTATGTATAAAATTTTATTTGTTTTTAATATTTCTCTTTATTATCAACTTTAAATACACATCAAGATCGGTTTGTTTGAGGTAAAATTACTAAGATTTTAGTACAATATACCTAAACTCTTGAGCTCGGTCTACGTTTTTCTTGCTTCCGTTGAATAAGTTGTCAAATAACAAATTACTTGGCTGTGCTACTGCTATATGCAAAATTAAAATTTCGGTAATCTGGCCTTAAAAATTAAGGTCTCGTTTTCTTAATTAATAGCCACACATTAATGTATGTGTTATCGCATAAAACAATTTGCGTAACTTTAAATGTTTTAATCTCACAATTGTACTGCTCGATTTATTTTCGCAACACTGCTGTTCGCGTGCTATGACTCGCTGATGTAATTCGTATGCGATTAAACAATGCTGTTATTAACTATCATTTTAATAACTAAAATGAACTAATGTAACATGAATGATTGTATGAGAATAAAATGATTGCTGCTAAACATAAATATGTTTGAATAAAACATATCTTCGTTTTACACGATTTGTACACGATAAAACGTAAAAATTACAATTTAATTTGCATATTATTAAGAGATAGCGACCTTATAACCTTTTTATTTTAATAAATGTGTCTCACAGATCCGATAAATCTGTGCAATGTTTACAATACAGTCGTTATGACAACATTAACTCACGTCCTTAAATTAAAAAAATTTGAATGGTTAAGATCATACTGGCAATACGTAGTTTCTGTCATAATCCACAATTTTCCAAATGACTTTGACCTTATCGTCATAACTATTGATATAATTATCAATCCTATTTTTGAAGATACAACCGTTGCCGCAATATAGTAAATATATACTAATTCTTTATTTTTAAGTAGCAATGCGTTGTCATTGAAAGATTTTTATAAAAATATTGATAGATACTGCGTAATACAATATCAAATTATTATTTATAATCTATTTTTTATTTGCCCCATACATTTGGGAGTTATTTTTACAGATTTGATAATACCAGCATACTTTTGGTGTAGTAATAAAACACCCCAAATCTAAGGGGAAACTTAAAAAAATGGATTTTAGATGCGTTTGATATCTTTCATTTATGCATATAGGTATGTAGATGGACATATTATTTACTGTCATCTTAT
Source organism: Vesta saturnalis (assembly GCA_036346205.1). Lineage (NCBI taxonomy): Eukaryota > Metazoa > Arthropoda > Insecta > Coleoptera > Lampyridae > Vesta > Vesta saturnalis. Next base: position 850,308 of record JARFJB010002120.1, read on the forward strand.
AGTATAATAGCGTTATTAACAATTAATTAAAAAATAAATGACAACGATAATGCTATTTACAAAGACTCAAATTGAGTTAAAAAGTATTATTAATTTTATTAAATACATAAATAAAAAGGTTACCGAGTAGGATTTGAACCTACGACATGTACTTTGCTAGAGTACCGCTCTAACCAACTGAGCTATCGAGACGCAAGCCCCACTCAATGTAAATTTTGTCTTTATGTATGTAGAACTGAGTGTTCAAAAGAGCTAAACTTAAATACAACACTATTACAAATTAACCAAAGAATGTGATATGAAGAGTAACCAGCAGAACGGTGACGTTCTACTCAAAACCCGCATCAGGGCGGGACAAATGCTGACTAACAGACATGCACCCTAGAATTTAGCTCTTGACCATCGCAAAAATCCATTTTGTCGTATATTCACGAAATTGGTGTTTCAACACACATTTTAAGAAAAGTTTAGGCCACATGCTAACCAACACTCAAATTCCATAGTTTAAGCAATGACTTCTTCCGTGACCCCAACGAAATTGGCGCATACATATTTTGGACAATATTCGGCACAAAGATTGATCAACATTCATAGACCAAAAAATTTTGCTATTCGTCATAGGGATAATCAATTTTACCACATCCAGAACAAAATTGGTGTATAAACATAGATTTTGGGTAAATTTCAGCCCAAATTCAGACACTCGTAGGTCATAAAAATGAAATCTTGGGCATTTGTGCGGCGTTAACGAAATTGGAGCATACATATAGATTTTGAGTAAGAATGGGCCACAGAATTTATGATCTTGGTCATCGAAAGAATCTATTTTGACGCAACTCTGAAATTGGTATAAAAGTTTTGGGTAGTATTCGACACAAATGGTGATCAACCATCAAGAACCACAACACTTAGCTCTTCGTCATAGGAAGAATCAATTTTCCCACATCTCCAACAAAATTGGTGTATAAACATAGATTTTGGGTAAATTTCAACCAAAATTCTCACAAACACTCATAGGTCATAGAAATGAAATCTTTAGCATTTGCGCGGCCTTAACGAAATTGGAGCATACATATAGATTTTGAGTAAGAATTGGCCCAAGTGGTGACACTAATGGGCCACAGAATTTATGATCTTGGTCATCGAGAGAATCCATTTTGACGCAACTCTGAAATTGGTATAAAAGTTTTGGGTAGTATTCGGCACAAATGGTGATCAACCATCAAGAACAACAACATTTAGCTCTTCGTCATAGAAAGAATCAATTTTGTCACATACACAACAAAATTGGTGTATCAACATAGATTTTGGGCAAATTTCAGTCAAAAATTCTGACCAGCACTTAGGGGTCACAAAAATTTAGATCTTAGGCATTTGCGCAGCCTCAACGAAATTGGACCATAAATATAGATTTTGGGCAACAAGCTGTCCAAGTGCTGACAAATATTGATGGGTCACAGATTTTAGCTCTTGGTCATCGAGAGAATGAATTTTCCCACAATCCCAAAGAAATTGGTTTTGAGCAATATTCGACCCAAATACTGACCAACATTCACGGATCACAAAATTAGATGTCCCTCATAGGAAGAATCAACTTTGCCACATGCACAAAAAAATTGGTGAGTAAAAATAGTGAGTGACAAAAATTTAGGAATTGAGCATTTGCGCAACCTTAAAATTGCAGCATAAATATAGATTTTGGAAAACAGTCGGCTGACAGTCATGGGTCATAGAATATTGCCTTTAGGCATATATGCAATTAATTATGCCGCAATCCCAGCGAAATTGGCGCATAAATATTTTGGGCAATATTCGGCACAAATAGTGAACAACATTCATGGACCACAAAATTTAGCTATCCATCATAGGTAGAATCAATTTTGCCACACCCACAACAAAATTCACCAGAGATTTTGGGTATCTTAGCCAAAATTCTGACCAACACAAAATTTAGATCTTGGACATTTGGGTGGTCTCAACAAAATTGGATCATAAATATAGATTTTGGGCATGAACCGAACCAAGTGCTGTCACTCATGGGTCACAGGATTTAGGCTCTTGGTCATCGAGAGAATCCCTAACGAAATTGGTGTATAACCGTTTTGAGCAATATTCGGCACAAATGCTGATTAACATTTATGTTCCACAAAATTTAGTTCGTTATAGGAAGAATCAATTTTGTCACATCCCCAACAAAATTGGTGTATCAACATTGATTTTGAGCAAATTTCATCCAAAATTTTGACCAACAGTCGGGGATCGCAAAAATTTAGATCTTGAGCATTTGTGCGGCCTCAATGTGGTTAGAGCATAAATATATACATATCAGTACAAGTACTGAATTTAAGAATTTAACTAATGGGCGTCGCTGCAAATAATTTTGGCGAAACCGCAACGAAATGGATGAATAAATATAGATGTTTAACAACAATCGGCCCAAATGCTACACATGACTTAACTGTTGGTCGGTCCCCATCTTTCTGCCACTCTAATGAAATATGTGTATAAATATAGTTAGTGTCCCAATGCAGACCAACACTTATGGACCGTGTTATTTAGCCCTTGGTCATTCAGGGATTTTATTTTGCCACATCACCAGGAAATTGGGTGCGTAAATATAGATTTTCGGCATAATTCATTTCTTTCTTGCTCCCCTCTCCTAACTTTGGAAAATCCGTTACACTTTGCACAACATGAATACATAAAAACCAGAAGTCGACAGGTGGATACATGTCGACTTATACTGTGCATAGGCAGGAGCATTGACATCGATATTGTGCATGCACCACGCTGCCTTAGGTTTAAATTATTGAAGGGAACAAGTCACTCATCTGAGTGACAACATTTCTTTAACATATTCTACAGTTTAACTTTACTTTAACATTTTACTGTGAATTCTTTCCACTAAATATAAATTTATCCTTTTCGAAATTTTCGATCGTTTTAGAACATTAATACCAGTTTGCTTATTTTTGTTTTCAAAGAAGATAGAAGCACAGTAAAGATATTAGCTGCATAAAGAAAAATTATGCTGTAAAAAATAATCGTGACAATGAATAAATGTTCAATATTGATTTTAAAGTTCCTTATACATTCGTCAAAGCTGATGCTTGTAGCCTTTGAATTACATCCAGATTTTGTAATAAAAATTAATAATAGGGTGTAGCAGCTAGTAATATCACCCCTAATATTACTTATACTCCTAATAATAAATAGAAGATTTTTTGCCTTCAGCTCAGCCGGTGATCAAATGGGCCACGTTCTTAAACTTTAGATTTGCTCTAATTAGAAAATGTGTGTGTGATTAGATATGTTCGCTTTACAAACAAATGTAACTTCAACCTGTAAATAAATGTTAAAATACCTCGGACGCCAACTCATTTTATGGAAAACAAGTAAACCGTAAATGTAATAAATGCGAAATTGAAAATAACAAGGTTTATTATAAAATCTTTAAGTCGAGTTATAAAAGTAGAAAATTTTAATACTAATGTTGGTAACTTAAAAAAATACCTTATACTAATAATTAGGAATGAAATACCCGTTGGACTTTAAAATTTTGGTTGTCACTGGTGTACTGTTACTGATAAGAAACTTGGTTGATTTGTACCATTTATTTATAATATTCAGCAACAACTTCTATTGCGTCATCCTCGTTAAATCGAAACGTAATAATACAATGAAATTACGTAACAGGAAAATGTAACGTAATAAAAGTAAAACCAAAGTAAAATAAAAGTGCCTAAAAAGGATAAATATAATAGACAAAGAAAAATAGGTGTAATTAGCTCTTACCGTAAATTTTACGACACTTTTTAATAAAAAATACTCAAGAACAAAAATGGACGCTGTTTGCTTTTATTAGCGTAACCACAACGACTTCCAAAATAGATGTCTGCGCATGAACTCAATGTACCAAACGAAATGCGCATACTACACCACTTTAAAATATATAAACGAATACTTTTCAGCCACTAAGGTATGCAATTCACATGACACAAAAATGAACGATGTTGCCTAAATTATTGTATATTTTAATACAACTCAAAAGGTTTGTTACAATTTTACTTGAAAAAGTATGTATTGTATATCCCATAGATATTCATCATGCATAACACGTGACCGAGCTAGTTGGACGTTGTAACACAATCTACTTAGCATTCGGGAGGTAATGGGTTCGATCCTCGTTACCGTCTACCTTGCAAGAGGTTTTTTCAGGTTTTCCTCATAAATATACAGCGGCATGATGGCTGCATATAAACCCTAATTCCATTCTTTCCGATCCTATCTTGACCGCACCCATTCTTAATCCCACCATACACACATAATTAATGTATGTATATTGGGAATCCATTACTGTGGTTGAAGAAACGTAGAAAGCTCGAGCAGCCCACTTGGTTTGCTTAACGTGTGAGTTGTAACATCGATAAATATTTTCGAATAAAATAATAATGGATCAACACATGTGGGACGACCAACGTATTGAGTACCATAATACTTCCAAATATTTGACCAACCAACTTTGTCTCGTAAATTAAAACCAACGGCTTAGTGGGTCTTTTCCGAATTCAATAAATAAATAAAATTGAGTCATTGGAAAGGTCAGAATTCAAAACGTGTGTATTTTCTTTAATAATGTCACAAGACTTCATTGGTATATTCGAATAAATTTTGAATATGTCGAAAAAGTCAATTATTATAAATTACCTTAGTTACCGTGCTTGGTTACTGTCATGACTAGACCTCGGATTATATCCAAAATGCATATTCTATAATATACATAAGCCATCAAAAATATTTTGTTTATACACGAATCGCATAATTTAAGTTCCACCAACTTTATTTTGCATATTTTGCATATTTACGTGATGTGCATATTTTGCATATTTCACTCATTGCGTGCATTTTATTGCATATTTTTTAAAATGAAAAATTACATTTATTCTATACATTCGTGAAGTTTTTCGCCGTTTTTTTTTCTTCTTCCCATTTTGGAAATTCAATAGAATTATATTAAATTATGTGTATTCTTGCATATTTATTTATCTACAGGAAACTCTTTGAGGTAGAACGCAATAAATCTTGCAGTTTCAAATTTTCAATAGGTTATTGTTCTGAGGGCCATTGGCAATAAGTTACTATTATTGTTCGTTTGACTAATTACATTTGTTATCCAAATTCTAAATAGCAGTGTAATGAGATTATTTCTATGAATGGGTGAATAGACCGGATACTTTAATATTAATAAGCAATTGCAATATGCGCAATGCTTATATAAAAAGTTTAAAGATGTTTTTTTAACCTACTCAAACAAATGAAATGAAAATGAAGATATATAATCCTATACATTAAAATAATCGGGTCATTAGTTCGCGCAGATTGCGAGACAACCGCTTGACGGATTTCGACGATTTTTTTTTGACATAAAGGTAAATTTGTGTAGAAAGAAATAAGGTTTTAATTTTTTTACAAATTTAATTTAAATTTTACAAAAGTCTAACACCGGACGCTAACATTTTAAGTTTGTTTTACAAAGAAACAATTTCAAATCATATGTTTACCGCAAAATTTTGCGGGGGAAAAGCTCGTAGAGTAGCGGAAGAAATAAGGATACAAATTCCACTTGTAAATATTTTAATTAGTAATGTTAAAAAAGTGTTTATAAAAGCATCCCTGAGATTACAACTGTACAAAGAAAAATTACCAAATACACCTCTGTCGCCCAACCTGTTATTACAAGGTGGAGTACTTGGTTAAATGCTGCTATTTTCTATGCGTAACATTTTAATAAAATTAAAGAAGTAATTGTAGATTTATCTGAGCAATTATACAATCAAAAAAAGTGTTGCGGAATTCTTAACTACCACAGCAGTTAGCATTTATTAAAGCCAATTATAACCCTATCGTCGAAACAATTTTGAATTTAGAAAAACAGGGAATGCCTTTAACGGAGTCAGTTGAATTAGTTAATAGTCTCAAAAAATCGATTGGCAGGGTTACTGGAAAAATTGGAAATATCATTGAACAAAAACTTAGTGGTGTTCTAATTAAAAATGAAGGGTTTAACATTCTTGAAAATGTTTCAAAAATTTTACAAGGTGAATTTGTGTTAAGTAATGTAGATCCTGCAATCATTTCTGTTAAAATATGCGCCCATTACATCTGTAGGTGTAGAGCGAAGTTTTTCTATATACAAGAATATACTTTCCGATAGAAGGCAATCGTTTCCTATGCAGAATTTAGAAAAACCTATAAGTATAAACTGTTTTGGTAATGTAAATAACAATAAAATAAATAATTAATGATTTTTATTGTCTGTTATTGTCTTATTATTCTATTAGTTAATCTCATTAGTCATTAATATTATAATTATTGTTTTATAGTATTATTTTAAAAATAAATGTATAAAAATATGTTGTTTATTATTGTCAGTAAAATTTAGTGCATATGCTGCATATTTTTGTACATATTTTACAGAATCAAGTGCATATGTTAATGATTTTAGATGCATATATGTGCGCATATTTTAACTAATTTTCGTGCATATAAATCCGAGCTCTAGTCATGACTGACATATCACAGCTAGTTTGATATATTTCATTAAAGGGAGCAATGAAAAAACGAAATCGAATATACCCCGCCGTTAAGGTAAACAAGCCGTGTTTTCATGAAATACGTTCGTGATTGGTTCAAATTTTAAGAATAAGCAATGCTGATTGATTAATGTTACAGAAATGATATAATCAGGGAAATATTACTGCTAATACTTATTCAACAGTTGCACCTTATTCTATAGTTACCACATTACCCTCACCTTTACCCACATCCAAGAAATTATTTTCTAAAGGGGCTGGACAAGCAATAAAAACTTTAAGCCTTGATAAAATATCAAATAATGAAGGTGTACTTACAGAAATCTGAAGTCCTCCACAAATCCAAAACCAAAAACATTCCTGAAGGATTTTTTCGCAAATTCCCCTACTTTATGACCAACATGTATCTTCGTCTTATAAACACAGTGTACGTTTCTACTTATATTTTGTTTCAAACGCGACTTTGGCATGATTAAGTACGATATTTCGATTTTCTAAAAATGGAAAAGTAATTTAGGTGTTATTATAGAATTTATCTAGCTCGTTAGATTCTCGTTAATTAGCTTTTGTTTAAAATAAAAAAAATTCCTAATTTTCATTAATTATAAATTTTCTCTGTAAATAGAACAGAATGATTAAATGAATATTTTAAAGATAAAATTTTATAATTTCCTATATCGAAGCGAATGATTTAAAATGTATTAAAATTATGGTTTCAGCAGATTTTTTTAAAGAGTATAAGAGTATAGAAGTTTAAAACTTGGAGTGATGGCTTGAGGTTCAATATGTTTTGCTTGCGTTCACTCCAATGAACTCCGGAGTTCGAGACCGAAAAGAAAAAAAATTATTTTCGATACGGAACTCATGCCATTTTAACAATGTCGTTGTAGCAATAGGGCAGCAACACACCACCGGCCGTCGCCACATAGAAGAGGGGACGGCCAAAGAAAAGAAATCCAGTACTGTCAGCAGACATATCCCCTTAGCTGAGGCCCAGCACCGTAGAAAGAAGAACAGAAAAAACGCCCGCCCTGGATCCACCAGCCCTGACGACCACATGGTATCAAATATGAGGCCTAAGAAGACACCGATGGATGAAGCAGCGTGGACGCCAGATCCCCCTTGTGCTGGTACAGCTGCCACACTAGTGAATACAGTTAACCCGTATCGACCCGCAAAAGTATGTTAGCGATGGTGGAGACCACTCTGCAAGGTACAGGGGATGTCCGAATTTTCCTCGACTTCCGCCACGAAAGTAGATGGTAGCCTCATAATGACTAAAGACATCGCCACCAACGGCGCATTCTCCAACTCAGATCGGCGTCACTTACGCCCAGGCGACTGCAGGAAACGCTGGCAAGGCGAAAGTAGCGAAAGCGGTTCTCTATGTTAGGTATTCATATGGACAAGGTCCTACTTGTCATCCGCAAGGAGGTAGCGGCATTAGCTTAGACTACAAACTATCTCAACCCCAGTACCGAGACAGACTAATGAAGTATATGGGCAGGTGTGGTATGGAGTACTACACCTATCCTGGAGTACTACACCTATCCTGGAGTACTACACCTATCCAAGAGCGACGTGAGCTCAGTGTGAGTAGTATTCATGTCCTTTATTATTTCAGGATGAAGCATCACGGACGCCTTATCTTCCTTGTTCCGGTACAGCTGCCAATAGGAAAAAACATAAAGAAGAGTGGAACATGTCTTCCACCATGAAGTCATCGTCGTTGAGCACTTACGGTGGAAAACTTGAGTAGAGCACGCTGCGACAAAAGCCCCGGCATTCATCACACCAATAAATGCTCGTACCGACTCGGAAGAGTGTGTTAGCCATGATGGCGAGATCACCCTGCGAACTACAGGGGATGCCCGAAGTTCCCTTGACCTCCACCACGAAAGATGATGGTAATGTCACAGTGACCGAAGATACCGGCACCAATGGAGCTTTCTTTAACCCGGACCGCCCGAGCAGGAGACATTGCTAAAGTGGAAGTACCGTAAGCTGCTCTCCATATTACGCTTTTTCGGAAGTCTTAATATTGAAATGGCGGCATTAACTTAGGCTAGAACTGGGCGAGGAACAGGAGGTACAAGCCGTTTTAGCATAGACATTTTTAATGTTGTCTGTTAACTCTAGCCTTCGACAGTGCTTCACGCCTAGGACTACTAATGTAACTGTACTGTAATGACCTAGTTACTACAGTATAACTTTAAATACACTTCACTAATACTTTTTTCTTTCCGATTACTTGGGACCAATCACCAATTATCCATCAACCGCCACCAAGGCATCCTATCACCAACACCCACACCAAAACTATCTTCGCCGTGTGACCAAGCATGGCATTACAACGTCAGGTACAAAACCAACACCACACAGTTCTGAAGAGGATTCGCACATTCTGAGTAGAGCACTTACACAATACCATACATTGTATTATACTGATTTCTGACTTATTGGTAAATATTGTAAAATTTTAATAAACTTTATTGAATTGAATTGGAAATCCGTTCCAATGAACGTCACAACTACATTCACACGGTCCTGGAGTCAGTACTGGCAGATGTTACTTTCCAACCGAATAAGGCGAACTCACAGACTACTAACGGCACATTGCAAGACTCGTCCCTACGACTAAGCCTACTACCTATAGCTTCCAACAATTTGTACGATCTACAAAACCAACTCTTAAGTTATATAGGAACACGTAAACCATCTTCAAAGCATTCTACGGATGATTGATGCCAAATTTCATGTGAAAGCGAGTTGATACGAAATCATTTAGTACTAAAAACTTAATTGTAAACATCGTACCGTACGCCACAGGTGGTTCAGATAAAGGTGGCGATTACTCATTGGTGAAATTTTTATAAAGCTTTAAATTTCCATTTAATGGTATATGTTTCAAGGTATATCAGACTTCAAACTAATGCATTATAAAGCAATAAAATTTGTGTAACTAAGTAAATTTTAAGATTACCTCTTATGCGTCAAAATCGTCAGAGAGGAATTGTAGAATAAGGGTGTGTTGACAAACATAGCACAAGTGGTATTGTCTAAAGTAAATTATTTAGAATTCCCGCACCTTAAAAAAATTATGCACCTTAGCTAACGTTTTGCTTTTGACATACGACCTCTTAACAGTTACTAATTTACGTGCTTTGTACATGGAAATTAAAATATGAATTTGAGGACGTCAATAGTATTCGATCATAGTAGACATACTCTACTTTAATGGTTAAATAAAACATGTAAGTTTCATGATTAAATTCGCTGCATGAAGGCTAATGCGGCTGTCATGTCGAATCTTATATAAAATTATTTAGACCAAAACCTACCCTATACTTAAATAGTAAATAACTCCCTAATTAATACATTACGCCACACACTAGGGTAAGTTGTATTACCTCAGCTAATTTTTGTAGTACCAAACTCAAAAATTGATTGATGCATCAATCAACAGATGCATCAATCAACACTGCATGATCCTGCGAGCCTTCTACAACTAGCCTTCGGATTGAGAACATTTGGTCACCGAAAATCAATGACGTAGTTACTGATTTTCAGGTTATCGAGACTACGAGAGTAAGAGTCCACGTCACCGTAAGTGGTTGAAAAAATAACGAACTGCCAGATACGAAAGATGACAGCTTACACGCAAGACCATGATGCCAGAAATAAGATCCGGGGTACGAGAATTACAAGCATCCACAAGAACATCAAATGTGCTAGATCAACTGTGGAAAAATCGATGGTCGTTCTCATTAAGAGCAAAATGTTTCAATCTCTCAATGAATGGCTTAAATTTATAAGGTAGCAGAACGTTCAATCTTAGATGAACATGATTGTGATTTAGTGAAATAAGAATATTTTGTTTTTAATAACTTAATAGTTAAATGATATTAAGATTAATAATTGATATTTAATAAAACTAAGAGCATAGCTCACTTTTGTGGGTAGTTTAGACCTAATATATTATGAGGGAGTACCGGAAGTATGAACAATGATAAAAAGTATTTCGAACATGATTTGCATTTTATTTGTTAAGTGGTGATATATAAGGTGAACCCAATTAACTGCACACTATTTGTAAGTGTATTTTTTAAGCTGCGATAGCGGTAAAATTATGAAATTAATAAAAAAAATTCCTCTGATCACAAGACGATTTCAATTGTTAGGTATAAAATTTTTTAATAGAACACCTATTATGTTATATTTGAAATGAAAGATACTGTAATTTAAAATAAAAATTATGATTAATTTGTTTGTTAGAGTCAAAGATAATTGAGATATACGGTACTGAAATAAAACAGAAGAATATAGAAATAAACACCATCTAATCCTCACAACTATCGGAAACCAGCAATTTAAACAAGTTTAGATGTGTTTGAACTATTGGAATCTAAAAAATCGTCGAATATGACCCAACTTGACTGATTATCTTAAAAATCTGATTTTTTTTTTTTATTTTAAAAACGTAATTTCACCACAGTAGTCTGCGAAAAAAGATAATTTAGACCATGTTGTAGATAAAAATGAAAACTTTCACGATTAACATTCATAATTCAAAAATACGCATCTTTGAAGTATAAATCATGTAGTAAAATATAGATCTTAGCGACTACTGTTATCATCGTCACTAATTATCTTCTTATTTGAAGTATAGACATATTTGTTATATATAGTTGGCGAACAGTTGTCACATAAAAGATGGGGAGTACATATAAAATTTTTCATTGACTTAAGCATTGGTATAATAATAATATTATAACAGAAAGGGACTTACAAATTAGAATCCAATATTTTGTAGGAGTACCGTTAGTACGATTGAGACGTAGTAAAAATTAATTTGCTAGCGGGCGCTTCTTAATGAAGTGAATTTTGGAAGTTTGAAGATAGGTTTAGTGTGTTAATTGTTGTGTAACGTAAGTTATCTTAATTAGAAGAAGTTTTTGTGGGAATGGTTAAAGATTTCGAAGTTTTGAAAATAACAACAATATAAAGTGTGTCAACTTTTTGGTGTTCCAATTTTAAATCAAATTGTTATTAGTGTTAAGTCGTTTATTTTAATTGAGGGGCACACATAAGTAGATTTAGTTGCGTGGTTATAGTTGCTAGAGCATACATAAAACGTGCTTTCGTGTAAACGTAATTGAGTGAAAAAATAGTGAAAACGCAAGATGGCATTCCATTATCGTTAAATCAGGAATGCAGCAATAAACGATAAGGTGTTGGACGTTAGAAGTCTGAGGGTGTTAATATTTTGTGAATAATAAAAAAAACTGTCTGCAGTTCAGTGACAGAGCAGCGAAGCAACACCGACCGCCGCCACACAGAAAAGGAGGCGACCAAGGAAGGTGAAGTTTGTACCGTCAGCCCCCCCCCCCCCTCTAGCTGAGGTCTAGTCCCCTAGAAGGAAGAAAACGCCTGTCTCAGATTCACCAGCCCCGATGACTTTATCATGCCGAAGAAGACGCCCATGATTCACCCGCCAACGCCGCCCCCGACTGATCACGCGTTCACAGCACTAGACGACTCGATACCCCGGATAAAGTACCGCCAGAAATCCATCGTCAGAAGGAGAACTGGGTCGCTCTCTCTTAAGAACTGGACAAATAATCGCCTTTACGAAGGCCAAGGCCATCTACAAGGAAATCCGGATACAGCCTGCTTCATCCCAGGACCGTGACAGACTGAGAGGTAGCATACGTGTGATACCTCGAACCGCACCTATCATATCAGACAAATACGGGCAGAGAGTAAAGAGAGACCTTACTGAGAGAGATAATCCTTCTGGGAACATTAATTAAGGGTGTTAGGTAAGAAGTCAATAACCGATCATTGGCATTTGATACTAAATAATAATAAAAAATCTAATGCAATACCAACGCGGAAATTACTGTAATGTCGTACGCACGCCGACAAAATAAGGATAGAAAGAAATCGATTAAAGAGGCATGGCATTGATGGTGAAGTTTTCTTATTTTTCCGCAGTTTGTTCAATTATTGCGAATTGTTTGAAAACGTTCATTACATGACTCGCGCATTGTTCAGATCGACCATCGGTAGCCAGTCACTTCCACTCCGACATTCCCAGAGTCCAGCTACGGTGTCAGCAGTTCCAGAGAACTCCTACGTCTATAGGAAAGGTACATTATTTTTATTCATTTGATCGATCAATCAAACAATGGTGCAACTAGATAGATGTAGTTGCGTTTTTATGTGCGCGATTTTAATGTTTAAAATAGACATAAGCATTTATCAAGATTTCATAAGAAAGTTTTAAATTTAGTAGTTTAGTATGAAAATGTAAACTTTCATCAGTATTACACATAATTAAAATACTTAGCTTATTTGGGATTTTAATGGTGTATTTTTGTATTTATGTTTTACACAAATCTATAGACAATTACGAAATACAAAAATACACCATTAAAGACCAAAAAAAAACTAAGTATTATAGGTAGTAATTTTAAAAAATAATAGAACCATTAGGTTAAGTATTCTTGTTCCATTTATATGTTATAAGAACCTATCTTAATCTGTACAATAAACTCACTGTATGTTATTATTTTATATCCACCAATCAAACCCATGAACAAAGATAACTTCATACCGCGGCACGCGATATTTGTAATAAAAGCTTGTAAGGTAGCCAAAGAGGTTATTAATTTAATCAACAAAGTGAATAAAAAATGTTATACCAACGCTCATAAAATAAAGATAAACGTTATAACAACGCCCAGAAGAGTTTTAATTATACATCCATGGTTAACTAATTAATTATAAGTTAAAAACAATGAAATGTGGCACCCAAACGAGCGCGGTTGTGTAAGCTAACGATTCAAGTTATTTTAAACAAGTAACTAGTACAAATGTAAACTGGCGATATTACTTCATTAAAGTTCTAAGAGCTAAATTTGAATGTCGTCTAATGTTGAAATATAAACACAGCGTTTATTAAATGGCGTCTTTCACGTCTAACAGGAGTTTTATTATTGCTCGATTAAAGCTCTTCGGATTTAAGTTGCATACAAATTAAAAGAACTCTCATTTAAGTAGTTATAGACATCATGTTCTAAATAAGTTGTGGAGTTATGCACACTCATTGTTGCCACTGCCATATTTTTGAACTTTTACCTTAAGTGTGTTATTTTGTGTGAAGTTTTTGTTGTTACCCGACAAGCCACTAGTTAAAAAAGTTATTATTCGAAATACGATTTTAGTAAATCTCAGATCTATTGTTTCATGCTTAGCGGGGGGCGATTATAAGTTTGAACAATCCACGATCGATTACTAAAAATAATAATTCTTTTGGACTAATCGATTAGTCATATAATCGATTAATCAAATAATCGATTAATCGTATAATGCAATAATCAAATAATCGACTAATCAAACGTTATTTAATTTAATCAGTCTAAAGGAAACAATAAAATAATTGAGTAAAAGTATTTACTGCAAATAATGAATAGAACATAGTAAAATATAATAAATTAGCTAGGGCTGTATGGGCAAAAATGTAATATGGAATAAGGGTCGATGGTTGTAAGTTGGAATATTCGACAATTAAGTACTGAAGATAATCGATTTGTTAATCGATAGTCAAATAATCGAATAATCAAATAATCGATTAATCAAATGATCGATTAATCAAATAACCAATTAATAAAGTAATCTGTATACATTGATGTAAGTAACGCTTGTCTGATCGAAGCTCTTTGCATTCGTAGTGCCATTAAAATTGGGTTCACTTTTCATTGTTACCTAGGTTCAAAGCAGGTATTATATTTATCACTTGAACATTCTCAGTAAATTTATAACTTCTTTAATAATTTTCAGTTTTAACATTTCGCTACATGTTCATTAAGAGTTCATTTAATTGGAATTAAAGTACGTAACAACACTTTTGACTTTGGCCTAAAAAAATTTTTGCTTTTAAATCTTTTGATCTAAAGGATTGAGACTTTATTATAAATTACAGCTTTTTGTAGTAAAACTCCTATTATTACAAACTGCTTATACAACTTATTGTCGGTTTGAATTTTAAAAGAGACTATTGAACATTCTGTGCGGTAAAGTAAGAAACAAGTTAGGCGTGTAGGTACCAAATTTGATTTGATCTAAAAAATGATTTGTATTCGCCAACACGCACTAATCAAGCGTGGCGTTTTAACGGCTATACCCTTAAAATGACAAGTTCTAAAACAAACGCAATACCCCAGGTGAGTAGAGCGAGACGCCCACACTCTCACATCAATTCATCGATCCGTCCCAAGGATTCTGGGGTGACAATAATTAGACAAGACAAGACTAAGCAGAGATCTGCCAGCAATAAAATTCTGCCTCATTCGGATGCCCGGGAGGGCAGGACTCAAGCGACCTCGGCCATCGAAAGTACCAACATTCGGTTACATTATTGCAACATGCATGGTGTCAGATCGAATCTTAATGTTGTTCACCTACACCTTGAATAAGTGCAACCAGACATTCTGTTTCTACCATGCACATAAGTCTCCCCTGGAAGAACTGACTCGCCTGACCTGCAATATCCCAGATACAATCTCCACTATAACTTTCGCTTTAAAGGCGGAGTATGTTCCAAGGACAACGTAGGTTGTAAGAGGATGTCCACTTTGGAAACGAACAAATTTGACGCGATTTGGTTCAAACATTCCTGGTCCCAGTTTGTGAAATTCTACTGTTGTTTATATAGGTCTCCCAATGATAATAACTTCCAAGATATTTTTGATTACCTTAGTCTGAAAATAGATTACTTCTTAGCACAGTTTCCATCTTGCGATATTTCAATTATGGGCGACTTTAATGTCCACAACTCCAATTGACTTTAATTTTCATCTACCACTAATCCCGCAGTTCATAGTGCAGAAGCATTTCCTGTATCTTGTGATACACAAATTATTTCCAAACCAACCAGAATCTCTGACAACCCTAACCATATTCCACATCTCCTGGATCTATTCCTTACAACTAACCCACTTGTCTATAAAACAAGAGTCATTTCCCCACTTGGTCAATCAGACCTCTGCCTAATTGAAATAACTTTCTTTGTACCCAATCCCACTGATAATCCCCTGGCGTGAGTATTGCTTTAAACCGCCATCCTCTTCAAACATTGCTCTTTCAATAACTTAAGTTATGTTGATTGGTATGGAATTATACATTCCCAAAAAACATAATCGTGTAGATCATACCCGTTTCCAGCACTGGTTCAATAGAGCTTGCACCTATGCATTATCGCAAAAGCATAAACTCTATACCAAATGGAAATCAAATAAATATGTCAAAAATCACGCCGACTATATTGCCGCAAGGAATAGTTGCAAAAACATCATCACCAAGTCCAAAAAGATATTTTAAGAATGTAAATGCAAAGAATTAGTCTCGCGTCCTTTGGGTAGTTATAAATTTTGGTCATTACCTAAAGCCATCAGTAAAAACTTTAGTACATCTTCCTTTCCTCCCCTGACGTCTCGTGAGGTAGCTGTAGTAGCTGATCCTGGTGACAAACCCAACCTCTTCGTCGATTACTTTGCATCAAATTCATGTCTCAATGATTCTCGTAAAATTGTACGTGGCCCAAATCTACCCTATACGCTATGAACAAATCCTCTTTTAACACAAGCTCATAGAATCAATTATCAATAAACTGACTCAAACAAGGCGACTGGCCCTGGGGGTATTTCAGCTATCGTCCTTAAAAAATGCTACCCCGAGCTAGTACCTCTATTGTCCAAACTCTTTTCGATCTCCACGTTAGTCCATGGAGAGTTTCCTTCATCGTGGAAGTTGGCACATATCCAACCTATTCCTGAAAAGGGCGACAAAACCGATCCCTCAAACTATCGACCGATAGCTATAACTTCAATTCTATCGAAAATCGTGGGAAAAGTCATCAACCACCAACTACTTCGTTCCTCGACTCCAATAAACTCCTAAACGACCACCAATATGGATTCAGACAGAGTCGGGTGATCTTCTTTCATATGTCACCCAACTATAGAATAACACATTAGAGAGGTCCGGTGAATAGTAGCTTTAGATATTTCAGAGGCTTTTGACTCCAACTTTCTTGACAAAAGACCTACACGCATTGTCGTCGATGGCTTCTTTTCGAAAGAAACTAATATTAACGCGGGCGTACCACACGGATCAGTGACAGCTCCCACACTTAACAATTTCCCCAACAAATAACTCGGTCCATTGCTTTGCAGACGACAGCACTCTACATTGTAGTTCTTCTCAGTTTTACCACAATAATAAGTTTAGGCAGGACGTTAAAGTGAAGATAGCAGCCTTAATCAACAGTGACTTACAACAAATCCATAAATGGGGAAGCAATAATCTATTCAGGTTCAACGTCGACAAAACCCAGTGTTGCCTTGTGTTCGCCGAGAAAGACCGATCATTTCCTGCTGTAAATAAGAATGGCTTAGATCTGAAGCTTTCAAATTCTATTTCTATGTTAGATATATCCGTACCATCGAACCTTTCATGGGGTGACCACCTTTTGTTAGCCAGCGAAAGAGCTGCCCGTAAACTGGGCTTTCTATACAGATCTAAACAGTACTTCACATCGCAACAACTACATTTACTGTATAGGGCTCAAATTCGACGTTATCTGGAATACAATTCCCACCTCTGGGTCAGTGCTCTCCAATACGCCCTTAAGATGCTTATAAATGGCCCGTCTATGACTTTTGACTTGCAGGCAGTCTCTTGAGCATAGAAGAGTTTCGATTATTTCCTTGTTCTATCGCTATTACCATGGTAAGTGTGCCTCCGAAGTATACTACTTAATACCTTCGCAGATCATCTTCGCTAGGAACAATCTACATTCTGCCACACGGCGACCAAATTGTGGAATGCACTACCTAGTTGCTGTTTTTCTCCAAACTTTGATTTAAGCAAATTTATGGTAGCCGTTCATAAACATTTCTCGGCAGCCTAACAATATCCCTAACCCCTCCCAGTGTTCCTGAGTGCGTTAGCACGTTAAGCAAATCTTAGCCTGTTCAGGAATACTATTAGTAAAAAAAACAGACCCTCACGTATTAATTAGGACATCGAAGCTTGGAAGATGCCCACGTAATTAAATAATGTTGATATTCAAATAATCACACTAGAATCGAGTAAATAAAAAACTTCTTTTGTGATTGATTTTCGTATCTTTTTTATTGTCTACGTTGGTATTAAGACATATTGGATTTACAAGCCGATATTACTACCTATTTATCACGTATATGTTTGATACGAATACGAATTAATTAAATTACTTTTTAAGTATATTTTTATACCATCGTTTAAGAAAAAGACTTCATTAAAGATATATAACTATAGTATGATATGAACACGCAAACTGTCCATTACGTTTTAGTAAACAAATAGGCTAATTTAATTGTAATTAGCGGTAACAAATACTTTGATAAACCGACGTTTATATAGAAATAATTTAGGCGAATTAGCAACATGTTAAAAGAAGTTTTAAACGGAAAATATAAAATCAATAAAAAGAACATTAACTACATAAATGAAACACGAGGATATACAACTAGAAGAAAAACAATATAAGTGGTTTACTAATCTTGACCTTATTCGATAGTGTTATTACCTTTATGACATGTGAACAAATATCGAAAGTAGGTGACGTTCACACCGAATTTTCTATTTTCATGACATGTTCAGTAATTGGTAATTATGTAAGTGCACAAAATAATTTTTTTTTATATTTTCACTTATTTTATGTCGATGTATGTATAAGTGTTTGGGGGGGGATTCTACAAAATACAAAACGTATAATTAAAATTACTACTGAAAAATTTTGAATCTATCAAATATTCGTGAATATCGGTTCAGAAATAAACATAGTTTCGATCACTTTTTTCTTTTTGAAGCTTTATGCAGGTAAAAAGTCCTAAAATTACGAAATTGAAATAACTACATTATTAAAAGTCAACTTTTGTAATTATTAAGTTTGTTTATTAATAATAATAACTTCTAGAAATAATTAGTCAATTTAAAAAAATTCTTTTACCTGAAATAATTTCGAATCGAACACATTAGTGTAAATAACTTGAAATTAAAATGAAAAAATTTATATTTTTTGTTTTCTAATTTTAGTGTCAGTAAATGTATTAATGATTGTCAGGTTGCGTTGACGCACCCTGTATGTAGGATGTTATAATGACGTGTATTATGTGTTTTGAGTACGGCTGTATTGAGTTCGAACGAAAAAAAAAAATTTTTTTTTTGTGTATATGTATAATGTATGTGGGTGTATGATACGCCACTGGAAATGTAGGAGAAATATAATTCAATATGTAGATACGTGTATTTGAATGTTATAGAGACTGTAGTGTTGGAATAATTAGATTCTGATGAATGTAAATGTGAAAAGAAATTTGTCGATGGGACGATAATTTGCTTGCTACTGTATTGCTACCGTTAGAAATGGAATGTTTGAGGATAAATGAGTGATCTTTGCCAGAAGATGTGAAGTATAAGTGTAGAATGTTTTCGAAAATATGTAGAGAAAGATTGGGTATGTTTAAGTGTTAATTTCAGAAAGTTTTCGTAATGTTGTGCAATTTGTTTTGAGAATATGTGAATGTATATGGGATTTGAGACCTTAGACGGTACTTATTTTTGCAAATGTTGCGGAAGGAGAACGAGCGCAGGTTGGAGATAAATGTTGAAAGTTGCGTAATGGTGCAGAGTGGCTACTGAATGAATGTGGTGACGAGAAATGGTTTCTTCGTGAAGTAATTGTAAAATTTGTAAGTAAAACAAATATGGCGATGTATTGTAGTTATGAGCGTGGTTGTACAGATGGTAGTAGCTATCGGCACTAAGAAATTTTGAGTGAATACTATTGGAGAATATAGCGCGGAAGGAAGACATGTTTAAAGATGGATGACTGAAGTTATAAATAGGAAAGTCAGGGATTGACGGGAGCTTTTTCGTTTTTGGCTGTTGCTTGTGGTGAATGTTGGGGAGGCGCGCGCGAGGTGTAGTGTGGTTTAGAATGGGTTAAGTTGGAGTTATATTTGTGAATAATATTGAAGGCAGTCATTGTGAAACAACTGCGTTACCCGAAAGGGGATGAATCGTATAAGACATTCATAAATAAAACAATTAATTAAATTGAGATTGAAGATAAAAATTAGTTTGTTTATTTTCAAGAAAGTAAAAAGTGCATAAGCAGATTTATAAAAGATAACAGTTATCACGTTACAGTGTTAAGTGCAGCGCGTGTTCTTGTACCGATATTTAGTTAAAATTATTTATGGGACCACCTTTAAGTAAACGAAAATTCCGTAATAAATTAAGCCAATGTTGAGGTAAATTTTATGTGACATTAAAAGTTTATTTGTGTAAGGAAGGACTAAACTTTCCTAAAGGTTGCTAGAAATTTTAAGGGGTAACCAAACGTGTACAGATTATTACGTGTTATTGGACTATTTGTGATTACAGAAAGGAATAAGTGTTTGTGAAATTGTGAAGCACTGGTTATGTGGCTTCATGCAATTTAAGGATTACAAATGGACTACAAATAATTGATTTACGGGAAGAAAGAAGAAAGAAAAGCGTAGATAAATGGACAATTTTAAGTAAGGAATATATTTAAGTACTTTGAAAATTTAGTAAAGCACGATTATCTCTTTGTCTAGTTCATTTGCGTAATGTTGAGTAATTATTAATTAGTTTAGAAGCGAAAAGATAATCGTTCTCGAGTTATGTGGTTTTGATTGGTTGTTTTAGTATTAAGAATTTTGCAGAAATTGGTAGTGACGTGTGGTTTTGATTTTCAACCACGCTGTAGTGGTATATGTAAATATATTTGTGTTTGTTTCTTTGTCATTTGTTTATTATTTTATGCAGGACAATATATATGTATCGTTATCTTTTTATTTTGTTGTTTATTCAGCCAGGTATGAGACATATTTGTGACGATTACTTAATTGGTGACCTAGTAGTTTTTGACAAGTTAAAATGTAGACTTTGCATATTTTGGATTTTTAAGATTAATGAACAACCTGAAAAGTTATATTTGCCAGGTTGATTGCAAAATTTTCATGTTAGTTTCTTTAGCGCAATGCACTAGTGACGGATTAGCTGTTGGTTAAAATTTCATTAAGTATAATAAAAAGTTGGAGCTTTGAAAATATTTACGAATGTCAATACGATTCAGAAGTGTTATAAAAAGTAAATTAAATTTAAAAGATATCGTTCATGTTAGAAATTTTAAAAATTAATTACCAATCATTGATGAAGAATATTTTATTCATTAATAAGTAGAAAATATAACTGTTGGTTACGTGAATGAATTTGAGTAATAAATTTTATTTTGGAAGTTTTGGTATACGAGGTGTATTCAAAAAGTTTTTAATAACCTGGGTAGTACTAAATATATTTGAGCTTAGGTTGAATTGTTTGGGACGAGTGTTTGTTTTAGAACCCTCGTGGGAGAGTTTACTGAGTAAGCACAATCCTACTTTCCACAATCAAGTAGGGTTAATTAACATCCAGCTTAAGACAATTATATTAGCAAAGTTTCGATTGTGGTGGCGCCTAGAGACATATTTTCCCGGACTGAGCTGTTTGAATGTAGGTGTAAGGTGTTTGAGCATATTAATCATTCATTTTACTTATTATTTCGACCACGCCCATCTCCCTGTTAGCTGGCTTGGCAACCCGCTTACATTAGTAAGCATACACGACGCCTAGTGCGGTTTGGACGTGTAACATGATATCATCGTAACACAACGTGTTGAGTATATCTTTTTCAATATACAACATGGACAGATCATTTTTGTTTTTGTTCCAAAAGAGTGCTCCGCAAATAATTCTCAATACCGAAAAAGAGAGCTCTCCTTGGGCAGTGCTGATTGGTAGTCTTAAGTAAAGTCTCAGTACAGTTTAAATGTTTGGAAATGTTGATACAATGTTGTTCTCAGTTATAAAGTTAAGTTTATCAAATGCACTAAGTTCTCAGCTTGACTTAACAAACTAAACTGTTCCATTTCTACTTCCAGTTCCTCAACATCCACATCCTGCCTATAAACTGCACTTATGTAATCTTTACATTTTACAAATATTGCATCACTGTAATTATCAATAAATTTAAATTTATTATTTATATTTCTGTACAAGTCACATCTTTTACACAAAGATTATTGCATCACACACATTCACTCTAAAAGATTCCCTTCCTTCTAATTGCAAATTGTTGTCATTAGACTCATCAAAGAATATTTTTCGGCTAGTCCGTCGTTTCTTTGTATACTCTATTGGAATAATTTTTTCAGCTTCGTTTTCAAAGTCAGTAAATATAGAATCCTTAGAGGACTGCAGTGATTTACTAACAGAATTCACTCTGCTTAAAATTCTGTCCCAAATACACATTAATAGCACAAATTCGAATCCGTCAATTTTATTGAATAATGGGCCTGCTTCGACTCGGGAAATTGATTTTTGGGTTGGAGTTGTGGCAAGTTCCTTCAACGCTGTTTCAATGTCAGTTAAATTTTCTTTTAGGGCTCTAACAGCATCAGATCGCGCAGACCACCTAGTATTAGATAAAGGTTTAATTGTCAATTGTTTTTTCGTCGTGCAGCTTTCAAGTATATTCCACCTGCGAGTGGATGCGTAGAAAAAAACTTAAGAGTTCTTGAATAATATTGAAAAACGCTGTTACCTCCATACTGCTTTCCGCTGCTGCATTTCCAACCAAATTTAACGAGTGGGCTGCACATGGACCAAATTCCGCTGAAGGACACTGTTCTTTAATTAAGTTTTGAAGTCCATTATAACAACCGACCATATTCCCCGCGTTGTTGTAACTCTGACGTCGACAATTTTGAATATATCAATTTTTATTTCGCTAAAGTAGCTTGATATTACCTGCTCCAAATTTCTTGCTGTATGGGATGTGATGGGAATAAATTTAAGGAAACGTTCGTTAATTTTACCATTCAATACATATCGCACAATAACGGTTAATTGATCTATGTGTGCAATGTCAGGCGTAGAGTCTACAATCAAAGTAAAATATTTTGCTTCTTTTAGTTCTTCCAGTATTTTATTTCTTATATGATCGCCAATGAGAGTAATAAACTCATCGCAAATAGTAGATGACAAATAGTGGACATGTCCCTTCCCCAAGTTTATGTATTTGTTTAAGTGATTCCGTAAAAAAGGATCAAACTCAGCCAGATACTGTAGTGCGCCAATATAGTTGCCGCGGTATTCTTCGTTGAACGTTTGAACTTTTCCACGAAATGCCAGTCCATGGGATGCTAAATACTTCACGGTAGCAACAACTCGCTTCAAAATTTGTCTCCAGTACAATCGCTCCGACTTTTCGGATTCAATAACAGCTGCGTCCTTCAGTCCTGCTTCTTGAAATAAATACACGTATCGATAAAATCCACAGAATTTACAAGTTCTGCTAATATTTTTCCAGTCATTTGTGCCTTTTAATAATAGTGTGCAAATGTAGCAATATGCCATTTTCTGTATAAACAAACCATTCTCGAGCCAATTTTCTCCATTCTTATTCACCCTAATAAATGCATTCGTGGTTAAGGACATATGCACTATTCGTGATCCTTCTTTGTATGGCGCTTGAGGGTTCCAATGACCCAAATACTACCGGTGGTTTACATCGTACATAATGGTTTTCCATGGCTGCGGTGATTGTTTGGGGCCAAAGAGCAATCAATGTCTCTAGGGAACACTCAAACGCTATCCGTGATATCGGTATGGGTATGAACCTCTTCTTGTATTTCGCTAATAACTGAGGTATTATCCGTCTCTGTATAGATGCATCAGTATTTGAACCACAAACACTTTCGTCATCCGCAAATTTTTTTTAGAAGTTTCTGAATTGCGCAACAGAAAATAAGTTAGAACTACCCGCACTTTCGTTATCCGCATTGTTTTTCAGATTTCACGTTCCGCTTATAAAGCAAATGTAAAACGTCATGAAGGTGTCGGTTTTCTCTAGAAGGTCAGCGTAAGCGGATCGTCATCGTATTTCATAGAAGGATCGAGACTTCCGCTTGTAATGTAATCCTTATCGCAGGTGAGTAATTATTTCTAGACTTTTCCGGCGCTTTTGTTTTATCCAGATTTGTTTTTTCTTAGAATAAGTAATTACCTTAAATTGCAAGTGCAAGCGAGCTAATTCAAATATACGAGTAGTAACGCAACATTTGCTTTTAAGTTTTGAATGTAAAGTTGTTTTAAATTAACTACTTTAGCTTTTCAGAAAGCAATGCAAATATTTTGTTTATTTATCTAATCTTATAGCCAATAGAAGTCTTTTAAGGGCCCCTATTGTCAGCGGGCCCTAGGCATGTGTTACTATTGTGAAGAATTATTTTGAAATACGCAAATGTTCCTGCACCATCAAATTTGCGTTTGTTCAGATAATACAAACACAAATTTTTATATATATATATATATATATATATATATATATATATATATATATTTAATTATGGAAAAGTAGTATATAATTATCGCATTTATCGCAAGATAAAAGGTTTAAGGCAGCTAAATCATTTTCTACAGCTTTGAAATTATTATTAATCATTTAACTTGGAATTAGTGCAGCTACAACGTGCAACACTTAAAATTAGTGCAAACGTTTTAAAATATAAAAATAGATAATTTACGAAGTTGAACGTAATGTAAGTACCGGGTGTTCAGGATATTGTGACACATTTGAAGCGATTATAACTTTTAAACCAATTGAGATAGAAACGATAAGTTTTCTCAGGTATGCTTTACATATCAAAAAGTTTTATTCTGACTTACAGTCAATTTTTTTTCAACCCTCTGTATAAATGAAAAAAAAATTGACTGTAAGTCAGAATAAAACTTTTTGATATATAAAGCATACCTGAGAAAACGTTTCTATTTCAATTGGTTTAAAAGTTATAAGCGGTTCAAATGTGTCACAATATCCTGTAACACCCTGTGTTTTCAATTTAAATTTTGATTCTTACAATCAATTTTTTCATTTATACAGAAGGTTGAAAAAAATTGTGCGTGTTCAATTTAAATTTTTGATTCTTTTTTGAATGGAACACCCTGTGTGTTGTGGCATCTTTCGATAGAGGCATTCTTCCACTTTCTAAAAATGTATAGTTTGCTATGCATATAAAAAAAACTAACACAATTATTTAAATTTTTTTGGCAACATGTTCGCTACAAATAAAAATTCAACAAAACAGAAAACATTTTTAATTATCATAGAAAATACATAACAACGTTATTATCTTTTCAAACTAAATTGCTGGATATGTCCCCCATTATTATCAATGCATTTTTGAAATCTTTCTTTCTTTCTCCTTTACCCTCTTATACCTTTTAGTGTTGAGGGGACCAGACACACCGAGACGCAGACTGGGACACCCATCCCAAGTCCGACCAAGCAAGCCGCTGCTTAACTTTTAATATCTCAGTACTAGATGGTTTCCCACTCTGCCGTACTGCCGGTCGGATTTTTGAAATCTAAACTCCAAATTTTTGAATGCATTTTCCAACATTTCCTGACTAATGCTTTCAAAAATATTGATTATGTTATTTTGAGTTGGTCCATAGTGTGGAACGGGCGAGTAACAACGATCAAGTAGACAAGTCGAAAGTCAAAATGACAATTGAATTATTATTTCATTTGCTACGTTATGTCATATCATTTATTGACATTATTGTCTCGTTGGCTTTATCCCGCACTTTTAATTTAAATCATAGATCAAGAAAAAGCAGAAGCTGTACTTCTGTACAATACAACTAATTATATAACAATAACCAGAAGAATGTTTCGTTTGAAGTTTGAAAAAGCGCCTCCATGCAGAAATACCATCATAAATTGGATCAGGAAGTTTAAAGAAACTGCCTCAATTAAAAGAAAATGCAGATCTATAATCCAACAACATCCAAATTATTTGAATCGCCTGTTGCAAGTAAGTGATGTGTTAATACAAAATAATTACATGATTTATATCAGACAAAAATATCTGCTAAGGTAAACGTTTCTAAAAGTGAAGTTCAGAGATGTTTAAAAATTCTAAACCTTATTCCTTAGAAAATCCAAACCTTCCAAAAGCTTCAACCGCGAGATATTGAAAAAAGATTATTGTTGTGTGAGACCTTATTGAACTTGTTTAACCACCGACCTGGTATTACTGTTATAATGTCAGATGAAGCAGCTGCTTACCAAGTAGATGGAAAAATAATAAGCATAATTGTAGAATTTGGGGAAGCGAAAATCCTAGGCGATTCAATGAGTTTGAGCGGGATACACCAAAAGTGGATGTATGGTGTGCTGTTTCAAAAGAAAAATTGTATGGACCATTCTTTTTTTCCGAAAAAACTATTACTGGAATTATTTAGACGGATATATTCGAAAACTTTTTTTACCCACAATTGGAACAAGATGGGATAATACAAGAAGTATACTTTCAGCAAGACGGTGCCCCTCCCCATTTTTCTCAGATAGCCAGAGAATCTGTAGATAGAATGTTTGGTCAGAGATGGATAGGCACATTCTCCTGAACTAACTGTGCCTGATTTTTTTATATGGGGTTATGTTAAGGATCGTTGTTACTCACCCCTTCCACACACTATCGATCAAATCAAAAATAACATAATCAATGTTTTTGAAAGAATTACTCAAGAAATGTTGGAAAATGCTTTCAAAAATTTGCAGTTTAAATTTCAAAAATGCATTGATAATAATGGGGGACATCCAGCAATTTAGTTTGAAAAGATAATAACGTTGGTATGTATTTTCTATGGTAGTTAAAAATGTTTTCTGTTTTGTTGAATTTTTATTTACGTATCGAACATGTTTCCATAAAAATTTAAATAATTGTGTCAGTTTTCTTTATAAGCATAGCAAACTATACATTTTTAGAAAGTGGATGCATGCCTCTATCGAAAGGTGCCACAACATACAGGGTGTTCCATTAAAAAAAGAATAAAAAATTTAAATTGAACACGCACAATTTTTTTTCAACCTTCTGTATAAATGAAAAAAATTGATTGTAAGTCAGAATAAAACTTTTTGATAAATAAAGCATAGCTGAGAAAACTTCTCGTTTCTATCTCAATTAGTTTAAAAGTTGTAAGCGCTTCAAATATGTCACAATATCCGTATTAAGACACCCTGTATTAAGTTACATTAGTAAGGATTGAATTAAGGAGAAGCTATTCAAATAAAACTATGCCAAGCGACTAAAAAACAATAAAAGTCATTATCAAAATTAAATGAATTTTCATGAGATAATAAGAATTAACAGAATTATTATTGTTTAATAATATTTTAATATATAACATTGTTTCAAGAATTAATATCGAAATAATAATGTACTAAATAATCATGTTTCAACAAAAATAGAAAGTTACAGGAAAAACAGAACCATTGAAAGTCTAATTGCATTCAAACAGATTCGAGCAACAGAAATAAGGTTAAAACGTAATGTCCAACTAAATTCTTGGCGTGAATATACATCATCTATTAATTTGAAAACAGTCACTGCTTCAGATAATAGTTTGCAAACTCTTTTAGGTAATCCAAAAGATAAAGTGGATAAGCAGGATAGGTCGGGAATTTATACGATTAATTGTAAAAAATTGTGAACAAACATATGTGAGGCAAACTAAACGACCTATCAAAATTCGTTTTAAAGAACATTTAGCTCATATAAAATACAAACGTTGGGACAAGTCTGCCGTAGCCCTACACTTGATTGTTATGAAAGTTTAGAGATCTTCAAAAACAAACAAATTCTAATGAATAAGTATGATTAAGGACCTTTAGGCTACTCTGAACTCATTAAACCTTCATAACATTCACTTTCACCAGATTAGCAACGAAGCGTTACTCACTGATGGTATATATGTTAGAAATTTTCTTTAGTGCGCCCTAGTCGACCGCTGATGATGATAGCGTAGCTATCGAAACGCGTTCGGTGTTTTTTTTAATTTTGTGTGGTACGTGAGTGTATTTTGTTTGTTATCTATTAACCGTAATACCAACTCTGAGGAGATGTGGCGCAAAGTAAAAAGCATTACAGGAACTAGCTGCCTTCCGGCACTTGACATAAAGGAAACAATAACGAATGACCTTATGCTTCTTATCTAATCGATTTGGTGAATATTTCCAGTATGTAACAAGTGACCAACAATACTCAAACGGATTCATGGAAATAAAGAAAGAAGCCGAAAAAAAGGAAATAGACTTTGATAATGACGACCAAAAGCCTTACAATAAACCACTCACACATCTTGAAATGGAAAAATTCGTAAATAAATGTAAGGATTCCGCGCCGGGTAAAGACAAAGTTATACATAGCATGATAAAGCACCTAACACGTGAAATGAAAAGACAGTTATTAAACATATATAATAAAATATAGACATCAGATATCTATACGGTTACATGGAAACAAACTACCATTATAGCAATACCAAAAGTAAACAAAGACACCTCGAAACCAGAGTATTACAGACCAATAACGCTGTCATCATGTCTCAGTAAAGTGTTAGAGAGCGTGATAAATCACAGGCTTATTACAATCCTGGAAGCAGGATTTCGCAAAGTGGAAGAGATCTGAACTATATGGCAAACATACTTCAAATGGATATAAATAGAATCGCACAAAAAGCTGAAAACGAAGGACTCAAATTCTCACAGATTAAAACAGTTTGCATGCACTTTTGTAGAATAAAAACATCAGGATGAAGTAGAAATTAAATTAAACAACTATATAGTACCAAATGTAGCAGAGCACAAATTTCTAGGCCTTACATTTGACAGCCAGTTAACATGGAAAAACCATATTGAAAAACTCACTAAGAGTGCTAAATAACTTTAAATGGGTTGCCGACCGGGATAGTGTGAGAAAGGTCATAAATGCATTCGTTAGAAGCCGCATAGAATATGGAAGTGCAATATATAGCAACGCATCTAGAACACACATAAAGAAAATTGAAACCATCTGGAATCAAACACTTCTACTAGTTACAGGTGCATACAGAACATCTCCTACGTAATGCTTAAACGTTGTAGGGTACTATGCACCATTACGCCTCTGAGTTCTAGAAGTCCAATCTAAATATGGTATAAAAATACTAAACAACGACAACCATTACCTACAGTCTACAATATCCGATCCCGAAATGCTACCAAAATATGAGTGCAGTTACACAAGAACAATACCTGCAATCATTAACATTCACAAGCAATTAAATAACGATAAGCTAACGCTAAAGCTATGGAATGCAGAGTTACACTTAAATAACTGGGAAATAAAATTACTACATATACAAAAAAAAACATCATACAAAACATACACCAAACACAAAAAACAGAACCGCAGAACACTGAAAACCTAGTTGATAGATACACGAAAAGCGATATAATCCGAAAAATCAATAATATCACAATAGAAAAATGGCAAAACATATGGAATAAGATTGGCCATCGGGCACACAAGGCTAACACACTGTCATCTCTTACTAGGAAAAGTCACAATAAAGCATGTTATACAGGAATGTCAAGCATTAATAGATTATAAATTTCTGTTAAATAATAAGGCATTGCGTAAGGCAACACAAATAATTAACCCATGAAATGTTATGCATTGCGAAAGAAAATTAATTTCAACTATCTTTTGCGTTTGTTATAAAGTTGTTTCCATAATAAACAAACTTAAAATATTTAAAATATTACACCGTTAAATGTGAATACCGATTTCCTTTTATTATATCTCAATTAAAAATATGACGAATGTTAACGTAAGATAACGTATATCTCGCATTATAATGTGCAATTATCAAAATAATTAAGACTTGCACCGTACGTGCAAATTAATTAATTTATTTTGTGAATAAATTTTATTTCAAAGAGAAAACATTCCAATTCCAAAGATACGTTTTAGCCGTCCATGATTACTATTACGTACAATTTTGTAATATTATAATCATTGTAGTCGACGTGTATTGTCAAGACAAACAAAATGAGTTTCAATCAATGATTTTGTCTTAAGGGATTGAATTAAAATGTAGAATAACTTCCATAAGTATAACATAAAAACTCTAAGATAGTAGAAGTCAAATTTATCTGTTAATCGACTCGATATTGTCTAAAATACAATGTACATTAAAAATTGCATCAAACATTGTATGTAAAAATGTAGGCAATTGAATTTTGTAATTTTAAATTCCGATTTGACAAAATTATCCGTAATTAGCAATTCAGCAGTTATGTAAACAATTTTTTTTTGTATGAAGTGGTAATTTTTTATACCACACCCTCCGTTGTTAGATGAGAAATAATTTTAGCGTATTGGTATAATCAAAAAATCAATAATTAGTATAATTTTAATTAAAACAAATTCACAAGGTAAATTAAAATTTCCAAATACCCCACCACTAATGTAGTCGAGGTTATATTAGCAAGCTGCCCAAGTATCCGCCTCTTATTGCGTTTATACAATGCACCTGAACGTACTGCAACCGTGTATTATTTATTATGAAGTAAAACAGTATTTTGAATTGTTTAATTAAATTTACTTTAGTAGATAATTCAAATCATGTACGTTTTAATATTTCGAAAATTAAAATTATATACATGATAAAGGTTTGGAAATTAAATTGATACCTAAAATTATGTAATTAAACTTAATAAGAACAAGAATAATTCAAAAATTAAAATACATTGCATAATTCTTAATAGTAATAATTGAGATAATAACTCAGACTTAATATTATGAATATAATAATTCGGTAATTAAAATGATTTAATAATTTGGACATTCAAATTATATAGGTACATATTAACAATGCTAAAATGAGATTAGCTAGTTATAATTATAATTTAAGCAGTGACATTGTGTACCTAATAATTTGAGTATATCAATCATGCACACAATTCTAATTAAAAGTTGCTAGATAACAAAACGTACACCGAAACACGGTGACCGGCCAGCGGTGCTATTACTAAATCATGCACAAATGTTTCGTGTATAAGAGTAACACAATTTTGATATATTTGCATAATATTTAAGTATACAAAAATAATTAGGATATTAAAATTTTATACATGATCATAATTAATTATGTACACAATTTTATTTCATATTCGCTGAGTCTTTTCATAATAACACTGTAAAACAGTGTAAAACGTTAACCGACCAGACCTTCTACGGCACTAAGTGTTGCCACGTCTGCGTTACAAACCGATTTTCAATTAAATTATGTACACTATACTAATATTTCGAAAACTAAAATTACATGCATGATAATAATTTGCAAATTAAAATTATGTACACAATAATAACTCTAGAACTGACCTTATGACGATAAGAATAATTCAAAAATTAAAATAAGTTACAATTATAAAGTAAAAGTATGTGAATAATAATAATTCAAAATTTATATGTAATTTATGTAATTATTCGGTAACTAAAATTATATACATGATAATGATATGGAAATTACAATTATGTACATATTAATAGCTAATTAAATAAATTGCATAACTCGGAAATAAACTTAGCTACTTAACGGTAATAATTGCGAATTAAAATTATGCATATAATGATAATCCGAGAATTAAAATGATGTACATAATAATAATTCACAAATTAAAATTATGTGAATAATAATAATTCAAACTTAACATTGTAATAATTTTCTAATTAAAGTAATGTTGTAGGTAACAAACTCCGAAAATTTTATTATTGTAAGAAACGTTTGTCTAATCGCGATGGAAAAGGTAATTAGTGTATTTTTAACATCTTGATAATACGTCATAATTGGCTAATATTTTCGGAATATGTATGTCTTTTTATGTAAGAAATGTGAGAATGTATGTAACTGATATTTGGCTAAGGGTTGAAAAACACATGTTGGGGTTTAACTAGCAGATGTACGCTTAAAAACTGCTTTACTGAGGGGCGTGACGAATCATTGGAAATTCTTACGCGCACATTCCTGATGTAAAAATGTCACTAGTTTAATAATTAATTACATCGGTACACACTGCAATCAAAGAAGTCTTTGTTTGGTACGTTGAAACTTGAGACCTAAAATTAAGATGTCGTTCAATAATTAATATGAAACTGTTCCAGCGTAATAATTTTTTGTTTTTTATTACTTTTGAAAAACGGGGTTGGTTTTTCGGGAGTAGATATAGTTAGTTTGAAATCAGAGGGAAGGCAGTTGCTGTTGAAATTTTGATCGAGCCGGATTGTTTTTATTGTTTTAATTAGAAACTCCCATTGTAAGCCGTTTCACACTGAAACTTATATATCGGTCACGATGTTATGATCTAGTTAAAACTTACCCTTGTAAGGCTTTGTTTTAATGAGTTTTAATTTGTGTCAGTTTGTTTAAGTAGAATTATTTGCCTGCGAACGGATTTCTCTTTATATGTAATTTACTGTAATTTTCCGTATGTATTTTGTGGTTTATTCTGATTTATTTATGATACAATTGTGGGTGTGACTACATGGGTTTTTTTTATTGTGTTTACGTGTAGCTATTTATCTTTTTCTTAATGTATAATTTTGTACGCACTTTAACCGGGTTTAATGGTGTTTTGTTATATATTTAACCCTTTCATGTTTTTTTTTGTTATTTGATTTATTAATGTTCTTGTACAATTATTTATTTATGAATAAAGTGGGTTTTATTGGTGGTTCTTTCCCACAATAGTACATTAATGGGCTGAATCACCATTGCACAAAGTTCGTTAATTTTAATTTGAGTAGTTTTATTGTTTACCTACCCCACATGATGCGACACTTAACCTCATCCAGCCTATCTAATTCAAATAGCGCAACGTACCTACCACTATACGGCCAATTCTTTTGAACAGATTTGAGGTTTGCGCTTATTTAAGTATTAGACTTGTAAATAAAGTCTAATATTTTAATTATTACCAGTAAAGTCAATGTAAGGCAAGCAATTAATTTAAGTAATAGTAACATTATTGTCAGTAAAGTTAAGATAAATCACTTAGCGATTGTTTTGTTCTTGAATTTGTATTCTTGCAAATAAGTTCAAATTACACTTTTCAAGATGGGGAGACGCTACAATGTATAATATAATAATTTGGAAATTAAATTTATATAGGAGATATTAACAATGTTAAAATGAGACTAGTGAATTATAAGTATAATTTTAGAAATGAAGTTATCTAAATAATAATAATTAAAAATTTGTTGTTACTGAATGCAATTATTATTAAGTTCAGTTACCCGCGAGACGGTCTAAATGGCGAATTACCGCTGCAGTGGATGTTTTAAACCCCAACGTGGGGCGAAAGCATTTATGTTCAGACATAACCTCTAGTTTATATTAAGATTATTTAGTGACACAAATTCAATAAATTGACAAATTCCCAAATAATCTAATTATTAAGTACAATGTTAACAGTTACATCATTCGTTATTATAATTTCCCATAAAAATAAAAATGAATTAAATTTATGTATGATCTATAATCCATCGTTTTACGTATCCTCGCATGTGTATTCCTAATCAATGTTTTATATAAATTCCATTCATTAATTTTGTACATAGACACAATAACAATATTTTCGTTTTAAATGAGAGTTGGTTTTTTATTTTATTAATTAAAAAAGTTGTAATTGAATATAAAATGGCGTGCCCTATAAATAATTTATAAAATACTAAATTTGAGAATGTTGGTTGGAATTACCTCAAGGTCAGGTTGTTTAATTGATCGTAATTTAGTTTTGAATTAGCAATTACATATTGTTCTAAATTCTAATTACTGAAAGAACCCTCTCAAATATAATTAAAGATATTTAAATGTTGAGTACGTTTTTATAAAGTTGTTTTACAACCAATTTTAAAATTTAAAATAGTTTTATTATTCTTAAATTTAAATTAAAATGATTCGCATATAGTGAGTGAGTAGCGCTCAAATTAATTACATTAGGCGAACATGATACTTATAAACGATTAGGTTTAAATTTAATTTTATATAAGTTCTAACAAAGTTCTAAATATGACTTGTAATGCCAAACAATTGAACGTCTGTTTGAGCAAATTCAACCAACTTTGAATTAGTCATTAGTAATTTCATAAAAACAGAAAAAATTGAAATTATCTCGCTCACTAAGCCTAATTACTTACAATATATATATATATATATATATATATATATATATATATATATATATTATAAGTAGTTAGGCTTAGTGTGTGAGATAATTTGCAAATTATCATGATGCATGTAATTTTAGTTTTCGAAATATTAGTATAGTGTACATAATTTAATTGAAAATCGGTTTGTAATACAGACGTGGTAACACTTAGTGCCGTAGAAGGTCTGGTCGGTTAACGTTTTACACTGTTTTACGGTGTCATTATGAAAAGGCTCAGCGAATATGAAATAAAATTGTGTACATAATTAATTATGATTGTGTATAAAATTTGAATTTCCTAATTATTTTTATATACTTAAATATTATGCAAATATGATGTCAAAATTGTGTTACTTTATACACGAAACATTTGTGCATGATTTAGTAGCAGCACCGCTGGCCGATCACCGTGTTTCGGTGTACGTTTTGTTATCTAGCCGTGTCACTTTAGCAACTTTTAATTAGAATTGTGTGCATGATTGACATACTCAAATTATTATGTA
Organism: Vesta saturnalis; assembly: GCA_036346205.1. NCBI lineage: Eukaryota > Metazoa > Arthropoda > Insecta > Coleoptera > Lampyridae > Vesta > Vesta saturnalis. The sequence continues at coordinate 884,621 of JARFJB010002120.1, forward strand.
CACACTGTCACTGCTTAAATTATAATTATAACTAGCTAATCTCATTTTAGCATTGTTAATATGTACCTATATAAATTTAAATGTCCAAATTATTAAATCATTTTAATTACCGAATTATTATATTCATAATATTAAGTCTGAGTTATTATTATTCTCATAATTTTAATTCTCAATTATTACTATTAAGTAGCTGCAGCTATTTCAGAATTATGCAATGTATTTTAATTTTTGAATTATTCTTATTCTCATTAAGTTTAATAATTTTAGGTATCAATTTAATTTTCAAATCTTTCTCATGTACTTACATAATTTTAATTTTCGAAATATTAAAACGTACATGATTTGAATTATCTACTAAAGTAAATTTAATTAAGCAATTTAAAATACTGTTTTATTTCATAATAAAAAATACACGATTGCAGAACGTTCAGATGCAATGTATAAACGCAATAAGAGGCGGAATACTTGGGCAGCTTGCTAATATAACCTCGGCTACATTAGTGGTGGGGTATTTAGAAATTTCAATTTACCTTGTGAATTTGTTTTAATTAAAATTATACTAATTATTGATTTTTTGATTATACCAATACGGTAAAATTATTTCTCATCTAACAACGGAGGGTGTGGTGTAAAAAATTACCACTTCATACAAAAAAAATTGTTTACATAACAGCTGAATTGCTAATTACGGATAATTTTGTCAACTCGGAATTTAAAATTACAGAATTCAATTACCTACATTTTTACATACAATGTTTGATGTAATTTTTAATGTACATTATGTATTTTAGACAATATCGAGTAGATTAACAGATAAATTTGACTTGTACTATTCTAGAGTTTTTATGTTATACTTATGGAAGTTATTCAACATTTTAATTCGATCCCTTAAGATAAAATCATTGATTGAAACTCATTTTGTTTGTCTTGACAATACACGTCGACTACAATGATTATAATATTACAAAATTGTACGTAATAGTAATCATGGGCGGCTAAAACGTATCTTTGAAAGGGGCATGTTTTCTCTTTGAAATAAAATTTATTCACAAAATAGTTTAATTAATTTGCACGTACGGTGCAAGTCTTAATTATTTTGATAATTAATTACTTAAAATATATATATATATATATATATATATATATATATATATATGTCCGGTAGAACTGAACGGGTATCGGATTAACAAGGAGGATTGTCAATATATGGTTCTATTGTGCTTGAAACCGCCTTAATGCTTTGCTGTCTCGTACTTATTGTACGTGACAAAGAAAGATGGATATATTATGAATAATGCCTCTATTTCTGCCGAACAAAAGCGTTTGCAACTTTCACACATAATGACAAGGCAATAAGAATCAGATGCAGTAGAATAGAAATTCAATAGGTATAATAAAATGCCAGTGGTTCTCAACACTGCTTTAACATTACATTTAAAATTTATGGAAGAATGCAAGTTTTTATAATAAACATTTATAAAAGCCATTCATAATAATGAATATTCGATTAAGTATAGGTATTTCAATTTACATTTAGAAAGTTCATTGTATACCTAAGTATGGTAATGACGTTTTAGTGTACTCCAATTACAAAAGAATCCAAATAAATATGCAATACTGTAACAATAAGTAATTAATAATAGATTATTATACCATTTAGTAGGTACATATAGGTATAAATAAAACAACTGCAAATGTATTTGTTATTGTTGTTATAAGTATAAGTGAAAGGTGTCAATTGAAATTACTTATAGGTAATTAGTAATCGATTATTATTTTATTATACAAAGTTGCATTTCTTCACAAATTATATAATGTTAAACAGTGTTGAGAACCACTGGCATTTTATTATACCTATTGAATTTCTATTCTACCTGCATCTGATTCTTATTGCCTTGTCATTATGTAAAGTTAAACGCTTTTGTTCGGCAGAAATAGAGGCATTATTCATAATATATCCATCTTTCTTTGTCACGTACAATAAGTACGAGACAGCAAAGCATTAAGGCGGTTTCAAGCACAATAGAACCATATATTGACAATCCTCTTGTTAATCCGATAGTTCATTCTAAATATATATATATATATATATATATATATATATATATATATATATATAGCAACTTACTGACCAAGCCAGAGTTCGGGTTTATGGAAACGTGGAATAACATTCTAAAATTGTGATACAAAAATAGGTAGCTTTAATTGTATTATATTAATCTTAGTCCTATTACTTACAGTGACTAGTTACTAGCTAATGATCTCTTCCTTAGTCCTATCGTAATTGTATCTGCTGCGTCTGGCTTTCATGCCTTGTTTATAATTAAGCAGTCCACAGTTGTAAACGTTAACACAAAAACACATTAAAATTACAGTACAACTGTATAACCGATATACAAGATAATTATGGCTATACAACTTGCCATCTCTTCAAGAAATGGGCTAGCTACAATCGTAAGGTAGCATCAATCAGGAATAGGGTAGTTTTTCTTACCAGGTGCAGACGACACAAACTATTTCCAAAACACATAATCCAAAACAAGAAAGGATTAGATTATAGTCTTACAGGACATAGTACTAACATGGCTAATGAGGCGGTAAATATTTTAAATACAACTAAAATCAAAATGCTTAATTTTGAGATAACAAACTTGGAAAAGAGGACTACTTCATATCGAACAGAGGAAAGCTAGGGAATTTTAAGAAAAATCTAGACATTACAGTGATAAATACAGATAAAACAAACAAAACCACCTGCATGTATAAACCAGATTACCACAAAAAAATGTGCGAACTTATAGCAGACGAAGAGGTGTATAAAGACATCGAAACGGACCCCACATATTCGTGTGAACGTAAAACTAATAATCTGGTTAAAAAACTTACGTCATATTGACGAAAATACATATAAAGAACACATTACACATAATGCATCACTCCGGCTTATTTACGGTATTACCAAGGACCATAAGAAAAATACTCCACTTAGACCCATTGTCAGTTGTACACAAGTACACAGCAAACAATTGTCTGAAGGACCCCCGCACTAAACTTATGAATATTGGCCTTCGGTTAAATTGTCTGTAATTTCAATATGTTTTAGCTTTTGACTCACTGATCAAAAGTCTCCATGGGCACAAAGCTCTAAACACTATATTTTTTATGGTACGAGCAGTTGAAAGTCAGCATTTCAGAGATATTTAAGTTATTTTGATAATTATGTTTATGGACCTTATAAGCGGACCAAAGAAGAAAGTAAACGGTCTTGGCAAACGCCCTCGAGCATTTTTTTGTTCCTAGGATCGAAAAGTCCACTTATGAATCCTCCGACATGGCACATAAAACAGTATGTAGCGCTCGGCGCGCTAGCTCCCACGGATAGAATGTGCTATTATTATTATTGGCATCTCTAGCTCGATGCAACATATCTCTAGCAAGCTGAACATTTGCTCCTTCCATATGAATAAGAGGATGATACCGAGTTATAATTTCCCCGGAAATTCTGTAGTAATCACCAATATGTTTCGCATTTTGGATGTTAAACGTGTGATCGAAGAATTTACAAATCATTTTCCTTGCTTCGACTAACCATCAGTGTTTTGCTATTAAACTGTGGTTAGTTGTTGTTGACCACGCCCTAGTAATCCTGGAATTTTATGCTGAATTCCCAATTGCTGTAAAAGCGGTACAATATCTCTATAGCCTCTATCTACCAAAAATATATCACCATCCTGAAGCCTATTCCTTAAATTCTGGACGTCTTTGTCAAATTCATCTCGAAGAATTGCAGCATCGTTGTTGTGAGCATGTGAGGAATATGTTCCTAATATTGACAAAATGTATCCATCAGTAGCTAAAATTAATGTGGGTTTTAGCAAGTGCATTCCTTTATGCAGTGAATACGATTGCCGTAACGTAAATAGCATCACATATGACGATAACTGTTAATATATGAAAACCATTAACAATAAATCATAACTAGAACAACTATTAAATACAAAAGGTACATCGGCTCTTTTGATAGTTGAAGTATAAGTAGTCTGTGTTTATTGACAGTTGTTATGGTTGTTGCTAGGCAATGTTTGCGATTGTTTTACATGGTTTTCATAGTATGTTCGCAATCTTGTTATTATTTTATCATTAAAAATAAACAGTTAAGCCACGAAACTCTCTTCTTTAATATCTTCAGTGCTATTAATATCATTTAACTACGTACACTTCAGTTTATTACTTTATCATCATCAACACTCGTTAAAGGTAAGTCTACTACAAATAGTCGAATCAAGGATTAGAGTAAAGTAAAATCCAATGTATTTATAAAATGGTCGAAAGAAGACAAATAAGATGTTCCGTTTGCAATCTCTTAGGAAATGCACGTCAGATGCCAAGGATCGGTGAAAATCAAGACAAGCAACAATTTGCTATATACAGACGCGGTAATAATAATTTGCCGAACGTTGATATCGAAGAGAATATCAGAATTTGTTTCAATTGCAATGAACTGTTGTGGTCGAAATAGCTAACATTCAAGTAGATCCTACATGTTTGAGATTGAATGTTTTAAACCTTCGGGAAAATTTGGTGCTTTAGATAATGTTAATATATTGTCTTTGGAGTGCAGGGTCCATGTTTTGTGCAAAGCAACATTTATGTTCCAGACAACGCTAGATGGTGTGCTCATCACTTAGATAGATAGAAATGGGTTGCTCATTACAGGACTGATACCTGCTTTGCGTTTTACAAATAACCCGTATATTATTCGCGGTGAACAATTACAAGTTTTTCTTCAACAACTTCGTAATGTAGCTCAATCTGGACCAAGATTGGAAGATGTCAATTCTCTAAGTGATGAAGAATTTTCATATTTGTTTCCTGCAATTTGAAGATCTCTTAGCTTATTGTGATCCAATTTCCCAAGGGGAGGTTTAAGATATATCAGGGCAAAAGATTTGATGACATTTTATGTAAGTTGAGGCAAGGAATATCAAATGAATTATTACAGATACTTTGAAATTACTCAACTAGACAAACTGTAAGTATGGTTATCAGCTCGGTCCGAAGATCCTTAACAACAAGATTTGTTTTTTTTTTTATGATTGTGGACCTGAACAGGCTAAATAAGGCCTATCGTGCTAAAGCACTCAGGAACACTAGGGAGGATGGCTAGCGGGAAAATGAAGAGCCAAGAGATATCCATGAACTGCTACGTTAAATTTTTCCTTATCATAAGTCAGAGGAAAACAGAAATTATGGAGATCATTCCAGACCTTAGAATCCGTGTAGGATAATGTGGGTTGCGTCTGTTTGGCACGACAAGTTGAGATTTGCACTGCATATTGATGATGTGAATGAGCGAACCGAGTGTTTCTCGCAAAGATAGCCGGAGATGGTATCAGAGAATGTAATTCACCAGTACAATAGCCGTTATAATAACGATAATACAAAGAAAGAACTGAAACCACCCTTCTATGCTCAAGGGACTGTATGTGAGAAGTTAAGGACGGGTCATTTATAAGCCTAATCGCTCTCTTTTGAATACGATCAACGATATCGAGAGCGTATTGGGGACCACTAACCCAAAGGTGAGAATTATATTCCAGATGAGGCCGAATTTGGACCTTATACAGCAGAAGGAGTTGTCGAGAGGTAAAGTACTGCTTAGATCTGTACAAAAGCCTATTTTACGAGCAGCTGTTTTGGTAGCTGACAGGAGATGGTCAACCCATGAGAGATTTGAAGATACAGTCATACCCAACAGAGTAATAGAGTCTGAAAACTTAAGAACTGAGCCATTCCTACTTACAACAGGAAATGATCGATCTTTTTGGCGGACACAAGGCAACACTGAGTTTTGTTAGCATTAAATTTAACTAGATTATTGCTTCCCATTCGAGAATACGTTGAATGTCTTTGTTGATTGAATTTGCCATTTCAGCTTTAATTTCTTGATTTGACATAGAAGGCGGATTATCACTATGAGTAGACTGAGATGAACTACAGTGAAGAGTGCTAAAGCCTGTCCGGTAGAACTGAACGGGTATCGGATTAACAAGGAGGATTGTCAATATATGGTTCTATTGTGCTTGAAACCGCCTTAATGCTTTGCTGTCTCGTACTTATTGTACGTGACAAAGAAAGATGGATATATTATGAATAATGCCTCTATTTCTGCCGAACAAAAGCGTTTGCAACTTTCACACATAATGACAAGGCAATAAGAATCAGATGCAGGTAGAATAGAAATTCAATAGGTATAATAAAATGCCAGTGGTTCTCAACACTGCTTTAACATTACATTTAAAATTTATGGAAGAATGCAAGTTTTATAATAAACATTTATAAAAGCCATTCATAATAATGAATATTCGATTAAGTATAGGTATTTCAATTTACATTTAGAAAGTTCATTGTATACCTAAGTATGGTAATGACGTTTTAGTGTACTCCAATTACAAAAGAATCCAAATAAATATGCAATACTGTAACAATAAGTAATTAATAATAGATTATTATACCATTTAGTAGGTACATATAGGTATAAATAAAACAACTGCAATATCTATATTATCATTATTCTTTGAGTAAGCGTTTATATAAACTAACCATTAATATAATGCCGAAAAAGTTGAGTAAAGAAATTCGCGAATTAGTTTTAAATACAGTCGATTATTTTAAAGAAGAAAAAGAAAATGGTGGTCCACTATTATCTACATTTTCTGTTCAACAAAGAACAGCAAACGCGTTAAAACTTTCGGTTTCGACGGTGGGGAAAATCTGTGCTTTAAAAAAAAATGGCGGCGAGTTGGAACCTCCAGTGAAAAAACAGCGTGTCAAACTTTGCACTACAGATTTTCCAGAAAATGGAAAACAAACAATTCGTGCATTAATATACGTGGAACGACGCATTAAAAACAGTTAGTGCGGAAATATGGCAAAAATGTATTGATCATACGGATAAAATAATTAAAGATACTTTTGTTAATGAAGAGATTGTGGATGAAGTAAGACCTCTTATTTTCACAGTTAACACTGAAGAAAGTGATGACGATGATCTTTTCCAAGATTTGGATGACTCAGGAAGTGATGAATCTGAAGCCGAATGACAATTATAATTTTTACATTTAATTATAAAAGTATATCTTTGTAATTTAATTAATATTTACTAACTATAATAAAAATGTATTTGTTATTGTTGTTATAAGTATAAGTGAAAGGTGTCAATTGAAATTACTTATAGGTAATTAGTAATCGATTATTATTTTTATTATACAAAAGTTGCATTTCTTCACAAATTATATAATGTTAAAGCAGTGTTGAGAACCACTGGCATTTTATTATACCTATTGAATTTCTATTCTACCTGCATCTGATTCTTATTGCCTTGTCATTATGTGTGAAAGTTGCAAACGCTTTTGTTCGGCAGAAATAGAGGCATTATTCATAATATATCCATCTTTCTTTGTCACGTACAATAAGTACGAGACAGCAAAGCATTAAGGCGGTTTCAAGCACAATAGAACCATATATTGACAATCCTCCTTGTTAATCCGATACCCGTTCAGTTCTACCGGACAGGCTTTATCGTCAGCAAAGCAATGGATGGGGTTAGTTGTTGAAGAAATAAGGTCGTTTATGTACAGCAGAAAAGTGTAGGGTATAAGGAAATATAGGTACTGCAGCTCTTAATCCGCAGGAATTCATCGATCAGCATGTTATACCTCTTATTAACGAGTTGTACAATGAACAACCTGATACACTAACAGTTATCATCATATGTGATACTACTTACGTATACATTAACAAAAGTAGTAATTTTCGCACCTTACGAGAGTCGTACTCATTGCATATTTTTGGTGGATCGAGGCTATAGAGATATTGTACCACTTTTACAGCAATTAGAATTCAGCATAAAATGCCAGCATTACTAGAGCATAGTCAACAACAACTAACCACAGAAGCAGCAAACGATAACGTTTAATAACAAAACACCGATGGTTAGTCGAAGCAAGGAATGGATATTTCAAAACGATTTGTAAATTCTTCGATGACATTTTTATCATCCAAAATGCGAAACATATTGGTGATTTACTACAGAATTGCCGGGGCAATTATAAATCGGTGTCATCCTCTTATTCATATGGAAGGAGCAACTGTTCAGCGTGCTAGAGAGGTGTTGTATCGAGCTCGAGGTGCCAATGTTGTACAAATACGAGTAGAAGTTGACAACTTACGCAACAGACGTGCTATTTGGGAAAGATTGGATAGTCAGTTACCTCATTTCCAAGACTATATGTCAACTACCTGCGTGATTTGACAATAGGAGTTTACCAAATTTGCACAAAGATGGAAACGTTGAACTTGAACTTGATACACTGTTAAATGAGAATAATTTCATCACAGTGAGAGTTTATTCTAGATTCCGCAATGCTACTACTAAGTTTTATATCATACGTCACTAGGATATTCAAGAAGAAAATAATCCTATAGAACGGTATTATTGCACATGTCAATCTGGAGCGAGGACCCTTGGAACATGTTGCACGCTTTTTGTGGTTTTCTTAAATATGCGCGCCAAGAGCAATATGTTAAATATCTAGCTGATAGTCTTCTGCATAATGAACGCTGCTCATAGAGGAGACGACGATATTCACGTGGAGGTTATTAATCATTAATAATTAAGTAAACGGGAGGATCAAAAAGGCTCACGCCAGAGAAAATATTGTAATTCAATAATAAATCGTATAAATTCATTTTCATTTGTTAAATCTATAATCTACCAACCATCTTTCCTAACAATGAATATTTTTCCATTACTTAAAGTTATACAATATACATCTATTATACATTAGAAACTGGTTTTGATTTCATTTATCGATTCTTTTTCAATTACATGAGTGGTTTTTTTGAATAAGATAGTATGAACGAATTGTAAGAAACTTGCATAATCCTTGAATAAAATATTATATTATTTATAACAAGTAAATGTTCTTTATTTTTTTAATTTCATTTCAATATTATAATAATATTATAATAGTACATTATATCCGTGGGCGCTAGCGCGCTACATACTGCTTTATGTGCCATGTCAAAGGATTCAAAAGTGGCCTTTTCGATCCTAGGAACAAAAAAAAATGCTCGAGGGCGTTTGCCAAGACCGTTTACATGCTCCGAGAAAAGAATAATTCCTCTCTGTCCGCTCTATCCATAAACATAATTATCAAAATAACTTAAATATCGCTGAAATGCTGACTATCAACTGCTCGTAGCATAAAAATTTAGTGTTTATAGCTTTGTGCCCATGGAGACTTTTGATCAGTGAGTCAAAAGCTAAAACATATTGAAATTTCATACAATTTAACGGAGGGCCAAAATTCACATGCTTAGTGCGGGGTCTTTTATGGCACAAATTTTAACGAAGAAATAAATAAGTTTCGGGTAACAGATAGCTTTAGTTTTGCAAAGAAAGTTAACAATGTACATATACCAGAAGGATTCGTGTTGGTGTCCTTTGATGCCGTAAGTTTTATTCACTAACATACCAACTACTAATCCGGATAATTCAACAACATTGGTATGTTAACACTGTTACTAACATCTCTATAAAAGAAGTCCTTAACATCCTAGAATGGATATACAGCTCGGTTTATTTAAAAACGATAATCATTATTATCTTCAAAGGAAGGGGGTTCCCATGGGGAGAAGCATCTCGCCCATTGTGGCAGATATCATTATGAATGATATACTCTTAACAGTCACTAATAGAGTTGATGTTGCTTTTCCCTTTTTATATCAGTATGTTGACGATATTATCTGTACAATACCTGCTAATAAAATTGAAGATATACTTAAAATATTCATTGAATACCATACTGATCTAAAATTCACTGCAGAAACGGAATGACAAACTACCCTTCCTTGACACTATTATGATTAGACTAGATCAGACTAGATGGTTTCACAAACCTGAAAATTCCAACAGATTACTTAATTACAATGCGGTGGCCCCCATCAAATACAAAATAAATCTTGTACTGGCGTTAAAAAACAGGATTAATCAGATCTCCCACCCGGAATATAAGAAGGACGATTTAGCAGTACTTAAAAACATTTTAATTAAAAACAACTATCCTAACAGCTTCATTAATAAACTATTATACCAAACATTACCTTATATTCCACATCTCTCACACCAAATCAAAAACCTTTTCCAAACTGTGGAAAACCTTAAAAACATACACTACAGCTATTCCCACTAAAACTTTATTCTTGTATGTTATAGATCAAATACCAAGAGAGATGCAAGGCTATGTAGTATACGCTATTAAATGTGGAGTATGTGACAATTACTATATGGGCCAAACTCGTCAGCGCCTGAAAGAAAGACAAACCCAGCACATTAGTAATGTGCGTAGGAAACCGAAAGCATGTGCACTGGCGGCTCATATTGATCATACAAAGCACAATATCGATATGAGTCAAACAAAGATTTTAAATCGGGTGAGAAATTATGTCAAGAGGTTATTTTTAGAAAATTTACAAATCAATAGCGCCAAGCCCAATATGAACACAAAAAATCAAGGTTCCAAATTCAGTAACACTCTGATCAATTACATAATAAATAAAACTAAACGACTAAACTAAGTAAACTAAAATAGAGTAAAGTTAAAGGTAGATAATTAATTTTTAACTAATTTCTATCAGCTAAAACAAAGGTGGCTGGAACTGCTGTTTCGAAATGAAAAATTTTGACATTCATGTGTATTGCTTATTTACGTTTTATATTCGACTAAACCTGGTATTTTAAATTATTTATTATTTTAATCCATCTAAATGGTCATTCACACTAATGAAGATAAGTACACTATGATAATAATATACGGCGAATGTCATAAAAATGCAGCAGAGGCCACAGATATTTACGGAGCGCGTTTTCCAGGAAGACACAAACTAACCCCCAAAACTATTGTAAGTTTAAATAAAATCTTGAAAAGCTTCAAAAAGCCAAAACGTACCCGAAGGAAAAAATGTTAGAACTGATGAAAACACAGCTTTGGTACTATAAACGGTCGATAATAATCCCCGCACTTCCTTACAATAGTTACAGTCTCTATGTAATATTTCTAAATCTTCTTGCCAGAGAATGTTAAAACAAAATAAAAATTTCCCTTACAAAGTATGTCTAGTTCATCACTTAAAACCAGTTGATCATAAATGGAGAATGTTTTTTTTTTATCGCAATTTACTGTTATGTTAGAGAGAACAATCTGTTAAATAGAATTATGTGGAGCGACGAAAGCAGGTTTCATAATAATGGTGTAGAATCCAAATATAACTGTAGATACTGGTCAGAAGGAAATCGTCGATGGTTGAGACAAACCATCTTGGGAGTAAGTGTTTGGTGTGTAATCGTTAGAGCTCGGATTATATGCAAAATGCATATTCTATAATATAAATAGGCCATCAAAAATATTTTGTTTATACACGACTCACATAATTTAAATTCGATTGACACCAACTTTATTTTGCATATTTCATGCATTACGTGCATTTTATTGCATATTTTTTCAATTTAAATTTTTTTTATAAGGAAAATGAAAAATTACATTTATTCTATACATTCGTGAAGTTTTTCGCTGTATTTTTTCTTCTTCCCATTTTGGAGATTCAATGGAATTATATTAAATTATGCATATTCTTGTATATTTATTTATCTACAGGAAACTCATAAATCTTTCAGTTTCAGATTTTCATTAGGTTATTGTTCTGAGGGCCATTGACAATAAGTAACTATTATTGTTCGTTTGACTAATCACATTTGTTATCCAAATTCCAAATTGCAATTTAATGAGATTATTTCTATGAATGGGTAAATAGACCGGATACTTTAATGTTAATAAGCAATTGCAATACGCGTAATGCTTATATCAAAAGTTTAAAGATGTTTTTTTAACCTACTCAACCAAATGAAATGAAAATGAAGTTATATAATCCTACATATTAAAATAATCGGGTCATTAGTTCACGCAGATTGCGAGACAACCGCTTGACGGATTTCGACGATTTTTTTTTTTTTTTTTGATATAAAATTTGTGTAGAAAGAAATAACGGAACCAGAATTTGATTTTAAGGTTTTAATTTTTTTACAAATTTTATTTGAATTTTGCAAAAGTCTAGCACCCAACGCTAACATTTTTGTTTTCAAAGAAACAATTTCATATGTTTACCGCAAAATTTTGCGGGGGAAAAGCTCGTTTCAATAATTTGCATTTCTTTATCAGCTTTTTTTATGATCCTTTAGTTTAGAAATTTTCAAACTACTAATTAGTAACTACTAATATTAGTCGATTGAGATATCTCGATTACTAATAAATAGTAATAAAATAATCGATTATGAAAATGTCTCGATTATTCCCATCACTAATTCATTCCCATTGGTATCTTGCCTAACTTGCTCAGAAATATTTCAAGCGGATTAAGGGATTTTACTTAATGCAGGTTTACGTGCTTAAATGCTATTAACTATTATTGTGGTTGTTTGCCGACATTTCTCTGCCTCTGCCCCCACAACCTGTTATTACTAGGTGGAGTACTTGGTTAAACGCTGCTATTTTCTATGCGGAATATTTTAATAAAATTAAAGAAGTAATTGTAGATTTATCTGACAGTTCAGCAGCAATTATAGAATCAAGAAAAGTGTTGCGGAATTCTGAACTACCACAGCAGTTAGCATTTATTAAAGCCAATTATAACCCTATCGTCCAAACAATTTTGAATTTAGAGAAACAGGGAATGCCTTTGACGGAGTCAGTTGAATTAGTTAATAGTCTCAAAAATCGATTGGTGGAGTTACTGGAAAAATTGGAAAAATCATTGAACAAAAACTTAGTGGTGTTCTAATTAAAAATGAAGGGTTTAACATTCTTGAAAATGTTTCAAAAATTTTACAAGGTGAATTTGTGCTAAGTAATGTAGATCCTGTAATAATTTCTGTTTTAAAATATGCGCTCATTACATCTGTAGATGTAGAGTTTTTCTGTATACAAGAATGTACTTTCCGATAGAAGGCAATCGTTTACTATGCAGAATTTAGAAAAACATATAAGTATAAACTGTTTTGATAATGTAAATAACAATAAAATAAATAATTAATGATTTTTATTGTCTGTTATTATCTTATTAGTATTGTATATGTATTATTTTAAATATAAGTGTATACAAATATTTTGTTTATTATTGTGAGTAAAATTTAGTGCATATGCTGCATATTTTACAGAATCAAGTGCATATTTTAAAGATTTTAGATGCATATATATATATATATATATATATATATATATACATATGCGCATATTTTAACTAATTTTCGTGCGTATAAATCGGAGCTCTAGTAATCGTCAATGGGTACATAGCAGGACCACATCTTTTTCACGGCACGTTAAACGAACAGCGATATTTAGATTTTTTATAAAATAGTTTGCGTCATTTATTAAACAATGTTCCGATTGAGTTAACTAATATTTGGTGACAACAAGATGGCGCGGCACCGAATAATGTTGAAATTGTTAATTATTTACATCGTACATTTCCTAAAAGATGCATTGGTACTTATGGTGTTGTCAAGTGGCCAACTCGGTCACCCGATATAACTCCATTAGACTTTTTTTGTGGGGTTATTTGAAAAGTACTTTTCACGAACAACCCATTGAAAATATGGCTAACCTTTACAACAAAATCTATACTTCCGCGGCATCGATTAACAGAGAGACGTTATTAAAAGTTTGTAGAGCTGAAGTCTTAAATAGATATAATGCGTATTCAGAACGATAGAAACAATGCTGAACATTTAATCCGTTTGCCTTCTTAAATAATTGTTTATGGTATACTTAGAGACACAAAACCATCCATACAATGCTTTTACTTGAGACTGTTAATAACTGATTACAAATGGTGACTAGTTTCGACAAATATTGACTCATAAGTGCGTCATCAAATTTTATAAAAACGGCTTCCTAAAAAGAGAATATGTCACAAACTAATGAGTTCCTCTTTAAGGCCTCATTTATTTCACTTTGTTAATTGACTAGATTATTGCTTTTATAACTTTGAAACTTTACTTTGATGGAACATCAGATAAAAGGGAGTTACTAACTTTACTTCTGATATGTACGTCAAAACATATCTAGATATTGATTAAACTTACGCTTCAGAGCGTTTTAACCGTAGGAATGCATTAATTTATGTATTTGTGCATGTTTAGTATAAACATATGTATAAGTACTTGTAAGTATTTGTTAGTTATTCATACATGATGTTAAATTTGTCAATAGTTTAAGTTCTGAAGATGACAATATTTGTCGAAACTAGTCACCATTTGTAATCAATTATTAACAGTTTCAAGTAAAAACATGGTGGGGAAGGTTTTCTGTTTCTAAGTATACCCCATTTAGAGTTTCCAACATGAGTCCAATTTAAATAAAACCATCGTTCACTTGTTTGGGTTATGTAAAATAATAAAAATTAATTATCTAACTAATTGTTTTATTAACCTTATAATTAATTGTACATGTACGGTTACATTTGAAAAGATGCTCAAAATAATAGTTTGTCATTTTTTATCAAAATATACAGGGTGTCCCATTGAAAATAAAACAATAATTAATTTCCGGTCAAACCGGGAGTTAAAATAAATTTGTTTTACTACTATCTAAATCAGATTATTTTACTATGAAAAATGTCTTAAAGGACCTATCGTTTTCATTTAAAAAAGTTGTGACAATATTTGTCACTAAAAAAATATATTAAAATTAAAATATCTCGAAAACTATTTTTCGAACCATAAAAAATACTTAGAATTAAGTTCCTTTTCACAGTCATCTATTTTCAAGGATTATTATAATGTACATAGATATGTAGTAATGTAAATCACTTAGCCACCTCCATAGTTTTTTACTATGTGGTTATCACGAGAGATTGAATCGCACAGAATTGTCTCTAACAAAGGGTAATGATGCGGTAGTAATTTAATTGCCAATACGCCATCTCGTAAAAACACGGTTATTAAGTTAGTCTTTTTAAAGAACCGTACAGTATCCCTTTTATTCCTGGAATGAGTTGGCATTGTTGATTATTTGCAAACATTTCCACCCGCGTAGAGGACTTAATGCGTGGACAAACGTGGAATTATAAACCTCAGTTACTGTTGTTATTAAAGATACCGGGGTTCACAGAAACGTGTCTAGATGCCATTAAGAAAGCTTCACAATTGCATATTTACGCTAGATTTAGTAACTATAAATGGTTGCCCACGATTTTACCTGGTAAAATAAACCCGTTCTTATTGGTTTTAAATGCAGAGATATATATGAACGTGTAAGCTAAGAAAGGAATGCTTTAGTTCCTAGCGCAGTCACTCTACGTTTGTTTTATGTATAATTTAATCTGCATTATTATTTACTTTTTACTTTATTAACTTAACTGCCTGCGTGATTTCTTGGATAACGGCCATGGGCTTATTTCTGACACAATTGTGGGTGATGATTTCACTGTTTGTTTCTTATTGTTTATGTGTAGTTAAACAGCTTTTCATCCATTTCTGTGACTTAATTTGATTTTGGACTCACTTTAACCTAATTTAATGGTTTGTTATACAAGGTGATCCCGATCAAATGCGCACCATTGGTGCCTTCTTTATTGTTAAAGCTACAAGATCGGTTAAATTAGCAAACCTGTATAATTTTTTCCGCTGATTACAATAGTAATATTAAAAAAAACAATTGAACATCGCGTTTTTAAGCAAAATAACATTTTTTTTAAATAGAACATGTATATTATTACTTTTTAAGAATCGCGATGAAATTTGGAATAAAAATATTTATTATAAACTTTTTGCTAGGAGTTTTTATAATGGAGTTATAAGAACCTAAACCTAAACTAATTTGGGAGACTATAGAAACACTTCACGATATTAGAATGAAGTTATGAGGATATAAAAAAAAAACTAATTTAAAAAATACTGAAAACTATTAATTTGATTATCAAACAATATTTTGTTCTAGCTCTACAACTCTACTTAACAGGTTTGGGAATAAGTTCGTAGTGTTTTTATCAAAGACTTTTATTTAAACAAAAATCAATAGTTATAACAATAAATTAACCAATTATGTATTCGCCGTTGCTGTTTACTACTTCCTCCCATCTCTCGGCCAATTCGTCGATGCCGTTCCGCCAAAAATCGCCCGGTCTGAAATCGAAAAAGTTGTTGCGCCAGTTTTTGAGGTCCTCTTCATTGCCAAATGTAACGCTCCGCCATTTATTAGGGGTTCATATTGTAATTGTCACAGACTAGGCTAATTACAACTTAATCCAGCACTTACACAATAAGCCGAAAATCAAGTACTTCATTGTTTACCATTTGTTTTTCGAAACAAAAAGTTATAAATATTTGGCGCCCAAGGTGGAGAGAATTACAACTTACCAAAACCTTGGCGCCCTTCACACTTCTGATGTTCACAGGTGTAAAGCATGGTGAATAGCGTATTGATCCAGCTCAATAGTAAGTACCATAGCCATACAATAAAAAAAGGGAATAATTCAATTTCATCATTTACACAAACATAAACCGTACGCCGAAAATCAAGTAGTTCGTTGCTCGCCATTTGTTTTTCGACACAAAAGGTTATAAATATTTGGCGCCCAACGTGAGGCAAGTTACATCGTGCTAAACCTTTGACACCATTCACACTTCTCATGTTTACGTTGTAAAGCCGAGTGAATGGGGTATCGGTCCAACTTAATACTGCCATACGATAAAAAAAAGGGAATAATTAAATTTCAGAATTTACACAAGCTGAAGGACGAAAACCAAGTATGTCATTGCTTACCATTTGTTTTTGAAAACAAAAGGTTCTAACCACTTTTAAACAGAGTAATTCAATCTTCAATTATTTTAATTTTGTAAATGAGTTCCGCATTTTCAATTATCGTCCGACTTCAATTTATAAAATTGAAGGCCCTATAACTTATAAACGCTTTTTATTGTAACAATAATTTTTCCATAATATCTCAGCTGGTGCTGCAACATTGCAGCATTTCTACTAAATATTTTTACAGTACCATTTACGTATTAATAATTTGTATATTTTAGCGCAGGGTTTCGACTAACAAAGCAAAATGCTGATCTAGATGGCCATATACAAAGATGCACTAATGTTCATTCTAGTTCTTAAAATATTATGCTATCTAAGCACTATCGCTCAACTATCAGCAATTATTGTACAATTTAGTATCTCTAAACTTACTTTAAATTTTGTATAGCATCCGCACTCCATCTTCGATTGTAAAGAGGTATGTCACCTAGATAACTTAATAACATTGTTAAACTCAATTGTTTACACATACACAGTAATAACAAAGAAACTTTTAAAAGAAGTTTTCAAGTGTCTATTTAATCTACACGCAACACTAACAACTACTTACATTTTTATAAAGTTAATTTGTATATACGTTAAAAATTGTTGAGAATTTCGAGAATACTTTGGATCTGTGCCAAAAAGTATAATTCTTTCTAATTCCGTCACTGACTTATATTTAGTACTAGTCATTTACCTCGTAATAAATTTAAAGTTTCATTTTTGGTTATGTATAACACTGAAATTCTTCAAAACATATGAATTAGTATCTTTATTAATAAAGAAGATGATTTTTTTGTATTTAGATCATTTTATAGGATTATAAATTTTGAAGAAAATAAATTTTGGCTTCTATTACTCTTACACGGAAGTGTATTTGTTAAATTATACGAAAGCTAAATCAACATTCTTTTACGAATTTTCACCAATTGAATGCACACTGTCACATAGTTACTATTTATATTTTTTCCTGTAAATATTATTAATACATTAATATTTGGAATCATTATATATAAAAAGGTTAAACACGTAGATGTTATACTTAATTTTAGCGTTTCGTTAATTTTTTTTAATTAACTACAAAGTTCAAAAAAACCAGATGGTTCTAAGAACAGAAGTAACAATGTGCGCTTAACACCTCTGTACACAAATGATTAACAATAAATTAATTCATCAATTAAAGGTGTTATAAGAGTTTTTTTTAATGGTGCTGCCACAATTGTGGACATTCCGATTAATAATCCTAGATCGTTACTATCGTTTTAAAATGTAGCACATTTACCTATTCCTTCCTACATTTACTGAATATGCGATTTCGTCTAGCATTGTTAAGTTAGTATTTATTTATTTTCGATGCCTGTCTATTCGACCTTCAAAATTAATCGTAGTGCTATACAAATTATAACTATTGTATACGTGAACTACGTGTTCAAATTATAAGTATTGTCTATGTTGCACTGTAACTTATAGGTTTTGTTCTAAATTTGTGGAATTACCAGTACAGTTGGTTGAAGTTTTGAAAAACTACAAAACTGTGCCACAATTACAGCTATCTCGTTTTTCCTCATTTTGTTACTGTTGACCTAGACACGGGTATTGCAGGTGAGTTAGAGTTTTGAGATTATGCGGTAAGCTTTGATTTATTTGGCTTGAAATTTGTATAGTAAACCTGAGCTATAGATTTTGCCTCCCACAGTTCTTTTAATTTAAAACTTTTCAAGTCATTTAGTTTGAAATAATTAAAATTTTTATTAAATACATAAATAAAAAGTTTAGCACGAGTAGGATTTGAACCTACGACCTGTACTTTGCTAGAGTACCGCGCTAACCAACTGCGCTATCGAGATACAAGCCCTAATCGATCTAATTTTGTCTTTAAGTATGTAGAACTTATAATAGTTCGAAATTGAGGTTTAAGCATTTTATTATCCTCTTTTCAACTGTGCACTGTTCTAAATAACCCAGTCTTCTTTTGTTCTGTGTATTTTATTTGTGTTATATGGGCGTATGTTTTATGTATTTACATAGATGTATATGCTAACCGTTTGTCTTTTAGCTTTCCTTTTCTTCCACCTCTCAAATTTTGTGAATTTTCTATAAAAATTTGTGGTGCTCCTATTACTGAAACTAAAAACGTCGGAAGTAGTCTTGGATCAATTGGTGTCGTTTTATAACGGATTATAGCCAACGATTAAGGGCTCATCCATTCTACACCAACAGACCTCGTATGAAAACATTACCAGCAACTGGCCAACTGTGCTATGATAGTGTGGTTCCAATTCATTTTTCCACTAATTTTACGAAAGAGAGGATCTGTGTCAAAATCGAAAATCGCGAAAAAATTGAACGTTGTGATGAAGGTGTTAATAAAGGCATTTATTCAATCAAAGCTGTGATCGTACTATACATTGTCAAATCGCCATTGTTACCGCGATAGAAAAGATAATTAGTGGATTTTTAATGTCTTGATAATCTGTTATAATTTGCTCATGTTTTTATTTTATGTTTTATGTAAGAAATGTGGCAATGTATGTAATTGATATTTGAGTAAAGGTTGAACAGAAAAAGGAAACATATTAGGGTAGAGAAACAGGTGTTCTGCCGAAACTGGCGTACGAATTGTTGGAAATTTCTATACGCGCACTCTTGATGTAAAAGATTTAATAATTAATTACGGCAGAACATAGCGCAAATCCAAAGGGATCTTTGTTTGGTACGATAAAACTCGAGACCTAAATATAGGGTTACGGAAGAATGCATATTTTAAAATTTTCGTTCAATAATTAATAACGTAAATTGATGTTTCTTGTTTTTTAATTACTTTTGATAGACGAGGTTGATTTTCGGGAGTAGAGATAGTTAGTTTGAAATCTTAGGGAAGGCAGTTGCGTTTGAAGGCTTGATTGAGCCGGATCGCTTTGATTTGTTTTAAATAGAAGCTCCCATTGTAAACCGTTCCGCCTAAAAATATTTTTGTCGTACACATTTGAAAAAACTAGAAACGCTAATTTGTTCTTTTCTTTTAGTGTATGTTTTAATGTAAATTTTTCCAAAAATTAATCAATAATTAAAAATCGACCATTGCCTTGCAAAGGTATCTCATTCGCATGTGGGCTCATTAAGCGGAAATCTGCTAAAATAAAAGACAGTACAGGGCTCCCTCACTCTTGTATTTGGGTGAATTAGTATTGTTGTTTGTTGTTTATATTTATATTTGTGTAGAGGTGGGCGTACGCGAACGGGTATAGGATAAAGCTTGCATTTACCTTATTATCACCTGTGCAGTTTTACTGTTGTATTTTATATGTACCGTAATTTGCCTTATTATTTTATGTGCTTGTTTACTTAAAGACCGGAATGATTGGTTTTAAAGAGTCACATGTTGGGTATTACGATTTTTATTCTGATTTATTTATGACATAATTGTGGGTGTGGCTAAATGGGTTTTTTTATTGTGTTTATGTGTAGCTAAATTATTTGTTATTTTTTTTCTCTTAATGTTATAATTTTGTACGCACTTTAACCTGATTTAATGGTGTTTTGTTATATATTTAACCCTTTCATTGTTTCTTGTGTTATTTGATTTATTAATGTACTTGTACCTATTTATGATTAAAGTGCGTTTCATTGGTGGTTCTTTCCCACAATAGTACATTAACGGGTTGAACCATTATTGCGCAAAGCTCGTTAATTTTAATTTGAGTGGTTTCATTGTTTACCTGACCCACATGATGCAACACTTAACCTCATCCAGTCTATCTAATTCAAATAGCACAACGTACCTACCACTAGGCGGCCAATTCTTTTGATCAGATTTGAGGTTTGCGAGTAATTAAATATCAGACTAAATAAATTCAAATATTTTAATTATTGCCAGGAAAGCAAGGGTACCTGGGGGACGCTACAACATGTTATCAGTAATCCATTGTTTTATATTATTATTTTAACTTAGTGTATGTTTTGTTCATTTAAATGTTTATTGTAATGTTGTCTCACTATCTGCACTTACAACACAAACGTACGTTTCTGTTTAATATCAATGTTTTTCATTGTTTAATCTTAGTATATTGTGTTACAAATTGTTGTTTGTTCTGTCTGTAGCCGCATTATTATTATTTTCAAATACGTCTATTTTTGTGTATAACTTGTTCAGTTTATTGAAATATGGAAGTCATATGTCATATTTTGATTCTATTTGTTTTGTTCCATTAAACTAGAAATAAAACCCCCCCAAGCCCAAAAAGTCAACGCAAACAACTATTACGTCTATACATTAGTAAAAATGATTTTACAGTCGCTAAAACAGTGTACTTATAACCAAATGGTCGGGTACTCCAATTACACCATGTCTGCCTTATAGCAATACTTGAACGTGAGGTTGCTAGTTAGCTATCAGGCGCTCCTCTATGTGGTTACCGAAGAAATTAAATATTCGAGGCAAACCGAAACTAGCACTGGGCATAAGAAAAGCAACCAGTTCTGTCAATGAGGGAGACTGTTGTCAGTTGACCCCTCTATATAGCAAATACAACTGCTGTCATTAACGAAATTATAAAAGATAAGTAGGATGTGAAACCCCAAATCATACACCTTAAACAGTGCCTCTCGGATTTTGGGGGCAAAATAAAATCGAAGGCGGAAAAGACAAAACAGAATAATCAAAATAGGTTTTCTCTAGTACCTCGGAAGTGAAAAGAAGAAGATATAACTGCTGCTATTGCAGAGGAACATAAAAGAGAGGAGAGTTGATTTGGGAGATCAACAGTGAGCAGTGGAGTAGCTGTGTTGATAAGAAATGCATATAAATAAAAATGTTGAAGTTCTGTAAATTAAAAACTTCTAAGTTTACGCCTTCACAGACGCGCAAAAAGCCATATCTTACACGAAGTATTCAGGGTCAAATTCAGTACAAAATGGTGATCGTAGACGTTTATCAAGTTGCTAGAGCAACAGCACTTCCATGTGATAAATACCTTCCAAAACAAACCACTAAAAAATTGTATAAACGATACGTGATCTAGGGGTCTAGATATATTGTCCACACGATATTGTACACCCACCACACAGGCTGTTTTACTCGCTTTCGTACAAAATCTTTTTCTACATAATCAGGATGAAATAGAACAAAAGAATATTTTGTGTCGTAACCGTTGGAATAAAGAAACCCCATAAATATCGGTCAGAAACCGTCGCAATCCGCGAAATTCGTTGTTATCAGAAGAGCACCGAGTTGATGATACGCAAACCGCTTCTCCAAAGATTTGTGCGCGAAAAGTGTAGAACTTCAAGACGGACCTCCATTTCCCGAGGTCGGTCGTGATGGCACAGCAAGAGGCAAGCGACACCCACTTGGTGGGCCTATTGGACGGCACTAATCTGTGCACCATTCACGCCTAGCGAGTTACGGTCAGGCCGACAGACATACAGGCAAACGCGCCTAAGCAACGCGATTTTCATCCACACGACAGAACAAAACAACAACGACGGCGGTCGTCGGATGTGAAGGAATAGTAGAATAATCAACGACATAGTAGGTAAGCATTGCTCTTTTCTCAAACTGCAGTAACTAACTACATATTATTATGAAGGACAAGAAGATACTGTAAAATTTTGTAATAGCCTCTCTAGCTGAGGAGTTTACAGGCTCCGACGGACGGACGGACGGCAATTTCTCGAAAAACTAAAAGATAAAAGTAGCTAATACACGACAGAACTCGAACAAAATCTAAATCGGACTTAGATGATTGTAATATGCGAATAATAAAACAATCGGTAACTCTATTGTAACGCACCTGACGAGATGGGACCCGTTTACCATTAATGTCATGCAATAGGAAGGAACCCTTTGTGGTTTCAAAGTTACACGTATGTGCAAGACCGATCCTTTATAAATGCTAAATTGCGTAAATTAGAAATAAATATTGATGCGCAATATAAATTAATTGTAGTAGTTTAATTGTATTAATGATAAGTAACTGATAGTACATATTACTTGATAAATAATACCCCATGAACAACTGTAATTTCTGAGTATTGGAAATAAGTACTAAAGAAATCAACGTTAAGTAAACGTTTCAAAATACTTGCTTTAGAAGTGGGCTAAATGTGTGAAATTAGTGTAAATGTGTGTCCCTGACAAAATCCGAAGCAACGAAATGGACGAAAGTGTACTTCAGTGGGTATAGCAAGTTGGTGAAGACGAAATGCAAGTCTAAATGAAGGCAAATCATGAGTATAGGTTATGTTACATAAATTAAGTCGCTTCCTAGCGTCCCAATAAAAATAGAGTATAGAATTTCTGTGGGCGTCTGTTGTCAAACAGCGTCCAGAGTAAATCGCAACGGATATTATTCTTTGATGTATCATACTTATCCTTCGATCCCATTAAACGGCTAATGAGGTTATATCAATTGTCTCCCAGAGAACGCTGTCTAAAGTTCCTACCTTCCAACGCCATGATTGACCAACGCGTGAGAACGTCTTCTACAAATAAAAGAACTAGTGAAGAGAAGACACCGTCCTGATTGAAGTCTTGCGTGTTGAGTCTCATCCCAAACAGTAAGATTAGTCATTGGCAACACGGGAAGAATCTTTAGTAGGTGTACAACGCCCAACTACAAAATCGTTTGGAAGTCAGGTGAAAAGTCTCATGGGAATGCTTGTATGTAATCACTTGGACCAGAAGACAACAAAACTGGTAAAAAAGTAATGAACGCCTTTCAAAGAAAAAAAATATCACTGTTGGAGATGTGGTTACATAAAAAAACAAACTTTTCTAAAATTAAAGTGGCGAATAGTAGAAGTGATGACGTACATCTACTAAAATCGCCAACGTCCAATACACTTCAAAAAAAGACAGTGATCCTAAGCTACGGATAATAAAAAATGGGAAATAAAAAACTCTTCTATGAAGAAGTATTTGGATATACACCGATTGTAATGGCTTATAGAAGGTAATAGAAGACGTGGAAAATGGTAATACCGAGTGACAAGCATATAGTCACACATGGTCGAATACAATTTCAGAACACCTTAGATATCTACATGACGGTCTATTTAGAAGACATATGAGGATCATGAAGACTTTGTTTGAAGCAGACGTAAATCACCGATTTAGGAAGCATCTAATATGTGCAACAAGAAACAGACCAATAAAGAATAAGAAGCAAAGGTCCCCTATTGTAAAAGCTAATCCAATATATTTTGAACTATTTCGGACGATAGTAAACAAACAGTTGCTCACGCTATTATTTCATGTACAGTTATATCCAAAGCTCCTAGTACTAACGTGTGCTGTCAACCTGTACTAACATATATAGATAAATACAACTAACGTGTGCTGCCAACCTGAACAAATGTATACACATAATTAGGACTAACGTGTGCCACCAACATGCACTAATGTGTGCAGATAATTTGCGCTAACATGTGTTGATAACGTGTACTAACTCAGATATTTAGCACTAATGTGTGCTACCAGTAAACCTCCTCACATCTTGGAGCGGCAAACACGTCCCCTATTGTAAAATCTGATTCAATATATTTTGCACTATTTGAGACGATAATAACCCACCAGATGATCACGCTATTATTTTCATCTAGCACTACCGTATGCTGTCAATCTATACAAAATACAGAAAATTAGCACTAACTTGTGCAGTTAACCTGCACTAATATATACAGATAATTAGTGTATGTCGACAACATATATCAACGTGTGCAGATAATTAGCACTAACGTGTGCTGCCTACCTGTACTAACGCGTACAGATAACTAACACTAACATGTGCTACCAAACTGTTCTAGTTCATCTATCCATACTTGAGAGCGACAAACAACGTTCTCTATTTTAAAAACTAATCCAATATATTTTCAATTATTAAGGACAATAATAAACCACTACTTGCTCACGGTATTATTTTATTCACATGTATATCCAAGCACATAGCAATCAAGTGTGCTGTTATCCTGTACTAATGTATACAGATAATTAGCACTAACGTCTTCAGTCAACATATACTAGCGTAAGCAGATAATTAGTACTAACGATAACCTGTAGTAAAGTGTAGAGATCATTAGCACTACTGTGTGCTGCCAAAGTACTACAGATATTTACAATAAACGTGTGTTAGCAAATTGTACTAACGTGTACGGGTAATGAGCACTCAAGCGTGCTGTCAACCCGTACTAACGTGTGCAAATAATTAACACGCAAGTGTATCGTCAATATGCACTAACGTGCACAGATAATTAGCACTAGCGTGTGCTGTCAACTTGTATTAACGTGTACAGATAATTAGCACTGGCGTGTACTGTCAGCATGTATTGATGTATACAGATAATTAGCGCTACGTGTGCTGTCAATCTGTAATAATATATGCAAATATTAAGCACAAAAATGTGCTGCCAATCTGAACTAAAGTGCACAGATAATTTGCACTAATGTATGGTGTCATTTTAAAATAACGCGTGTGCTACCAAATCGTACTAGTCAACCTCTCCACATTTGGAAGTGGCAAACAAAGCGTTCCCTATTGTAGAAGCTAATTTAATATATTTTTAATCATTTCGAACGATAATAAACCACCCGTTGCTCACCATATTCATTTTATTTGCAGGTATATTCAAGCACCTAGCACTAACGTGTGCTGCCAACCTATACTAACGTGTACACATAATTAGCACTAACATGCGCTGCCAACCTGTACTAACGTGTGCATATAATTAGAACCAAATTATGCCTCCAACATGTACTAACGTGTGTCGATAATTAGAATTAACGTGTGCTGTCAACCTCTACTAAAATGTACGAATGATTTGCACTAACTTGTGTTGTCACCTATACTAACGCCTACAGATATTTAATACCAACGTATGTTACCAAATTGTACTAGTTAACATCTCCACGTTTGATAGCGACAAACCGCGTCCCCTATTGTAAACACTAATTAAGACGATAATGGACCACGAGTTGCTCACGGTATTATTTTATTTAAGCTAAGCACCTACCACTAACGTGTACTGTCAAGATAGATAATTAGCACTAGCCTGTTCCACCAACACGTAATAGTGTGTGTGCTAGCAACCTGTACTAATGTCTACAGACAATTAGAACTAAGTGTGCTGCAAATCTGTACCAGTCAATATTTGCACATTATGAGCGAAAAACACAACGTTCCCTACTGTAAAAGCCAATTAAGTATAGTTTGTGTTCAGGGAAAGATACTCACTAAAACATCAACCCATAAAGGTAAAGTGCAAGCTACCGTCATAACTCAGTGGTATGGGCAGGGTCCTTACTCCTCGCTCCAAAAGGACACTCGTCACAACTCAACAAAACCAAAATCAAGAAAAATACGTCACACAGGCACCACATGTTAAATAAGTTTATAGCGGGAAAAACGTCATGAACTAGATCTTAAAATAGTGTCCTAACAGGAAACGATCATGTTCACTAAAAGAGAAAACACTTACCTTTACCTGAAAATTCTACCTACGCAAAGCTCACACTAGTGCTAGAATAAAATTTTAAGCTTCATTTAAAATGCTGAAAAACTTCGATAACTAAACTCAAAATTTATTATACATCTTTGGTGTAAACTTCAACGTAAAATTACTTGCTCAATAACAAAAGAAAACTGGTCAACACGGTCATTAATTATTCAATTTCAAATGAATATTTGTCACAACAAAAATAAACAAACTCGATTGAATATTTAAAAGTTTCTAATAAACGCCACTTCAAATTCATCAAAACAAATCATCAAAACTTACTCTACATTTCTAAATGTTAATAGCTTTAATTTCGCTGACTTAAAATTTGTCGAAATAAACTCGGGTGCTATTAATCTGGTGAAGGTACAATAAATGCCCAAAAAATTATACTACAAATATCTATATTACAATTAAAGGACAGCATAAAAAATGTATACAATAGGCAAGTACAATCAAGAAACATTTCTGCGGCAGCGAGGCGTAAACAAAAGTAGTTCACCAAAAACACAAAAAACTAACACCTAAAAGAAAACAAATAAACCTGCAGTAATATTAATTACTGCTTCTTGCGTAAGCACCATCAACACATACATACATACATACATTATAAACAAGCACATTAGTACATAAAGCAAAGAAAACAATGTTACCCGCCACCTTTTTGTAATTTCCCGATAAAACGATAAGACGGTATACGATAACAAATTTGGAAAAACCACATAAAGCGAACTGCTACATAGCAACGATACTGTACGAGCCCGACCAAATTATGAAGCGCTTCACTTAACCATAATGACACGACGGGGAAGGCACTACATCTTAATGTTTTTACTTCAACCTTCAAGATCGAAAACTCAACTCCAACTGAACGAAAAAGGGAAGCCATCCTCTGCTCCCCCTTAAAAGTACTTAGATTCCGTAAATTAACAACTCATCATTTTATATGGAAATTCGACGAGAAAAAAAAACAAGAGACGGTGGTCAGTTCGTGAATGTACGAAACACAATACTACCCACGACTGTAAACTCGGTCAAATAAGTTCTCAACAATCTTTACAAAAGCCTACGCAAACCAGTCTGTCACTATTACATACGATCGACTGACTTTATGTAAGAAGTACTGAATTAATTTCTATACTGCGATCAAATGAACAAAACAAAAAAAAAAGCGTATTATGCAATTTTTCTTAAGATTTTAACACAATTTGACATTTAAACTATTGTGGATGATAATAAACCACAAGTTGCTCAAGGTGTTATTTTATTGACAGGTATATCCAAGGAACTACCAATAACATGTGCTGTCAGCTAACGTGTACTGATAATTAACACTAACGTGTTCTCGAAACCTGTACTAAGTGTTCAGATATTTAGCACAAACGTGTGCTACCAAATTGTACGAGCTAAGCTCTCCACATTTCGAAGGGACAAATATAGCGACCCCTAACGTAAAAGCCAATTTTTTTAATCCTCCAATTAGTATTGGGGCATCAATAGTATTACACTATATAAAAATGTGCATAAATTACTAAACTACGCTATATCAAACAAATATTTAACTATTGGTATTTTTGTTGAAACAAAAATTATAAATGCGCTCCAAACTGTAAAGATGTGTTATTTAAACTAACATAACTTTAAAATATTATCCAAAAAAAAAATTAAAAAGTATGTGAAATGCAATAATATTGAGATTGTAATTACTGTGAGAGCGCTTTATTATATAAACAAATGCATTATATTTAAATTATAATTGCGACAAACAACGTACTCACCATGGGGAAAGCGCCCCAGGTTACTCCCGTACATTTCTCATCAGCTGCAACAGTAAGTCTGTCAACAGCGCTGGCTCCTTGGTCTGCTTGGAGCTCACTTTAAATACCTGTTAATTAAGTAATACGCCACTGCAAAGCCAATGGGCCGTTAACTAGTCCATGTCTCTTATTGCTCTGCCTGGACATCCAGACCGAGTTCACCCCATAACTGGTTTATTACCAATAAGGCCTTAGTTTCGTATTAGGTCGACACCTTAAGCTATCAACAGAAGCTCATAACAAATACCACAATAAATAGGGAGTTATCAAACAATACAAAACATATTCACTTCAGTAATCGATTTCAACTTAAAGTATGCACCTTGCAAGAACTTTAGACCAACCCTTGACAACTTCTACAACACAACTGATGTTATGCAGTCTTCAATAACCCTCGCTTTGCCGGTCGTCTATATTTTGAGTTTTTGTTAAATAAGAGTGTCAATCAATAATGACCTTTCATAAATTTAGCATTTACAATTTAAAATATTTATATTACAGGTGCGTTACGCACCTTTTTTCATTAATGTGCTAATGAGAAAATGATTATCATTAATATTGCCAATTATACAAGTATAACCTTGTCCTTATCACACTTAATATCGACCTTTTATACATTTTGCATTTAAATCGTCGAACGTAATTCTAATTAATATTATTTCCATTTTATTTATCCACGTAAACACCTCAGTCAGCCATGAAAACATTAATTTTTTTTGGCAAAATTATTAACTCACTAATAGTTTAAAGTCATAATAAACTCAACCTACAAAAGAAACAGTAACTCAAATGGATCATTAAAAAATTAGAAACCAGAATAAAAACCCACATAAAATAGCTTTGTTTTTAACAGCGAGGCTAAACTAATTTTAGATATTTGCTTGGAAAATGCAATAAAAAAAATTTTAAATTACGTGGTAAAGGAAAAGTTAGATTACGATTAAGTAATCAGTTTGTAAGGAGTTCGTTGAACCAAAACGTTTGTAAATTCAATTATGTAATAAAATGTTCAACTGTTATATCAACAAATTCATTTATATACACGTATGTATCATGCTCCTATACCGAGATTGAGGTCATCTAACTCTTATGCGTTTATGTTAATGATACGTCCGATATAAATCGCTGTTTATCAAAGATCACGTTATGACGTAATAAATACAAAGAGTTCAAAATCCCCGGATCGTATTTAAAACACAAGGAAATTTTCTAATCCAAAATCCACATGGAAAATTGCGAAACTAATTTAATGCGTGCACAACGCAGCGGAAAATCCTATAGAAAGTCGTTTAATAAAATCAGTCTAGTATACAGTATTTCCTTTCATTACGGGTTTCCCGGACAATAAAATGAACATATTATCTGTAGACATGATGTAAGGAGTCGTATAAAAAGCACAATCTATGCCGTTGTCTTCACTAAACATATCTGGCGGATTCCGATGATTATAAAAAAAATTCAACATGTTTGGCTTAACGAAAGATTTATAATGTTGGCATTTCGTGATTATGCAAAAGTTATCTTTCACTTACTGTATTAAAACTAGGTCAAGTTTTATTTGACCATGATTAATAAAAACAACGAAATTGTGAACATTTTACTACTAAGTCTGTATTATAAGTTTTGTAACTGTGGTCTTATATTAGTTGAGTTGATTGGCCTATTTCCACAGTTTTTGTTTGTGTAGCGCGACATTTGCGTCACGAGGCTTAGCCATAGACCTAATTATAACGTCTATGTGCTTAGTCCTGAACCTAAACAGGGAAAGGGTAGCCGAAAAGAGAAGAATCTAAATACACAGCGGTAATACAATACACAGAATGTTACAGAATATGGTGAGGAAATTTTTAGAGCATCTAAAAATATGAAAAAAAGTTTATATAAACATGGACCCGGAAATGCGCCGTTTTTATGATACGGGGTTTAAACTTTTCCGTCTTTAAAATGAACACGTAAAGTGCCGTGGTGGGTTAACGTAGTCCATCAAATCATTGAAAAAAAATGGTCTCTGTGGCCGAGGTGGATAAAGTGTTCTACCAAGCATGTTTTCAGTTCTGGCCGCGGTAGTCAACAGTTATCCACCAGACCGCTTTAAATTATATTAGGATGTGTTTAGTATATTTTCAGCAGTTTTTCCTTACGCTTGGTTTTTGAATTGGTGGTCAACGGTGTCCATCACAGTGAAAAAACATGGATTCTTTTTTTTAGATTATTATTGCTTATTACAATACAAACGACATCTTATATACTTATAATAGCAGTTAATTTTTCACTTTTGCAGAATGGGTGTCAAAAAAACAATCTAAGCAGAGATGTTTTTCGCATTCATCGCATCGTTATTTTGCCTATTTTGTTTTATTTTTGGCAATTTTTCGTCCCATCTCTTGTACATTTTTTTGGTAACAGAACATAATTGCCTTTTTTCCGCTTCATATAACCGATAATCCTGGCTATTTGTATTAGGCAGATTGCCCGGCAATTCCTTATGACCTATTGGATCTTCAAAAAAATATGTTACTTTCTGGAAACGGAGAGAGAATTAGATTCTTACCTTTTATAACTTCTTCGCGGAATTTTGTAATTGACATTTTGTCTTGGGTTACATGTTGATGAAGACAATCCCTGCACCAATAACCAACTCAATTGGTACCATTTTACCCCGCGTCTGTGCGAAGAATTGTAAGCCTTCATTTGATCTAAATAATCAAACTATTATACAAAAATAATTTAAGGGAGAAAATAATATCTTACCAGATAAGTCAATGTAACTTTTGTGTTTATTGTATTCAATAACTGATTTTGGCTTCATGATATCGCTTATGTACTACCACCATTTCCGGAATATACTTTGTATTCAGCATTGTTACATCACGTTTATCCTTCCATTTCTCCACAAATATGCCGGTATTGCTTTCTTCTGAAACGACTTCACCTTTCTTCAGTTTCCTATTTATTACATTTTTGGGATTATTTTTCCTGTTGTTGCGTAGAGTACCTATTATATATGTTTGGTTGTCCAACAGCCTATGTGCTAGCTGTACAGAAGTGTAATAATTGTCAACACAAATTGTTGTACCCTTGCCCAACAAGTCTTTAGTAAGGACTATAACAACTTTTGTTGGAACAGTTTGATCGTCATTATCATTTTTTTCTTGTCCTCAATATACCTGCAAGCCGTATAAATACCCACCATTGAATGGTACTAACAAGGGTTTCGTCAATACATAAGAATTCTGATGGTACAATTGGCAACTGAAAGCTTTTTCTCAACGTAGATATTAGTGGGCTTATTTTGTACAACCTATGGTCGTTATCTCCGGCAGTTTCATTGTTGGCAAAATGCTAGCTCTTCAAGAGCAGCTGAAACCGGTTTCTCGACATCACCTGGGAAAGCTCAGTTCTATAAATGAAGTTTTTTGACCAATATGAAGAAATAGATGGAAGATGTACAAGCCCCATCCACATTAGAACGCCAACAAAATCTTCCATTTCTTCCCTTTTTGTATTTTTTCAGTTTTGGAAGTGTGATGATCGGCGACCTTCTTTAATTTTCTCCTGCATCGTATATCTGTTAGTTTCAAGAACAAATAGATTGAATATCTGATCGTTAATTAAAAGTTTATAGAAGTCGTAAGGAGTCTTTTGATAATCATCATACAGTAAATTCGAAATTCCTGGGTTATTATCACTGAACACAAAATTTTTCCCACTTACTGGGCCCCAATCAATTACCGGTAATTTATCCATTTCATCATCGGAATCGGATTCCAAAAAAACCGTATTACTTCTTCAATGGTGATTTCGATATTATTCACCCTTTCTTCGGGCTCAATAGTTTCAGGATAATTTCTCCGGTCTTGTTCCTCTACCTCATTTGCTATTTCTTCACTTTTCTTTTGGAAAACTGCAAAACTTGTAGATGGCTGGTCAAAATTTAGAACTTGACGACAGGTTTCTCGATTATTAGTTATTATTTTTCGGCGTCTTTTAGGCGTTTCAACGTCGTCTGAACTAGCCGACTCTGCTTCATCTGGTTCAAACTCAGATACGTCTGAAGAAAAATCGGTAGCTGATTCATCCGAAAGTACATCATTCCATAGATTTCTAATTCTATCTTGTTCTTTTTCAAATGACATTTTATAGTATATATATAACAGGGAAATAGCTATTGTTTACTACGCGTAAAACTGTCTAATAAGCTATTCACACACAACCACACTTCTCACTTCGCACAACTAACAATAACTTGCTTATTAGGACGAAGACACACATCAATAACTTGATATATCAATCGCAAACAACAGACTAGTCAAAACAGCGTCGATCTGCCTGTTTAAGCATTGCCAGGGGAAAATAAAATGACAGGAATCAACCTGTATGAATGGTGGTCGCGGATTTCCACCACGGCCATAGCGACGGTTTGAGTCGTTGTGGCCGCGGTGGGTCAATGTTGTCCACCAACATTTTTTCATTTTTCTGACAAAAAAAAAGTTAATCGGAAGCAAAGTCGTAATGTTATGTTTAGATATACTATTTTAAATATTTTAAGTTGAAAAAAATTATTGACAAATTGGGACAGAATTTCATGATGGCACTTTACGTGAGTTTTCGTACGCGCAAATGTATCATTAAAGGTCACATTTCCATGTACAAAATTGTTTTTTAATCAGTGACGTTAGTGTCGGCAAGTTTTATGTTTAGCGAAAAAACTGTACGTCATTGGTTTTTGCAAAAATTTGTGTAATTCTTCTTAAAAAGTCCCTCTCTGACTTTTTAATTTTGACGCACCGTTTTCGAAATACAAATTCTTTTATTAATCCTAGGAAGGATTTATTAATTTAAATAAAATGCTCGAAATGGTTTCCATGTTCTTGAATGCATGCTCTAAATCGCCTTCGCGTATTTCTTGTAACTATTCTGAATATTTGAGGTCTTTGGCGTATTGTTACACAAGCATTGATAACGCGTTCCACTAATCTGGCTGCATTCACTACGCGTGTGAAGTTTGCAACCCAACAAAGAGTTTCAATAGTTCTGATTACGAGCTTCTTTTTAAAGAGTTTAGAAGTACTTTATAAAAATAAAAAGAGTTCCGCTATTTAACGGTTCCAAATGGGATCCTAACTTCACATCGAAAATCCAAATCCAGTAGTTCTGACTCTAGCTTCCTGAATTTTTGAAAATTAAAAAAAAACAAATTTTGAAAATTTAATTTTCCTATCAACTTTTGACGTTCTTTTATTTATTCCTATTTTTTTTGTTTTCGCTAATTTAAAAAATTATAATAAAAAATGTTCTACCTTACTTTTAAAGAGTTTAGAAGTACTTTATAAAAAACAAAGAGTTCCTCTCACTAACGGTTCCAAATTTTAAATTGAAAAATGAGGTGCTAACTTCACATCGAAAATCGAAATCCAGTAGTTCGGACTAGCTAAATTATCAAAATTTACAAAGTTATAGAGTTCCTGATATGACAAAAACAATTAAAAGTTTTTGGAAATTCAGTTTTGATATGCAATAGTTCCAAT
Organism: Vesta saturnalis; assembly: GCA_036346205.1. Lineage (NCBI taxonomy): Eukaryota > Metazoa > Arthropoda > Insecta > Coleoptera > Lampyridae > Vesta > Vesta saturnalis. The sequence goes on from JARFJB010002120.1 coordinate 918,365, forward strand.
CAACTTTTGATGTTCTTTTATTCATTCCTAATTTATTAAAAATTATAATAAAAAATGAAGAAGTTATAACGCTTTTACTTTAAATAAAAAAATGTTAAAAAATATTTTAAATAGTTCTAATAGTTCTCGCAGCAGATTTGGATAGTATTCGAAAAATCTGCTGAAAGAAATTCTAATGATTGAAAAATATTTTGAAAAGTTTCAATAGTTCGCGTGACATGCACAATGCCTTTCCAAAGTATTTTGATGTTAAAATTAATTATACAATATTTAAAAAAAATTAATTTATCCAAAAATGGGCAATTTTTTACTAACTGTTAAAAAAATTATAATTAATTTTATCAACGGAATTCTTTCAAAGGGCATTGTGTATGCTCAGAACTATAGGAGAATTGTTTTAGAATAATCAGAACGCTAGAAAATCGGCCAGCGTCTCATCTATATCCTAGTGAAAAATATTTTGAAAGGTTCCAATAGTTCCTGCAGTAGATTTGGATAGTACTCGGAAGGTTATACAAGAAATTCTAATGACTGAAAGCAATCCGATTAATAATTAATGTGTTACACAAAAAAAATTGGATTTAGCATCAAAGTTAGACATAGAATCATTAAAAATTAATTTTTTTGCATAGAAGTTTTGAGCTTTTTCAGTGTAAATGTAATTCAGGCAATAATTCAGAAAAGAAAGAAATGAGCGGAAATCAAAGCACATACAGTGCCCGTCTACTTCCCCCGCCCCCCTATTTTGTGAACCGTAAAACTGAAATTAATAAAATTTTGGGAAACCGAACTAAGGTTCATATACAATGTTTTTGATAGTATGTAATAACGTAATTATTAAAAATGGCGGACAGCCACCATTTTGTAATATAATTTTAAATAGGATCATATGGCAGGTAATATCTCATTTGAACGCTCGTTCCAAGTCCTTTTCATCGACATCAACGACATTAAAATATTACTATTGATTCATGAGTTTCAAGTTAAAACGTCAATTCATGTTTTGACACAACAGAACTTTAGTGCTACATAAGTATAACATAGACGTTTATAGTGAAAGCAATTAAGCTATACAATCAGCGAAAATATAAGAACTGCACATAATTGCAATTTTTAAAAAAAGACTCAATTAGCATACCAATATTAATGTGTAAAGTTGGAAAATATCTGGATTGAACATTATTGCAACTGTAGGTAGCGGACCGCTAAAATTTTTTACTGTAATAAACTTTTGTCAAATCGCCATTATTACCAGGATAGAAAAGATAATTAGCGGATTTTTAATATCTTGATAATACGTCGGAATTTGCTAATGGTTTCAAAATATTTTTATTTATATATTTTTATCTAAGGAATGTAGGATTGTTTGTAACTAATATGTATGTAAACGCATGTTAGGGGGTGAGTGGCAGGTGTACGCTTAAAAATGCTGTACTGACAAATCGGACGGGCCGCGATTAAAAGATATCTTTGTTACTGGGAAACTCGACACAAGTAAATATACGGGTGTTACAGACGAATGCATATTTTTAAAATTAAGATGTCGTGCAATAATTATTATGCAACTGTTCCAACATAAATTAATGTTTCTTGTTTTTTTTTATTACTTTTGAAAGACGGGGGTTGATTTCGGGAGTAATTATGGTTTGAATCGGGGGAGGGACCTCTCCCGCGGGTATTTGTGCGAATTAGCATTGTTGGTTGTTGATTATATTTATAATTGTGTAAAGGTGGCCGGTGAATGGGTATAGGATGCTGTTTATCAAAGATCACGTTATGACCTAATACATACAAAGAGTTCAAAATCCCCGGATCGTATTTAAAACACAAGGAAATTTTCTAATCCAAAATCCACATGGAAAATTGCGAAACTAATTTAATGCGTGCACAACGCAGCGGAAAATCCTATAGAAAGTCGTTTGATAAAATCAGTCTAGTATACAGTATTTCCTTTCATTACGGGTTTCCCGGACAATAAAATGAACATATTATCTGTAGACATGATGTAAGGAGTCGTATAAAAAGCACAATCTATGCCGTTGTCTTCTTAAACTAAACATATCTGGCGGATTCCGATGATTACAAAAAAAATTCAACATGTTTGGCTTAACGAAAGATTTATAATGTTGGCATTTCGTGATTATGCAAAAGTTATCTTTCACTTACTGTATTAAAACTAGGTCAAGTTTTATTTGACCATGATTAATAAAAACTACGAAATTGTGAACATTTTACTACTGTATTATAAGTTTTGTAACTGTGGTCTCATATTAGTTGAGTTGATTGGCCTATTTCCACAGTTTTTGTTTGTGTAGCGCGACATTTACGTCATGAGGCTTAGTCATAGACCTAATTATAAGGTCTATGGGCTTAGCCCTGAAACTAAAAAGGGAAAGGGTAGCCGAAAAAGAAGAACCTAAATACACAGCGGTAATACCATATACAGAATGTTACAGGTTATGGTGAGGAAATTTTAAGGGCAATTCTGCATCTAAAAATATGAAAAAAGTTTATATACACATGGGCCCGGAAACGCTCCGTTTCCGTCTTTAATCGTTTATTTTACATTTATCGAAAACACTTTGTGATATTAAGATGGGTTTTCCTACGCGCAAATGTATCATTAAAGGTCACATTTCCATGTACAAAATTGTTTTTTAAAGCACCTTACATCAGTGTCATTAGCGCCGGCAAGTTTTCATATTTAGCGAAAAAACTGTACGTCATTGGTTTTTGCAAAAAATGGTCTAATTCTTCTTAAAAAGACCCTCTCTGACTTTTTAATTTTGACGCACCGTTTTCGAAATACAAATTATTTTATTAATCAGTACAATAATAAGCCATCCTCGAAAGGATTTATTAATTTAAATAAAATGCTGGAAATGGTTTCCACGTTCTTGAATACATGCTTTAAATCGCCTTCGTGTATTTCTTCTGACTATTCTGAATATTTGAGGTCTTTAGCGTATTGTTCCACAAGCATTGATAACGCATGCCACTAATCTGGCTTCATTCACTACGCGTGTGAAGTTGGCACCCCGACAAAGAGTTTAGAAGTACTTTATAAAAATAAAAAGAGTTCCGCTATTTAACGGTTCCAAATGGGATCCTAACTTCACATCGAAAATCCAAATCCAGTAGTTCTGACTAGCTTCCTGAATTTTTGAAAATTAAAAAAAATTTACAAATTTTGAAAATTCAATTTTGATTTTATTCATTCCCAATTTTTTTTGTTTTCGCTAATTTAAAAAATTATAATAAAAAATGTTCTACCTTATTTTTAAAGAATTTAGAAGTACTTTATAAAAAAACAAAAAACTAACGGTTCCAAAGTTTAATTCGAAAAATGAGGTGCTAACTTCACATCAAAAATCGAGATCCAGTAGTTTTGACAACGTTATAGAGTTCCTGATATGACAAAAACAATTAGAGGTTTTTGAAACTTTTGATGTTCTTTTATTCATTCTTAAGAGTTCTCGCTAATTTAATAAAAAATGAAAAAGTTACAGCCTTTTTACTTTAAATAAAAAAATGTTAAAAAATATTTTAAATAGTTCTCTTAGTTCTCGCAACAGATTTGGATAGTATTCGAAAAATCTGCTGAAAGAAATTCTAATGATTGAAAGCGATCCGATTAATATTTATATTAAAGTTATTAATGTGATTCAGGCAATAATTCAGAAAAGAAATGAACGGAAATCAAAGCATATACAGTACCCGTCTACTTCCCCCGCCCCCTATTATCTGAACCATAAAATTGAAATTAATAAAATTTTGGGAAACCGAACTAAGGCACATATATAATGTTTTTGATAGTATGTAATAACGTAATTACTAAAAATGGCGGACAGCCGCCATTTTGTAATATAATTTTAAAAGGGATCACATGACAGGTAATATCTCATTTGAAAGCTCGTTCCAAGTCCTTTTCATCGACATCAACGACATTAAAATATTACTACTGATTCATGAGTTTCAAGCTAAAACGCCAATTAATGTTTTGACAAAACAGAACTTTAGTGCTACATAGGTATAACACAGAATCGTACGCACAGTCTTTTATAGTGAAAGCAATTAAGCTATACAATCGGCGAAAATATAAGAACTGCACATAATTGCAATTTTTAAAAAAAGACTCAATTAGCATACCAATATTAATGTGTAAATTGTAAAATATCTGGATTGAACATTATTGCAACTGTAGGTAGCGGACCGCTAAAATTTTTTATTGTAATAAACGTTTGTCAAATCGCCATTATTACCACGATAGAAAAGATAATTAGTGGATTTTTAATATCTTGATAATACGTCGTAGTTTGCTAATGGTTTCAAAATATTTTTATTTATATATTTTTATCTAAGGAATATAGGATTGTAACTAATATGTATGTAAACACATGTTAGGGGGTGAATGGCAGGTGCACGCTTAAAAATGCTTTACTGAAGGGACATAACAAATCATTGGAATTATTCTTATACGCGCCTTGATGTAAAATTGTATTGATCTAATGATTAGTTGTGGCGGGATGAGCCGCGATTCAAAGATATCTTTATTACTGGGAAACTCGAGAAAAAATAAATATAAGGTTGTTACAGACGAATGCATATTTTTAAAATTAAGATGTCGTGCAATAGTTATTATGCAACTGTTCCAACATAAATTAATGTTTCTTGTTTTTTTTTATTACTTTTGAAAGACGGGGGTTGATTTCGGGAGTAATGATAGTTAGGTTTGAATCGGGGGAGAATGCAGTTACAGTTAGCTTGTCAATCGATCCAGATCGATTTTTGGGTTAATTAAATACCTTCATTATAAACATAATAAAATAATGCTTGTGTGTACATTTTTCTTTTGAATTCGTCAACACTAAGTTGTCTTTTCTTTCGAGGTTAAACCGCGTATGTTAACGATTTGTGTCTGTGATCAATTAAGGGAGTATTTATTCTAGTGTAAGTATGTATTTTTATATAAATGCAAGCTCACAGCAAATCAATTTTACCAGCCTAGATAACATATTAAATACCAAACATTGTCTTGCAAAGGTATCTTATTCGTACGCGGACTCATTAAGCTGAAATATGTTAAAATAAAAGGAAGTACAGGGCCCTCTCCTCTGGTAGTTGTGCGAATCAGCATTGTTGGTTGTTGGTTATATTTATAATTGTGTAGAGGTGGCTGATGAATAGGTATTAGGATGCCGCTGGTTATTAATTGTAAAAGGCAATTGCCAGTTAATACACACTCTCAAGCCAGACCATTAAACACCTCGAATTTTATTTTTATTGTTTTTATTTGTTGTATCGGTGAATGTGTAACCAGAGATAGAGGGGCACGGTATTTTTCTAACGCACTCAAACTTATATATCCGTCACGATGTTAGTGATCTATGTATAACGTTCCCTTGTAAGGCTTTGTTTTAATGAGTTTGTATTACCTGTGCAATTTTACTGTTGTTGTATTTTATATGTACCATAATTTGCTCTATTATTTTATGTGCTTATTGACTTAAAGACCGGAATTATTGGTTTTCAAAAAAAGCCACATGTGTGGTGTTACTATTTTTATTATGATTATTTATGACCCAATTGTGAGTGTGACTACATGTGTTTTTTTTATTATTGTGTTTCTGTGTAACTAAACTGATTTTTATTCATTTTCTCTTAATGTTATATTTTTGTACGCACTTTAACCTGATTTAATGGTGTTTTGTTATATATTTAACCCTTTCGTAGTACCACGTACCTAATCCAGACCATCTCATTTAGATAGCACAACGTCCCTAACCCTAGATGGCCACTTCATTTGATCAGGTTTGAGGTTTGCGAGTAATTAAATATCAGACTTGTAAATAAATGATAATGTTTTAATTACTGTCCGGAAAGTCAAAGTAAGACAGGCAATTAATTTGAGTAATAGTGACATTATTGTCAGTCAAGTCAAAATAAATCACTTAGCGATTGTTTGGTTCTTGAATTTTCATTATTGCAAATAAGTTCAAATTACGCTTTTCAAGATAGGGTGCCTGGGGGACGCTACAAAACAGATGTTTGGGAAACATTCGAAATCTATAAACATAAACAGAAAGCGCTTTTAATGAACGAACAGGTTGATCTTATAGAATTACCACCTTTAACAAACATTTTAAACATGGATTTAAAATTTACAACAGATTTGCTGTTTGACCTTAAACGATTTGTTACCATAACTAGTTGTTATTTTACTTATACGGGTGTTATTTAATGATATGCCGTAATTCCTGAACCAAATTCAAGTAGGAAAGTTCGTATAAATATGTGTCCTAAAAAGTCTGGTTTTTTAAGATACAGGGTGTCAAAGTTTTAAAAAAACGGTTTTTTATTAATATCGCAAAGATCCTTTTTGTCGATTCTGTTGAAATTTGGCAGTGTTGTTTATTGTGATAAGACACTAAGTTGTCAGTAACTAGATGTTCCAGTGGAACCCCTGGGGGCAGTTTCACAAATAATATTAACAAAAAAAAATTTGCGCCACTGACTTTTTAACAATTTTATATTTTTGTCGGATTAAGTGGCTCTTGATAATTGTTCGAATCTTACTTCGTAATACCTCCGTACAATTCGAATTCCGGCAGTTTAGGGGGCTGTCCCACATGCAGTCGAAGATAATGCAGCAATGTCGTACAAAAGAATCCAGGCACTTCTTCCGAGATTGAACTGCGTACGCAATTGTGTTGATGGTAACTTCAAAGACTTACAGAAAATCCTCACTTTCAATCCATCATTATGCTTACGGCGAAGCACATTTTTCCAGAAATGCAATAATTAATTTTTAGAATAATCATAACAGGGTTCAAGAAAATCCTTTTTCAATTTTCTCCTCAACGTCGGGATCGGTATCACAGGTGACAATTTGTTTGGACTTTTTTTTTACCAGGATACCTAATCGGACATCCATAGGGTAATTTTCTACAAAATGATTTGCGTTTACTTGTTGAAGATGTTCCTCTTCAGTTACGGCAACAAATTGGTTCATACATGATGGTGCTCCAGCCCGCTCTAGCATATTCGCTCTTGAGTATTTCAATAGAGCTTACCAAAACTGTTGAATAGGTCGAGGAGGACCACAATTCTGCTCACCTAGGTCGCATGACTTGAATATCCTAAATTTTTACTTGTGGGGGCACCTAAAATCATTAGTTTATACTACACCAATCGAGACAGTAGAACAACTAAGGAATAGAATTGTTGATGGATGTAAAAGCATTAGTAACACTCATGGAATTTCCGAGAGTTCGTCACTCGATGAGAAGCCTGCGTATAAGCGGGAGGTGGTCATTACCAACATTTTTTCTGAATATTCTGTTAAATTGTTATTACTTTTCATTTGTTAGGTTTAAAAAATGGCTTACAAATAAATATTGTACAACGAGCAAAGTTAACTTGATTCTATTTTAACCATTTTTCGACATGCGATGAAATGGTTTTATTTATTTTTGTTTCTCGAAAACGAAGTTAATATACGAAAAAATATCGGCTTAATCCGACAAAAATATAAAATATTTAAAAAGTCAATGGCGCACATTTTTTTGTCACTATTATTTGTGAGACTGCCCCCCGAGACGCCCCTGGAACAGAGTGTCTTTTCACAATAAACAACACTGCCAAATTTCAACAAGCAAAAGGATCGAGTTTTTTTTTAAACTTCGACACCCTGTTTCTTTTTAGTTTATATCAACTTTTCTACTTGAATTTGGTTCTTGGAAATACGGCCTATCATTAAGTAACACCCTGTATAGATTCTCTTGATAATGAAACATGCTGTATTGCAACGCGTTGAGAAATAAATAATTATACAAAATAAATTGTCGAATTATATTGTGTTTAAGACACTAGTGCTATTAAAAAAAAATTGTTGAACTTAGTAGAATCTCTCTTAGTTTGTTTATTTACGAATACATTAAATATAATTAAGATATTATCTGGTTGTTACCAACAGTTCCTTAATGTCACCTTTTATATTTTATGCTCAATTAACCAAAGTAAATGCGGTAATTAGTATGGACTAATGCCCATCCTTGAAAAAATGAATTAAGCGTTGTACATAAATAAAAACATAATGTTTTTATTCTGTGATTAACGAAAAATCTCATTCGCTGTTTAAAAATATAAGGTGGTGTTATAAACTTCCCAAAAATACAGACACCATTCATAAGATAAACTTTTGATAATATTCCTGTTTGATAAACTTATTTGCTTACCTACATTAACCTAACATAGTTGTATATATTTTATTTAAAATAAATGTAAATATTGTCATTGACTGTCAAATTCTAAAATAGAGAAGCATAAGAACAGTTAACATTTAAAACGTACGGTACTTTCGGTGGTTTTATACTCAATTTGAATCCAAAATTCCAGATTAGTTTCATTTTATGTTTATGTTCAAAAACACTCAAATGAAACAGTAAAAAAGAGAAAACTGCCTTTATTACACAATTGCAAGAATATTTTGGGCCATTAGGCATATTTCGTACCACATAATAAGTATTTTTCGAATAGTGTGAGATTTTTTTTAAGGATATTTTGCTATTATTATTATATATTACATATTATGTATTGTGCATTGTGCATTGTGCATTGTGCATTGTGCATTGTGCATTGTGCATTGTACATTGTACATTGTACATTGTACATTGTACATTGTACATTGTACATTGTACATTGTACATTGTACATTGTACATTGTACATTGTACATTGTACATTGTACATTGTACATTGTACATTGTACATTGTACATTGTACATTGTACATTGTACATTGTACATTGTACATTGTACATTGTACATTATACATTATACATTATACATTATACATTATACATTATACATTATACATTATACATTATACATTATACATTATACATTATACATTATACATTATACATTATACATTATACATTATACATTATACATTATACATTATACATTATACATTATACATTATACATTATACATTATACATTATACATTATACATTATACATTATACATTATACATTATACATTATACATTATACATTATACATTACATATTATATATTATACATTATACATTATACATTATAATTATATATTATATATTATATATTATATATTATATATTATATATTATATATTATATATTATATATTATATATTAAGCCAGGCCAGCGAACATTGAATTGTTCTATTTAATTTCGTGAATAGTGATATTTAAATGTAGAAGGTGTGTGTGAACACGTACACAATTTATTTCAAAATTGTAAAATTGAATTAAAATAAATGGAGGGACGTCTATGGTGAATTGGTGACTGCCGTTTGCTATGGGATGCGATGTGCGGGTAAAAATGAAAATAAATCGCGTTGCAATTTATAATAACAGTTATTCAGGTTTGAATTTAACCCAGTAGTGCCCAAAAGCTTAAAATTTTTAATAAGAATAAGCTAAAACACGTTCATGAAGTACATATTAAAGAAAAAACACAAAACAAATAATTGAGAAAAAAGTTACAAAGGTGTACTCAGATGAGTACACTGGGCACATGATGTACTACTACTGTGCTTGAAAATTTTCAAAACATTGCCTTTCAACACACAGGGTGATAACACACTTTTTGCATTGTCATCTTACTCGTGCATAACATACATGACAACGAAGTCGATTTGGGGTCTTTTGGGGATAATGACCATTAGAATCATGAACTATATCTTAAGGAACTCGAGCACTATTTCTCGATTTTTAATTTCTCTTTGCTGACAATCTGAGATAATATCGAGTAATATTTCTTGTAAATAAAAGTAGATCCATCTTGTCTACAGAAACCAACTGACGAAGTTTCCATGCATTGACTAATGCAACATTTAGCATAGAAGTAATCAGTACCCAATACCATTTATTCCCTCGAATTGTAATTCGGTAATTATTTACACCTTGGAAGGCTGAATCAACTCCGCCCATTCCTTGATTTTACGATCTAAATGCATTTGGCTGCTCCAGATCGTTCTTTCCTATTTCTCCTAGAACCATCGGCTTAATTTCTGTTCAGGTACAACACGGTCATAGTTTGTAGCTATTGTGCATACATTATTGTCACGTCAACGTATCAAAAGAATTTCATGCTTGGCGTCACATGAGCTCTCAAAAGATGCTCTCTGTAATTTTTACATTTCCTTGACTGTTGGCTATGGACACTTTTCCGTTCTATTTTGCCTCAAAGTACTTGTTGCCCTAAATCTTTGGACTCTCAAATTACTTAGCAAGGGTATGCTAGTAAAATAGTTGTGAAAAAAGATGATATGATCGTTGGGCACAGCAACGCACTGTAATAGATACCATACAACTTTAGAATGATCTCCCTAGTTCCTGTTTTCCTCTCACTTATGATATGAGAAAATTTAAGGTAGCTGTTCATAGGCATCTATTGGTAATTCATTATCCCTCTATCCATCCTCCTAAGTGTTCCTGAGTGCTTTAGCACGATAGGCCAAATTTAGACTGTTTAGGTCCACAATCATAAAAAAAGTGGAAGTTGAATACCATCATTGTTGATTTTTCGCTCTCTAGGCAATGCAGTCAAAAGTGCTTTAGTTCTCCATTGGTCAGAGAAAATACATGATTTTTTTTTTGGCGGGCATAAAGTATGGTCTGATCTAAAATATGTTGAACAATTGTTTCGTCAACCAATTTATCAAATATATATTCTGGGATAAGGTTTTTTAGTTTCTCAATAACGCGTTTAGCTATTCCAGAAGCATCATTATTGGACATCGCCTGCCAACCGCTATTATTTTTGTCGCCTTTTTTCCAGTTTGGTGTAAAGAAATTTAAATCCTTCTTTCGAGACTTTTTGATGTTTATTTAGCAGATAATTTGGTTCTTTTAGCACCCAATGTCTCATTGTCACTGTCGTACATTCAGATTCCGAGCTCGACCCAATCTCCGTTACATTGTCTGAAGGGTGGATGAAAACTTCCAAATTGCCAGGAACATCACGAGGTAGGTCCGCAGAATCTATAACGTCTTCATCCAGATCTTCTTCTTCTGTCAGTGGATCAGGATTTGGTGAGAGGATCACAATGTCAATATTATTGCTGCTACAAGAGGCAGTAAAATCAACTACTGCAGTTAAATTAGGCAATTTCTTACGGTCATAAAAACAAGTCCATATTGCTGGTCTACCAGAGTCCATTATCAGAAATCTGAAAACAGAACAACTGCTTATACTCTTGTCCAGTGTACTCAACTGAACACAGCAGTGTTTAATAACAATACTGCAAGCTTGGTAAGCTAAAAATGAAAATAATATGTACGACTTACCTTTTTCTTATATTTAACAAAGAGTAATCCCAACGGAAATTTATCTATGACACAAAATAACGTCACAATGGGAGTATATCACAAGACACGACGTAAAAACGTGAATTTACACAAGTAGTGCATAATTCTGAATTCTATATAAAGTTACCTATCAGCTTTTACCGACATTGCCGGTAAGGCGGTATTATGAATGTCTTCTTAATCTCACAAAACTGTTGGTAAGCTATTCTACTGAATGATAGATGGTCCCAGCGATATAGTTTAAGGCGTACTCAAGCGAGTACAGTGGGCGCTAATGGGTTAAAGTAATATCACTGACCGTCAAAAAAATCTGGCCACCAAAAACACATTTTCCAAAGTGGTTATCTCTTGTACCACTCATTTGATTTGGATGATTTTTTTGTGAACTGCAGGTTAATTCTTCTGTACCAATACTGTGGTTGAAATTTTGATGTAGAGTAAAATTTAAAAATATACGGGGTGCATAAATGTGAAGATGATTTTTCCCGAAACTTGAAACACCCTGTAGGAAGCAGGGGTCATCAACTGGGGTCAAAATGTAGACGTCCATTAAGTTGGAAACCCTACCAACAGAAAAAATCCGACATATCAAAAAAAAATAGTGCTAATTATGTGCTAATTTGTTACCGTAGCCAACATTTTGTTGCTCAAAAAGAACAGCAATAAATTAGAAATGAAGCGAGTGGGGCCAGTTTAACGTAAAGCTAGACCCCCCCCCCCCCAAACACTTACGAACGAATGGTAGGCGAAAATTTGTTGCTAATTTGTTGCTGAAATAGCATAACTACCGAGATTCGCAAAAACAGTTATGTATCCTTTTACAAATGAAAATTATTAATTGTAAACGACCATACATGATTTGAGCTTCACTAAAAAAGGATAGCGATAGAAAATTACTTATTAAAATATCAAACATTTTAACAAAATCTAAATTAAAATTATTAAACGTACCCTCCAGTCACTCCGCCAAAATAAACACGATGCGTTCGCCGCCCCGGCGCAAGTTATTGTCATTGCCTTTATTTATTTGCATTTACAACTTTTTCCACTAATAGTTATTACGTAAAATTAATCTTCACATTATAATTAACAATAACTTACAAATTAACGAATTATTAAACAAAATGAAGGAGAATCGATACGCTCTCACGTGGGACTTTTCGCTGTTTTAATTTGCTTAAACCATTTGTAACTCAAATAGTTACTACGTAAATTTGTTCTTCCCACTATAATTAACAATAATTTATACATAATCGATATTTTGCTAATTATAAACAATAAAAAACGACGGAGCATCGATGTGCCGTCATACGGGACTTTTTCTTTGTTTTAATTTGCACAAAACATTTGTTGCTCAAATAGTTACTAAGTAAATTTGTTCTTCGCACTATAATTAAATAATTTATACATAATCGATTTTGTTGCTAATTATAAATAATAAAAAACGAAAGAGAAACGGGAATTTTCGTTGTTGTAATTTGCATAAACAATTTGTTGCACAAATAGTTACTACGTAAATTTGTTCTTCGCACTACAATTAATAATTTATACATAATCGAATTTGTTGCTAATTATAAACAGTAAAGAACGACGGAGAATCGATGTGCTGGGAATTTTTTTTTGTTTTAATTTGCATAAACAATTTGTTGCTCAACTAGTTACTACGTAAATTTGATCTTCGCACTATAATTAAGTTTACTAGAACCGACGACGGAGAATCGATGTGCTCTCATACGGGAGCTTTCTTTTATTTTAATTTGCATAAACAATTTGTTGCTCAAATAGTTGCTACGTAAATTTAGTTCTTCGAACTATAATTAACGATAACTTATACATAATCAATTTTTTGCAAATTATAAACAACAAAAAACGACGGAGAATCGATGTGCCGTCATACGGGACTTTTCTTTGTTTTAATTTACATAAATTTGTTCTTCGAACTACAATTAACAATAATTTATACATAATCGAGTTTGTTGCTAATTATTAACAGTAAAAAATGACGGAGAATCGATGTCCTCTGAAACGGAAATTTTCTTTGTTTTAATTTGCATAAACAATTTGTTGCTCAAATAGTTGCTACGTAAATTTGTTCGTCGAACTATAATTAAGTTTGCTAGAACCGACGACGAAGAATCGATGTGCTCTCATACGGAAATTTTCTCTTATTTTAATTTGCATTAACAATTTGTTGCTCAAATAGTTGCTACGTAAATTTGTTCGTCGAACTATAATTAACGATAATTTATACATAATCGATTTTTTGCAAATTATAAAAAATAAAAAACGACAGAGAATCGATGCGCCGTCATACGGGACTTTTCTTTGTTTTAATTTGCATAAACAATTTGTTGCTCAAATAGTTACTACGTTAATTTGTACAATAATTTATACATAATCGAATTTGTTGATAATTATAAATAATAAAAAACAAAGGAGGATCGGGAATTTTCGTTGTTGTAATTAGCATACACAGTTTGTTGCTCAAATAGTTACCTACGTAAATTTGTTCTTCGCACTACAATTAACAATAATTTATACATAATCGAGTTTGTCGCTAATTATTAACAGTAAAAACGACGGAGAATCGATGTCCTCTCAAACGGAAATTTCCTTTGTTTTAATTTGCATAAACAATTTGTTGCTCAAATAGTTACTACGTAAATTTGTTCTTCGCACTATAATTAACGATAATGTATACATAATCGATTTTTTCAAATTATAAACAATAAAAACGACGGAGAATCGATGTGGCGTCATACGTGACTTTTCTTTGTTTTAATTTGCTATGTGTTGCTCAAATAGTTACTACGTTAGTTTGTTCTTCGCGCTATAACTAACAATAATTTATACATAATCGAATTTGTTGCTAATTATAAATAATAAAAACGAAGGAGAATCGGGACTGTTCGTTGTTGTGATTTGCATAAACAATTAGTTGCGCAAATAGTTACTACGTAAATTTGTTCTTCGTACTACAATTAACAATAATTTACACATAATCGAATTTGTTGCTAATTATAAACAATAAAAACGACGGAGCATCGATGTGCCGTCATACGGGACTTTTTCTTTGTTTTAATTTGCACAAAACATTTGTTGCTCAAATAGTTACTAAGTAAATTTGTTCTTCGCACTATAATTAAATAATTTATACATAATCGATTTTGTTGCTAATTATAAATAATAAAAAACGAAAGAGAAACGGGAATTTTCGTTGTTGTAATTTGCATAAACAATTTGTTGCACAAATAGTTACTACGTAAATTTGTTCTTCGCACTACAATTAATAATTTATACATAATCGAATTTGTTGCTAATTATAAACAGTAAAGAACGACGGAGAATCGATGTGCTGGGAATTTTTTTTTGTTTTAATTTGCATAAACAATTTGTTGCTCAACTAGTTACTACGTAAATTTATCTTGCACTATAATTAAGTTTACTAAACGACTTGAAATCGATCCTCATACGGGAGCTTATTTTTATTTCATAAACAATTTTTGCTAATTTGCTACGTAAATTTGTTCTTCGAACTATAATAACAATACTTATACATAATCAATTTTTGCAAATTATAAACAAAAAAAGACGGAGAATCGGCCTACGGAAATTTTCTTTGTTTTAATTTGCATAACAATTTGTTGCTCAAATAGTTGCTACGTAAATTTGTTCGTCGAACTATAATTAACGATAATTTATACATAATCGATTTTTGCAAATTATAAAAATAAAAACGACGAGAATCGATGCGCCGTCATACGGGACTTTTCTTTGTTTTAATTTGCATAAACAATTTGTTGCTCAAATAGTTACTACGTTAATTTGTACAATAATTTATACATAATCGAATTTGTTGATAATTATAAATAATAAAACAAAGGAGGATCGGGAATTTTCGTTGTTGTAATTAGCATACACAGTTTGTTGCTCAAATAGTTACCTACGTAAATTTGTTCTTCGCACTACAATTAACAATAATTTATACATAATCGAGTTTGTCGCTAATTATTAACAGTAAAAACGACGGAGAATCGATGTCCTCTCAAACGGAAATTTTCTTTGTTTTAATTTGCATAAACAATTTGTTGCTCAAATAGTTACTACGTAAATTTGTTCTTCGCACTATAATTAACGATAATGTATACATAATCGATTTTTTCAAATTATAAACAATAAAAACGACGGAGAATCGATGTGGCGTCATACGTGACTTTTCTTTGTTTTAATTTGCTATGTGTTGCTCAAATAGTTACTACGTTAGTTTGTTCTTCGCGCTATAACTAACAATAATTTATACATAATTGAATTTGTTGCTAATTATAAATAATAAAAACGAAGGAGAATCGGGACTGTTCGTTGTTGTGATTTGCATAAACAATTAGTTGCGCAAATAGTTACTACGTAAATTTGTTCTTCGTACTACAATTAACAATAATTTACACATAATCGAATTTGTTGCTAATTATAAACAATAAAAACGACCGAGAATCGATGTGCCGTAAGGAAATTTCGTGTAATTTGCACAAAAATTTGTTGTCAAATAGTTACTACGTAATTGTTCTTCGCACTAATTAACAATATTTATACATACGAATTTGTTGCTAAAATAAAAACGGAAATGAGTCGGGAATTTTCTTTGTTTTAATTTGCATAAACAATTTGTTGCAAATAGTTACTACGTAATTGTCTTCGCACTAAATTAATTTTAACTTTAGAACTAACGACTTAAGTGTAAATAACATAAAATTTAGATCAAACTCGATTCTGAAAGAATGTTTATTCATAAACAAATTAGTCTTCAGAAAAGTTCAAAATAAATTATGAACTCCTTTGACTGAAAATTAGGTTATAAAACATTACTAGAATGATTTCTTCTTTTACATACCGACAGCTTTCTTTTTTTTAATTCCTTACAATGTTTGCTAATTCAGTTCCTACAAAGAAATAGTTCCGAAAAAAGGTAACCAAATAAACTTATAATTAATCATTTTTGGCAAATTAAAATTCATTTAAGCGTACAAGTAATTACGGTGGTTTCCCGTCATAGCGGTTATTTTCTTGGCTTGTTAAAAATTTAATAATTTGTTTTAAAACGTTTGATTTTTAAAATTTTATGTAAGTTAATACATAACCCAAAGTGACCCGGAAAATGATAAGTTTTTAAAGGAATTTTTTAGTTTTAATTGATAAAAATTTGTCAAATATTCTAGTAAATTTGTTCGTCGAACTATAATTAACGATAATTTATACATAATCGATTTTTGCAAATTATAAAAATAAAAACGACGAGAATCGATGCGCCGTCATACGGGACTTTTCTTTGTTTTAATTTGCATAAACAATTTGTTGCTCAAATAGTTACTACGTTAATTTGTACAATAATTTATACATAATCGAATTTGTTGATAATTATAAATAATAAAAACAAAGGAGGATCGGGAATTTTCGTTGTTGTAATTAGCATACACAGTTTGTTGCTCAAATAGTTACCTACGTAAATTTGTTCTTCGCACTACAATTAACAATAATTTATACATAATCGAGTTTGTCGCTAATTATTAACAGTAAAAACGACGGAGAATCGATGTCCTCTCAAACGGAAATTTCTTTGTTTTAATTTGCATAAACAATTTGTTGCTCAAATAGTTACTACGTAAATTTGTTCTTCGCACTATAATTAACGATAATGTATACATAATCGATTTTTCAAATTATAAACAATAAAAACGACGGAGAATCGATGTGGCGTCATACGTGACTTTTCTTTGTTTTAATTTGCTATGTGTTGCTCAAATAGTTACTACGTTAGTTTGTTCTTCGCGCTATAACTAACAATAATTTATACATAATGAATTTGTTGCTAATTATAAATAATAAAAACGAAGGAGAATCGGGACTGTTCGTTGTTGTGATTTGCATAAACAATTAGTTGCGCAAATAGTTACTACGTAAATTTGTTCTTCGTACTACAATTAACAATAATTTACACATAATCGAATTTGTTGCTAATTATAAACAATAAAAACGACGAGATCGATGTGCCTCTAGGAATTCTTGTGTAATTTGCACAAAAATTTGTTGTCAAATAGTTACTACGTAATTGTTCTTCGCACATTAACAATATTTATACATACGATTGTTGCTAATAAATAAAAAACGAAATGAGATCGGGAATTTTCTTGTTTAATTTGCATAAACAATTTGTTGCAAATAGTTACTACGTATGTCTTCGCACTAAATTAATTTAACTTTAGAACTAACGACTTAAGTGTAATATAACATAAAATTTAGATCAAACTCGATTCTGAAAGAATTTTGTTTATTCATAAACAAATTAGTCTCAGAAAGTTCAAATAAATTATGACTCTTGACTGAAATTAGTATAAACATTACTAGAATGATTCTCTTTACATACGACAGCTTTCTTTTTTTTAATTCTACAATGTTTGCTAATCAGTTCTACAAAGAAATAGTTCCGAAAAAGGTAACAATAACTTATAATAATCATTTTTGCAAATTAAAATTCATTTAGCGTACAGTAATACGTGTTCCGTCATAGCGGTTATTTCTTGCTTGTTAAAATTTAATAATTTGTTTTAAACGTGATTTTAAAATATTTATCTATGGTTGTTCTAATCCCTATACAGTAACCAAAAGAGAAGATGTCTTAAAGAATTTCTTTGTTTTAATTTGCATAAACAATTTGTTGCTCAAATAGTTGCTACGTAAATTTGTTCGTCGAACTATAATTAACGATAATTTATACATAATCGATTTTTTGCAAATTATAAAAAATAAAAAACGACAGAGAATCGATGCGCCGTCATACGGGACTTTTCTTTGTTTTAATTTGCATAAACAATTTGTTGCTCAAATAGTTACTACGTTAATTTGTACAATAATTTATACATAATCGAATTTGTTGATAATTATAAATAATAAAAAACAAAGGAGGATCGGGAATTTTCGTTGTTGTAATTAGCATACACAGTTTGTTGCTCAAATAGTTACCTATGTAAATTTGTTCTTCGCACTACAATTAACAATAATTTATACATAAGCGAGTTTGTCGCTAATTATTAACAGTAAAAAACGACGGAGAATCGATGTCCTCTCAAACGGATATTTTCTTTGTTTTAATTTGCATAAACAAGTTGTTGCTCAAATAGTTACTACGTAAATTTGTTCTTCGCACTATAATTAACGATAATGTATACATAATCGATTTTTTTCAAATTATAAACAATAAAAAACGACGGAGAATCGATGTGGCGTCATACGTGACTTTTCTTTGTTTTAATTTGCTATGTGTTGCTCAAATAGTTACTACGTTAGTTTGTTCTTCGCGCTATAACTAACAATAATTTATACATAATTGAATTTGTTGCTAATTATAAATAATAAAAAACGAAGGAGAATCGGGACTGTTCGTTGTTGTGATTTGCATAAACAATTAGTTGCGCAAATAGTTACTACGTAAATTTGTTCTTCGTACTACAATTAACAATAATTTACACATAATCGAATTTGTTGCTAATTATAAACAATAAAAAACGACCGAGAATCGATGTGCTCTCGTAAGAGAAATTTCGTGGTAATTTGCACAAACAATTTGTTGATCAAATAGTTACTACGTAAGTGTGTTCTTCGCACTACAATTAACAATCATTTATACATACGAATTTGTTGCTAAAAACACTAAAAACGACGGAGAATTGATGTGCTGGGAATTTTCTTTGTTTTAATTTGCATAAACAATTTGTTGATCAAATAGTTACTACGTCAATTTGATCTTCGCACTATAATTAAGTTTGCTTGAACCGCTTTAGGAGACCGTACACGACCTCTAAACGTAGTAAATAACATATCAACTATTTTATGTCATTCTACATACCTACGATTCATAGAAAAGAGATGAGTTTCATTCATAAACAAGAATTAAGTCACATTCAGGGAAAACGTTCAAAATAAGATTAGAATGAAGCCTCCTTTGACTGGCAACAATGTCACGGCGTTATGAAAACATTTATCTTAGTCAATGATTTCTTCATTTTAACATATCCGATAACCACGCTTATCTTACTTTTATTAATAGTACCTTAGCAATGGCATTATGCTGAGATTCCAGTTCCTATATCAAAAGACAACGATAGTATACGCGATAAAAAAGGGCTAACTAAATAAACTTGATAATTAACTGCATTTACTTGGCATCAGCATTAAAATTTCATTTTAAGGCAGTTACAAGTTAATTAACTGGTGGTTTACCCGTCAGTAGTGGCGGATTTATTTTTTCAGTGTGGCCACTTGGTTAAACAAATTTAATATATCTGTTAGTTTTAAAACTGGTGTTGGATTTTTTAAAATTTTTGAATCGTATAGGTATAGATTACATAATGCCCCCTATACGAGGTAGACCCGGAAAAGTAGATAAAGATGTTTTAAAGATGATTTTGTTGAAGTATAAGCAGTAAATTGTTGATGAAAGTCATAAGATAATTTCTAAGTATGTACTGGTGGTTTTGATAACATCATAACTCCCAATTCCTTGGACTCTTTTGTTATATGCAATGGATATGGCATAAGGGATGCATTGGTTGGAAAACTTCTGATAATCCTTCAGATAATTCTTGTGTTGATATCAATGAAAGACTTTTAAACGATGTCAGTATTACTTCTACGGCTAAGAAAGAACTCTACATTTAACAGATAAGATACGAGTTCTAAGAACGCTGGCGATCTTTTAATATTTACGATTACTGTGCCCAAATTGGAATTTCAGGCTATGATTGTGCATAAAACTTACCGTACAAATGAAAAAGGAAGGCTACCCACTTAGCACGAAAATAGTATGCGGGTTTAGATTTAAAAGAAATAAATGATCACGGAATGGCAAATCTGGATATGCATGCGGTACTTGTAAATGTGGCGCGATCATTAAAAGTGTTTTTGATAATTCGCAACAAACATAATGTGTACATTTGTCGAAGCTGAAGGTGGTGGTTGTGGTAAGATATATTTGCGTAGACCTCTTACAGATTCCATTACGTCTGAATTAGAAAAATCCAGTGCAATAAAATATCGCGTAAAAATGGCGGAAAAGTTAACGGAAACGGACGACCATAGGAAACCACTTCATTTATATACTCAAAACGTATTACGAGTCGCCACACATGAACACGAGCTAAAAACTACCTGCACAAAAATCCAATAAAAGTTCGCGAATTGATGAAGTTGGGTCCGATGACTAATATCATCCATAGCATTTTTTTGTCCATTATTGGACAAATTTCCAATTAATTAATTAATATATCGAAGCTACACTTTAGATGAGGACTCATGTGCCACATGCCACTGGAGCATAATTAGAAAAATTAAGAGGGCAGACAAATTGTAACAACCCATTTTGAGTTGTATTAAAATATAGCGTAATTTACATTCTTCGTTCATTTAGTTGTAAATATAAGAAAAAACTTTTTAATTATTAATAATTTATAGGTATGTGGTAGGCAACTTAATTTGCATTTTGATGTAACTTAAGTGCATATTTTCTTAAAAGGTTTATACTCCCACTTCTTTAAATTATTTTTTTTCCTGCTCATATTTTCGCGCAGGCGTCATCTTCTGACTTCCTAAGCGTCAATTTTTTTCACTTCTTGTGGTACGATGTTAGATGCAGGAAGCCATATTTTTGGGTTTCCACCTAAATTTTGTAAAAAAGTGCCATTGATTTAATGGTAAGATATACTTAACGCATTATATTAAAATCTAAAACATATGCTTTTTGCAGGCACTTTTATCACTTTTATTACTTTTACTTTTCTACTTTAATTACATTTTAAGTACGCATTTAATTTTACTTTTACGTACGATTTCGTTTTAAGATTGCAATTTTGCATTCAATGCTGATCTAAATTTTGATCACAATTTTTTATTTGAACGTTCAAGAAAATGCAATAAATATTGGATTCAAAATTTCATGAAGAAAAATTTACAAGAAGTAAAATTCCATTTTGATGGTTTACAACGAACAACATTGTTATTTCGAGATATTGCGCAATATTGGTGCAAAGATGACATCACCTATGGTTTACATTTCCGTAATCGTTTAGATACCAGAGGTTATTAAAAAGTTTGTGTACAAAATTTTACGTACAGGTATTTATATCCATAATTTAGTAATTTAAGGCTATTACAATTAGTTTTTAAGATATATTTCATATAATTCTAAATTTATCTGTTAATAAACATAGTTTGTATATTTTTTTATTTTTTACATTTTGATAAAATTTTTATTGTAAACCTCGGTTTAGTTATTCCGAGCATAATTAAAAAAATAACTTGGCGTCCGAGATCATTTTTATTAGTGTTACATTGCAGTTTTTTCTATTGATGTTAAGTGGAAATAACAGCATACATTGTGGTAATTAAGCAAAACAAAAGATGGAACCGCCCTACTTTAAACTACCGACTGGGACAAAGGCATTATTTTTGGTGAAGGGGTTGTATCTTGAGTTAGTTTAACGATCTGTGAAGAGAACATTTAACAACCAATTTATTTATTATTATTAAATTTTGAATCATTTTAAATCATTTTTATAAAATCTAATGCCAAACAATATATTTTTATACAATTGTGTTGCAAAGTCTGTAAATAATAAATTATTTCCCATGACTCAAATGATATCTGAAGTCCACAACGCAAATGCCATTGATTACTGGCTTTTGGAATGGATGTGATCGGACGCACCACGACCTCGTGAAGTAGTATGTGATTTCTCACGTGATCTGTTAGCAACAGCAATAAAAAGCTTCACAGGTTATTTAGCACTAGAATAATATGCTGATGCATACATAGGACATAATCTAGAAAAGGAAGAAAATGATATTTGCAACAAATGGAGGCAATGAGGCATCCTGGTAAACGATAAGGCAAAACGGTTAATAAACAGATTTTCAAATGGAAATAGGGATAATGCGCATTACATGCCGGGATTAGCTCATTAAAAATGTTTTCCTTTATGGTTGTGCGTCTGTAGAGATCGGTTTGGATATGGCAGAATACCGGCTAGAAGCGTAAGTGTAAACCGGAACTTTAACATCAAAAAAAATATTATGCTAAACTCAGAACAAACACCTATGCGGGTTGATGAATTTGTAGCAATGCATATCAGTTTTATAAGCGGGTGTTTGAAGTTGGCCCATAGTAATGTAGAATCGAAAAAACACACAACATTGAAAGCATGGTTGAAGCCTAATGCCCAGTGTGTAAAAATGGTCATGAACTCACTGGTGGTCACGTTTGCTACATCTGTAAAAAATACGTACACGCTTTAGATGAATGCTCAGCGTCGCTACACGAACATGGTCAAAAACGTATATGTCTGAACTGTAAACAAATAGACGGTGTTAATGATATAGAAACAACAAAAGAACTAGAAAATTGGAGAGGGGATTGCGAAATCCAGGGGCCGTTATCTGAGTGATAACCCGATTAACGAAAATCTATTAGTAAACTGTAATTTTTGAAAAAAAACCCATAATAAAAAATTGAAATACGACCTGTTTACGAGCCATCAAAATTGACACGGCGTTTTACACCTTAACAAACACTTGTACCTTTGATAGTTTGTTTAAAATTTTCCTTGCTCAGTATTTTGACAACAATGGCATTAAAAATGTAATATAAATGACTTTATTTTCTTTTAATTGGTTAACAGTGTAGCACGCAACGGTATAAAAAAAATTCATATAAATTCAGAAGATTAATACTGAAAGAAATGTTTAACAGCAGTGTACAAAATAATAAACATTTTCTAATAAATTGTGAAGTGACTGTGGAACATCTATGTCGACAGTTATTTGGACAATATCCATCCTTTAAAGAAAAATCAATATATTCCAAAGGCTGCACAATTAGAGAAAAAATGTTTCCGATTATTAACGTGAAAGTACAATAAGATTGAAAATGAGATCATTGTAAATGGGGAGAAAACATGTTGAACAAAAGAATGCGATGGATTAGACACAACTGCAATTTCTTATACGGGTCTGTACTGCATTGAACGTTACTTTTTGCCTGGTTTTTTGTATGGTGTGCGGTCAGCGGACCTCAGCGGATAAATATAAAGCGTCAAATCCGCTTAACGATTGCGCTGTCAACAACTGAGCAAGCTGACCGTGCCGTTGCGGCATATTAGTTGATTGTTTTGGTTCTGCCCGTCGATCATTTAGCAAGAAGGGCCGAGTGTTGCTATCTAAAGCTGATGGTATCTAAATAAATAAATGCCACATACCGATGTGGAGAGTATTTCACTACAGTCGAGCGCAAGTTTTTCCGACTAAGGGGCAAAGCCCCACGAGCGACAATAGCGCGAGAGTGCAAGGAAAAATGTCCACCGAGGTTTGTATACTATTTTACTCCCACAATCGTTCAATTTTAGGCAGCGTTCAGATGCTTACGCACAGTAACCATTGGAAAAAATGACAAATTCTGACTGTACATGCTTTATTCACTTCTATACAGTTTGAAACGAATTTATTTCCAGCCGATTGTGAATAAACAACCAAATCGGAATCGCTGGGAATTGGAATGTTTGAATGCAATTTTGAGATGGGGCAAAACAAATGTTTTCAGTGCTGTACGTTTTCTTCTTGTTATTGATAGATTGATTCATTGTTGGCCGCGTGGTGTAGTCCGTATAGACCACCTCTTTTCACAGCGGTCTCGTTCTAATCCCCTTACGGATAAGAAAATTTTGAAATCGTATATTGGGTTAGGTTAGTAGAACACTTTACCCGCTTAGGTCTAGAAATAAACACAAATTGTTGTGGCGATTAGGGTTCAAAATCGGACCTCTGTTGAATTGAAAAATATTTAAAAAAAACACATTACTTTCCCTATATTATTGACATTTTATTATGGTGTAATCACAGTATGGGAATTAAATACTTATTATTATATAGTAAGGTATAATTGGCATACCTATAATTACCGAAATACGTTTTGTTGTTAGTTATTATTTACTGAATTCCTTCTTGCTAGATGATACAAGATTCTGTCATTACAGACTAAAATACGATGTATTTGTACTAACGTTACTGTACTGACCTTCACTTTAGCTATGCTATACTGTTTCATAAAATTAACTGAATATATTCTTTAATCATTATACTAGAAACCTACAGTGACGATGTTTTCAACGAATATACTGTCAAATTGAAGGACATACCCACATAGATGAAATTCACCTTCATACCCAATGATTATCTCTTGGCCAGAATTGTCAATTTCAAACCACCGTCAAAGCAAACCAGGCAGTCTATTGATTAAGATATGATTGGTCATTATACCGCCATTTGCCATCGTGGTAACAAATGGATTCAGTAAGGATGCGGAAACAACATTAAACGAGAAGTTTATTGCCACTCCGCATACACAACAGCCAGCACAACAGAGACATAACATAAATGATCACGAATGTAAATTACAATTTGCTTTTTGACTAGGGTGACTGTCAATCTAGGAAGATAGTGTGTAACACCTCATAAATAAAGAAAACGTCACCAAGATGTCACTTGAGACTGCGATATTCTTTTGTATAAAATACTTACCATTTTATTGTTTTTGACTCTCGAAATCGCTTATATCACCATGTAACCAGTGTTGGGTAAGATCCATTTATTTAGGATCTAGATACAGATCCAAACACATTTTTAAAAACTGATTTAGATAAAGATCCAAGATCCTTAAAATGGGATCTAGATCTTTTATAAAGATCCGACATTCCTAAAATTGTTTCGAGATTTTTCTAATTATTAATATTATCTTTAATTGCTAGTATTGCTACTGATGAGTAGTACTCCCATTCCCATGATCATTTTTCATGTAATACAAATATTAGTCCGTAAGGTTAAATTATTAAGAAAAATAATATATAAATATAATTTTTATAGGTTTTTATTGAAAACTGACATTAATTATTTAACGCACTACAAATTACAAAATTAGTATTAGGTACACATTTACTACTTGCAAGTTGCAATGTTAATTGTTAGTTGTTATACAATTATAAGGATAAGGAGATTTATCTAAATTATTATAAGTATACATTACATAATTACATTTTATTATCTAATTTTATTTTATTTTGTTTTAAAATTAATAGCATCTCAAATATATCATCACCTAATCTATTCCTACGAGGAGTTAAAATTAGTCCACCCATACTAAATATCCTTTCAACGGGACAGATGAAGGAAGAATTATATTTTAAAAGATTTCTTTTATAGCAGGGTACATATTTAATTGCTCATAGTTAGTGCTTGTATCTTTAAAATAGTTTGTGCATTCTGAATCAAATGTTGTTTGCGATTGAGTATTTATTTTAAAGAATCAAAGAATTCGTCCGTGGCAGAGGATTTTTTTCAGTAAGTGTGAACTGAATTTCTGATTCTGAATTATTAAGATTTTCTTGAAATCCGGAATTGTTAAGTTCACACAATAATTGCGTTTGACAGAATGCTGTTTCATTTTTAAAGGGATAATTTTTAACCACCATAATTTAAATTTTGGGTTAGAAATTGTGGATAACGGTATGGTCGACTACTAGAATTTTTAATATCCATTATATTAGAGAAACGTCTTGCAAAGCCGTTCAATAAACATTCTCTTAATTTAGAACAAAATGTCAGTTTTGTCACTGCTTCTAAGCTACCTTTAATTTTGAAAAGTGTTGGCAAAACAGTACCTAACTGACAAGTTTTTTCATCTTGTAAAATATCTATTGCAACGGCTATAGGTTTTGTAACAGAAATATATTCGTTTAAAAACACAAAATCTGACAGTTGGAACACGTCCAATTTTAATAACTTCCAAACATCACTTAATTTTGCTTCAATATTAATTAGTTTAACACATGCGTCATACATGGAATTCCAACGAGTAGGACAAGGAACTTTCAATTTGACACCGCAAAATTTTCTAACTGATCCGACGCCTTAGTTGACCTACTCACTAAATTCCATAAAGAATAAGCTTTCCCAAAAACAGTATCGTACATTTTTTTATACCTTATGTTTTCAAATGCTTTAGCTGCATCTATCGTAATTACAAGGCTGAGTGTATGCGAACAACACTTAAAATGTTCGGGCAAAAGCACGTAAGTACTGTCAGTATCAAAAGCAGGTAATGATTCAACATCTACATCATTTTGATTTTGCAACTCTGTTAATTCGCTAGCTGCTCTTATTACATATAGAAGCAGTAAATACGTTAAAAGTTTTATTAAAGTTGCTTGCGTTATCTGTTACCGTTCCTGAAATTTTACCGAGATTTAATTTGTATTCGTTATGAATTTCACTTATTAATTCCGCAATTCTGTCAAATGTGTGTGCAAATTTAAATCGCCTACAGCTTAATGCAAAAGATTTACGTTGGAAGCTATTACTATCGATAAAGTGTGCAGTCATACCAAGATAACTTTTGGTATTGGTGCTCCAAACATCTGCAGTTGTACAGACGTATTTGGTTTTATTTAATTCTTCTATTACAGCACCAATAACTGCTGATTTCTCTTCTTCTAATTTACTCTTGAGCGTTTTTCGGTCACAAGGTTTTTGCCAGAAAGTCCTTCTACTAACCTAATAAATGCGGGTTTTCGACTGTACAAATAGGCCTCATCTCTTCAATTATGTAATCTAAGACGAGTTTGTTAACCGAGTTCTTTGTGGTAGAACTGGTAGATCGTTGAAAAATGTTAGTCTTGTTGAAATTCTTCATTGATAAAATTTCGGTTTTACTTTTTTTTGTTGTCTTTTCTGCATCGAATTTGCTAAATGTTACTGGATGCTTTCTCTAGAAAAAAGAGAAAGTGTATGTTAATTTATAAAATTCAGATTGAAGTCACTTCAAGTTTCAGTCAAAATTTAGATAACACCAATTTTGAAAGCGACTGAATCTCATCTTTTATGAATACAGGTATCATAAACATTTAAAAAAGGTTTTTGATGCATTAGGGACTTTAAGAAATAAATCTCAACCTTTTGTAAACGTTCTTTTACACACGAGAAACTAAGTATTTTGCAACAAAAAATACTTTACGTAATTCATATAGAATTTAATAAGAAAAATTAAGTCTACAAATCACGTTTTGATATATCAGATGATGTATTTCGTAAGAATCCAATAAATGATACTAAAATTCTGCCAAAAACTATATTAATACATACCTTCATGTGCCGAATAAAATTTCCTGTTGAAGTCACATGACCTTGTATTTGTGCGGGACAATTTAGACACTGGATCACTATCTTGTTGTCACATTTTGATAAAATTTTATAAAATTTACCGCTTAAGATTGGCGGAACTTCCATTAATTCAGCTTCGTCACTCATTGTTGATCTAACTAACAATTAACAAATGTGCTTTACTTAAAGTCGTATTCTTAAGAACTGAAGACAAGATTGTTGTTTTTCTATACCTCCTTTTGTTCGATTAAATTAGCAACAGGGAATTCCAGTTCCACTTAACTTAAGTACCTACTTTAATGGATGGATGACCCCATTGTCATTACTCATTAAGTCATTAGATTAGCACTTAGCTGTCATTACCTGCCTTTGTAGCTTTGGGAAACAAAACAACCGACGGAAATATTAACAAAGGAAATGAATAGTTCTATTATTGGTTATTTCGAATTTAACATGCCTCAGGCAGTAGGTAATTGTGTAAATGTGTATGTATCTCTGAGGGGTACGGATGTAACGGTCGTAACGGAGCATAATGTATTTTTTAAATATAAAGCTCTGTTGCCTCAAGCCAGTTAAAAATTTCACAAAATACCCTTAAAATACATTTTAAAATATTCTAATGGATCTTTGGATTCAAGTAGTAAAGATCTGTTAAAATGTGATCTAGATCCAGATACTAGATCCTAGCAGAGCAAAGTATCTAGATCCAGATCATAGATCCGTTTAGTGGATCTAGATCACTTTGATCTAGATCCTACCCAACACTGCATGTAACCTTAATTAAAAAAAAATTGGAATACATTATAATGTATTACTATTATATGAAAAATCATATAAATCGCCCTAAGCCAGTTATAGAAATTCACATTTTGACTCTTGTGGTAGGGTAAGTCCAGAATAGTTGCACCACTTTTTTTGATAATTTTCTTGTTGAGTAACTTTATTATGTTTATGTAATTTAAAACAGCGAAAAATCCCGTATGAAAGAACATCGATTCTTCCTCGTTTTTCATTGTTTATAATTAGCAACAAATTTGATTATGTATAAATTATTGTTAAGTGTAGTGCGAAGAACACACTTACGTAGTAACTATTGGAGCAACAAATTGTTTATGCAAATTACCACGAAAATTCCCTTACGAGAGCACATCAATTCTCCGTCGTTTTTTATTATTTATAATTAGCAACAAATTCTATTATGTATAAATTATTGTTAGTTATAGCGCGACGAACAAATTAATGTAGTAACTATTGAAGCAACAAATTGTTTATGCATATTAAAACAACGAAAAGTCCCACGTGAGAGCGTATCGATTTTCCTTCATTTTGTTAGTAATCTGTACGTTATTGTTAATTATAATGTGAAGATCAATTTTACGTAATAACTATTTGAGCAAGAGGTTGTAAATGCAAATAAATAAAGGCAATGAGAATAACTTGCGCCGGGGCGGCGAATACATCGTGGTTATTTTGGCGGAGTGTGCACAGGGTATGTCTAATAATTTTAATTTATATTTTGTTAAAATGTTTGATATTTTAATAAGTAATTTTCTATCGCTATCCTTTTTTAGTGAAGCTCAAATCATGTATGGTGTTTGTCTTTTACAATTAATCATAATCATAAAATTTATCCTTTTCATTTGTAAAAGGATAGGTAACTTTTTTTGCAAATTAGTTGCTATTTTACAGCAACAAATTGACATTCGTTCGTTTTCTACGTAATAAGTTTTTTTTTTGGGTGGGGGTCCAGCTTTACGTTAAACTGCCCCCAACCACTTCATTTCTAATTTACTGCTGTTCTTCTTGAGCAACAAAATTTTGAATACGGTGACAAATTAGCACATAATTAGCACTAATTTTTTTGATAAGTCGGATTTTTTTTTCTGTTGGTGGGGAGTCCAACGTAATGGACCTAAAATGTAGCCCCTTGCTTTATTCACATTATTATCTCTGATATTAAGGTTCATTTCGCACCATAATAAAAGGTTTTGTTAACAGTTATCCTTTATAACTCAACGGATTTCAGTTATTTTTGTACTGTATATAAAAATCAAGTACCGGAAGAGATTTATGGCATTATTTTTACAAAAAATGGTTTAAATAAAAAGTTAACAATTTATTTTCCCAACCATCAAACCATTAAATGATTTCTTAAATAATTTTTTTCTAAATAACTTATTTATGTATTGTTAATAATAACCTAGAAAAATTAACAAAATTGTTAGTAAAATTCAAACTCTCCACGGAGAGTAAGTATATCATGAAACGTGTTACGAATAGAACCCGGTTGGGGCTTATGACTCCGCCCTCGACTTCTCGAAACATGCTCACATTTAGAAACTACCGGAAGTGGCGAATGTTTACATATACCAAGTCGACATTTATGAGATATTCGAGTTTACACAAATATTGTTCTACCAAAAGAGTTTTTAATATATTTACAAGATAAGCTAAAAACAGAATTGCAAGTAATTTATCCAAGGAGCAACTAAAAAGAATGGTGGTTAGAACATACTTTCATAGTTGATTAAAAACTGTTTAATAATTATTAAAAAGTGCTATGACTCATCATAATTAATTAATATATAAAAAAGTTTACCTTAACCCATTAGCTCCCACTATACTCGCTTGAGTACGCCTTAAACTATATCGCTGGGACCATCTCCCAACAGTTTCATTGTCATTAAGAAAACACTCATAATATCGCCTTACCCGCAATGGCGCTAAAACTTGATAGGTAACTAACTTTATATATAATTCAGAGTTATGCACAACTTGTGTAAATTCACGTTTTTACGTCGTGTCTTGTGATATCCTCCCATTGTGACGTTATTTTGTGTCATAGATAAATTTCCGTTGGGATTACTCTTTGTTAAATATAAGAAAAAGGTAAGTCGTACATATTATTTTCATTTTTAGCTTACCAAGCTTGCAATATTGTTATTAAACACTGCTGTATTCAGTTGAGTACACTGGGCAAGAGTATACGCAGTTGTTCTGTTTTCAGATTTCTGATAATGGACTCTGGTATACCAGCAATATGGACTTGTTTTTATGGCCGTAAGAAATTGCCTAATTTAACTGCAGCAGCTGATTCAGCTGCCTCTTGTCGCAGCAATAATATTGACAAAGTGATTCTACCACCAAATCCAGATCGACTGACAGAAGAAGATCTGGATGAAGACGTTATAGATTCTGCGGACCTACCTCGTAATGTTCCTGGAAATTTGGAAGTTTTCATCCACCCTTCAGACAATGTAACGGAGATTGGGTCGAGCTCGGAATCTGAATGAGACGACAGTGACAATGAGACATTGGGTGCTAAAAGAACCAAGTTATCTGCTAAACAAACAAACATCAAAGAGTCTCGAAAGAAGGATTTAAATTTCTTTACACCAAACTGGAAAAAAGGCGACAACAATTATAGCGCTTGGCAGGCGATAATAATAATAATGGTGCTTCTGGAATAGCTGAACGCGTTATTGAGGAACTAAAAAACCTTAGCCCAAAAGATATATTTGATACATTGGTTGACGAAACAATTGTTCAACATATTTTATATCAGACCATACTTTATGCCCGCCAAAAAAATAATCATGTATTTTCTCTGACCAATGAAGAACTAAAACACTCTTTTTGACTGTATTGGTCACTTGATGAGGATCTTCATATAGATATTGTTTCCAAATGCATGTCTAGGAACATGTATTTAGAAATAAAAAATATTTGCATGTAAATGACAATTCATAAATAAATGATGATATAATGTTCAAAGTCATGCCATGCCGCTTATGGATATGCTAAGTGTAAACTTTCTAGAATGTGGTATTTTCCGCAAAACATTGTCAATAGACGAAGCAATGGTCACCATTTGGCAAAGCAATTGATTGGAAGTAAACCTTGTAGATTTGGTTTTAAAAATTAGTCTCTTTGTAGTTCAAATGGATATTACTACGTTATAAATACATACTGTGGAAAAATCAACAATGATGATATTCAACTTATACTTGGTTCTAAAGTTGTATTGCATCTATTACAGTACGTTGATGTACCCAACGATCATATCGTCTTTTTTGACAACTATTTTACTAGCATACCCTTGCTAAGTAATTTGAGAATCTAAGTATTTAGGGCAACAGGTACTTTGAGGCAAAATAGAACGGAAAAATTATAGAGAGCATCTTTTGAGACCTCATTTCACGCCAAGTATGAAGTTCCTTTGATACGTTGGCGTGACAATAGTGTATGCACATTAGCTACAAATTATGACAGTGTGGCACCTAAACAAAAAGTAAGCCGATGGTCCTAGGAGAAAAAGGAAAGAACGATCTGGAGCAGCCAAATGCATTTAGATCGTAAAATCAAGGAATGGACGGAGTTGATTCAGGCGACCAAGTTGTAAATAATTATCGAATTACAATTCGAGGGAAAAAATGGTATTGGCTACTGATTACTTTTATGCTAAATGTTGCATTTGTCAATGCATGGAAACTTCATCAGTTGGTTTCTGTACACAAGATGGATCTACTTTTATTTACAATATTATCTCAGGTTTTCAACAAAGAGAAATGAAAAATCGAGAAATAGTGCTAGAGTTCCTCAAGATATAGTTCATGATTCTAGTGGTCATTATCCCCAAAAGACCCCAAATCGACTTCGTTGTCATGTATGTCACGCACGAGTAAGATGACAATGCAAAAAGTGTGTTATTACCCTTACGTTGAAAGGTAATGTTTTGAACATTTTCATACAAAGCAGTACATCATGTGCCCAGTGTACTCATCTGAGTACACCTTTCTAACTTTTTTCTCAATTATTTGTTTTGTGTTTTTTCTTTAATATGTACCTCATGAACGTATTTTAGCTTATTTTTATTAAAAATTTTAAAAGTTTTAAGCAAGTATTATTTTGGGCATTAATGGGTTAATAATAAATTGAATTATTTTATTGTGAATACTAATTTTTTTGGTTCCAACACTAGTGCTCCACTAATAGTGGAGTAAAATCGCTACGTTTTGTTAATATTAACCGTTGTAACAATTTAAGCTTCTAGTCTAAAATTCTGATTTTTTGCACACATATATCGTAAATATGAGCGCTTCTAATAGCAATTCAGGAATTTTGAAAATGTTTATAGTTTAATGTTTAAGATAAAGTTGAAAATATAAAATTATCAAAATCGTGCATCCAAAACTTGACCGTGCGGCGAGCTATGTGAATTATTGAAAATTTCTATACATATATATCAAGTCAAATGTAGAAAGTTTAAAAAAAATCGCTAACTTCAATAGTTACAGAAATATTAATTTTTATCCGCTAGCCTTAAAACGCGCGCTGTTGACAAGAAAGCTACTATCCGTTCTCTGCACCATACCTTTCTAGAAATAAAATAAGAATATCTATAAATGTAGAGTAGCGGTGCTTTTCCTAAAAAGATTACAAAACCTCATTTTCTAAAACGTAATTTTTTAAATCGAAAACAATTAATTTAGTAAATATGGTAATTAATTAAAATGAACTTGTTCAAAACATGTCGAAGCATCGACGTTATAATTATTTAATAATTCACATAGCTCGCCGCAGGGCGAAGTTTTGGATGCACGATTTTGATACTTTTATTTTTTCAACTTTATTTAAAAAAAAACATATTTTCAGAATTCCTAAATTGCTATTAGAAGCGCTCATATTTCAGATGAATGTATGCAAAAAATCAGAATTTTAAATTAAAAGCTTAAATTGTTACAACGGTTAATGTTAAGAAAAACGTAGACCTCACCTGCAAAGTTCGGTCCTACGATTTTGATAATTTTATTTTTGTAACTTTAGTCCCCGAATTGCTATTAGAAGCGCTCAAATTTCAGTTATCGATATGAAAAAAATCAGAACGGTTAATTTTAAGAAAAAAGTAGTTTTCCTAACTTGACCTCAGCCTCAATAAATGAACACAAACACTTTTTTGCTGGTCCACGTGGACATGATTGAGAAGTGTCAACAGGTAACTGAATTTTGAACGCAAATCACAGGCCGTCTAGAAGTAATAAACTATCACGATATGACTATCCTTTTCCGTCTTCTTACTGTAATACTAAAATAGTGCATCGCCCTCTTCGATTTTAAGTCTTTGTCTACCGTTGGAAAGGCCTTAAAGAAGATTCATTGTTTTGAAGGTAACGGTATAAAAAAAACTAGAAGTATTATCAAAACGTACGTTTAATCTCTTAACTCTGATAAAAACATTAAAATTTTAGAAAAGATTAAAATGTAATGCGCTAATATCGGGTGTGACAACGTCTTGCCAAAATGACCTCATTAAATCGACGTGGCATCGAATTAACAAGAATTCTTCTTGTAGTGCTACTCGAAGATCTTGGAGGCTGTCAGGCAAAGCAAACCATTCGTTCAATGCCCACTTCGTCCAAATACTCGTTAACTATCCGAGCGACGTGCGGTCGTGCATTATCATAGATTAACATGAAATAGTTTCCGATAAAATGAGAATAGGTAACAACAGCGTCCTGGAGGATATCTTCGATATATCGATGTGCATTTAAAGCCCCGTTTTCCGCAAAGACTATGAGCGTCACTACAATTTCTCGCCCACACCATCACAGACCCGCGCCTGTTTAAGCTTAAGTCGCTAACTAAACCGTGTAATAATTTCCATAACAAAATGAAACTGCAAATGCGATTCATATTTCAATTGGTGGTCCTAGCGAATAAACCATGTGCTTAATGCATGAACCACGCGGTAGTCAACGTGTTAAGAGTGTTTAAGGGTATTTAGAGGTGTTAAAGGATATAGTGAAACGTGATTAGGAGAGTTAAAAAAGCATCCAAAAGTTACGTGAATATTCGAGAACGTTTATGAGTATTTAAGCAGTATTTAAAAGTGTACAAAAATGATTCAAAGTTATTAGTGGTCAGAGGTGTACAAGGGTTTCGAGAAGTGTTTCATACCCAAGATTGTTCAAAAGCCTCAAAAATGGCAAAAAAACTTAAAAAGCGTACACAGTGTTTAAGAGTGAATAAAAAGTATCCAAGAAAGTTATGAGTATGCAAGGTGTAAGTATAAAATAGTGTTCAATAGCGTTCATTAATGCAATCAATAGCTTTGAAAAGCATGTAAACGTGTCTAAAGGTATTGAAAAGCGATCATAAGCATTAGTGTTAAAAGTATTTAAAACTTTTTAAGATTACTTAAAAGTGTGTTCAGGGTGTTTGGGACTGTTGACTACCCCGAGCGCTCAAAAGTCTTAAACAGGGCATTAAAAGGCGTTTTGAAGCATTTGTAAGCGTATGAAATAGTTTAAACGCGTTTAAAAATGTTCAAGAGTATTTAAAGTGTTCAAAAGCGTTAAAAGTGTTTAAAGCTCTACTGCCATAGGGTTCAATATCATTTCGGGGATTTTTTATACATTTGTTTAGACCACTATTAAACTCACGTTTGTAGCTGCAGTCCGGGTAACGATTTCCATAATAAAATGTAGCTGCCAACTCCAGTGCGCTGGTGGATAAACCACGTGGCTCATATATGAAGCAGGCAGTAGTCAAACAGCCAGTAGCGAGTAGACCAGTGTTAAATGGTGTTCAAAAATATTTAAACGTGTGCAAGAGTACATCAGTGTATTAAAGAATTTAGAAATGAAATAAAATGCAGCTCATAGTAGAAGTGAGGCACCTCGCCTTTCAGTTTTGTGACGTCATTTGACCTTGAGAATTTCCCAGGGCCTGCTACTTGATTGACCACTGTTTGACCTTGAGTGAGTTGTTTACCTTGAGAAAGTTGTTTGCCTTAAGAAAGTTGTTGTTAACCTTGAGAAACAGGCTTACCTTGAGAAGGAGGACTAGGATTAGCACGGGGAATTTGGAATTACTTCAATGGAGGTTCTTGTAAGACAAGAGTTATCTCATGGCCCTGGTATTGCGCTGGGATATTGTTTTAATGGAGGTTCTTGTAAGACAAGAGCTATCTCTAGGACCTAATAATAAAGAGATAGTTGTAAGACAAGTGTAGAAACTACCATATAGACCTTTGACCCTATCGTGATCCCTGATGCAATTGTCGTAACTTGATTTTATGAGACAAATGTAGATTCCTGCCATAAAAATTTGTATTCTAGTAAAGGAGCCCTAATGCAAACTTGTAAGATAGCTATATAAGAACTTGTTTGTAACATCAGCTAATGATGTATGTAGACTAATAAACTTAGGGTTGGGGTTAGGGTGACAGCTATTTTTGGTAATTATAAACCATTTTGTATTCTTGACCCTTGCTCTGATTTGAGGGCTAGCATTCTGATTGATTAAGCTGACCTTGGTTATGGACTTAAATTGCTTCTTCTATAAGAAGAATAAAACTGACGGTCGGTTGGTCTTGTAATTTTTTACATGTATCAAGGTTATTGATATTTTTATAGATGCGGTCGGCGTCGTTATTAAAATTATTACATTTCTTTAAGAGCTATTTTATTTACAGCATACTTATTTACCTTGAGAAAGTCATCGGCCTTGAAGTTAGCCATAAGCATGGCCTTGAAGTTGGCCATGAAGTTAGCCTTTTGCCTTTCAAAATAACTTAATTTAACCTTTGACCCTGTAAAAATACTATAAAAGCGTGCGCTTAGTTTAGTTAATTTAGTTCTCATTTGAAGAGCATTACGTTATCATCTCTATGGAATCTTTATCAGCTAATCAGATTTTGGGATTGTTTCACGGCGGGCTATTATTAAAGGCGTACAATATTATTAATTATAACATTGTGTTTGAGAATAATAATATCGATTCGGTGGAAGAGTACGATAATTTTGTGGAAGCTGTACGGGGAGCTGGTGGAGTGTAAATACCTATATGCTTGTTTTTTTATTTTTAAGTTTTAATTATTTTTTTAAAGCCCTGCTCAGGTAAACATGGAAGATGTGTTTGACGATGGTGAGCTGATGGAAATTACAGCTGCGGAGGATTTGATAACGGTATGTCTTTTAATTTTCTATTGTTTCGCTTACTGAATAAGTACATTACAGGCGCAAGACCAATCGGGCTCAGGTTCCCAGCAACAGGCCGGACCATCCTCAGGGTTCAATCATATAAATATAATAGGAGAGTCAGACAGTAAATTCATAAAGAAATTCAACACTACGTGTAAATCGCTGAGATTTAGTTTTAATGACGAGACATGCAAGGATAATCCCTTAACATGGCTACAGGTAAAATATACCATTTCCTAACAATGTTATTTATCTAATACATATCTTTTTGTAGAGTGCATTCGAAGAGTTGTATGCATACACTATCAAGGATGCAGCTCCGTCAGACCGTGTAGGGATTACGTTAAGAAATCCGAATTTCTCGGACAAACCAATTGGTCTGTCATTTAGAAGAGTGGAGCAGTTGTCGGTGAAAGTGATAATGTCGCTACTTGAAAAGGTAATGCAGAGCAATGCTAGTTTTTTTCTCGAGTGACTTGTTAGTTTTAAATGTGGATAGAGTGTCGGTACCTGTTGGCTATGGACGCAAAAATCTGACGAGTTTAAAATTTGAAGATTTCTGTAAAGCAAAAAGACAGGGCATTATTGTTGCACCAGCAACAATTAACGATAATAATTGTTTAGCGCGAGCATTAGCCTTAGCGTTCAGAAATAACGATGCAATGCCCAGTAGTATGGAAACGGGATGTCCATTACTTCAAATGAGGGCCATGCAACTCTGCCAAAACAGCGCTGTAGATCTTAGTCGTAGTTACGAACACATTCAAGCATTTCAAAATCATTTAGCTTCATATACCATTGACTGAGAAGATAATAAAAAAGGAAACTCGACCAGCACTAGTGAACAAAACCACAGATTGGGAAAGTTTTAAAATAGACTTAGAGAAAAATATCAACTTGCGCATTAGCCTAAAAACAAACGACGAACTAGAAATCGAAGTCGAAAACTTTACCAAACCCATACAGGCAACAGCATACAATAATACAAGGGAAGTCACGTACAAAACCAAAGGTACAAACTATCCAATAGAAATCAGACAATTAGTCAAGGAGAAGAGGAAAGCCAGAAGGAAATGGCAACACTCGCGAGACCCTTCAGACAAGACCATTCTCAACAATAAAACACAACAGCTCAAAAGGGAAATACAAAAGCTAAAAGAACAAATGCTCAATTCTTATCTGGAAAACTTAACGGCAGAGGAAGAAACCGATTACTCGCTTTGGAGAGCTACCAAGAGAATAAAAAGACCGATATCGTCAATACCACCAGTTAAGACCGAAAATGGCCCATGGGCCAAAACCAACAAACAAAAGGCCGACTTGTTTGCAGAATACCTAGCAACCGTCTTCACCCCTAACGAAGCGCAAGGGCACAACACTTTGTGCAACACAACTAATCCAAGAACAGAGAGCATTCCTCCAGTCATACCAAAAGAAATAGCTAAAGAAATAAAAAGTAATCTAATTTCAAAAAGGGCACCAGGATATGATCTAATCACTGGAGAAATCCTGAAGCAGTTGCCAAGGAAAGGCATAGTCATGCTCACTTATCTCTTCAATGCAGCCCTAAGGCTTCAACATGTTCCTGCATGTTGGAAAGTTGCAGAGGTGATTATGCTGCCAAAGCCAGGTAAGCCGCCTAACGATGTCAAGTCTTACAGACCTATCTCCCTATTGCCAATCGTGTCAAAACTATTTGAAAAGCTACGTCTCAAGAGACTCAAGCCGCTGATAGAAAAAGGTGACTTAATACCGAATTACCAATTCGGATTCAGACAAAAACACTCAACGATAGATCAAGTGCACAGAATCACGGATATAATAGAATGCGCCCTGGAAGAAAAACAGATCTGTTCAGCGGTATTCTTAGATGTCGCCCAAGCCTTTGATAAGGTTTGGCATGAAGGATTGATATTTAAACTGAATCAAATGCTCCCAGTTAAATATGTGAAGATATTAACATCATTCATTTCCGACAGACTGCTCAAGATCAAACAAGAAGACGAATACTCAGAACTAAGAGAGATAAATGCGGGAGTACCTCAGGGTAGCGTACTGGGGCCTATCCTTTACCTGCTTTATACTTGTGACTTACCGGATCTGGAAGGAATCACAGTGGCTACATTTGCGGATGATACTGCACTTCTGACAGTAGACACAGATCAAGAGGTAGCCGTTAGGAGTTTACAGGCAGCCAGCAACACAGTATTAAACTGGACGAAACAATGGAGAATTAAGCTTAGTGAGCTTAAATCTATCCATGTCAACTTCACGAACAGAAGATTAAAAGATCCACCATCTTTGAACATCGACGGCACTGCAGTACCATATGAGAACAATGCTAAATACTTAGGCATGACACTAGATGCCAAACTTAGATGGAACGAACATGTGAAAAAGAAAATAAACCAGCTAAGACTGAAACAAAGACAACTCTACTGGTTCATCGGGAGAAAATCCAAATTGACAATACACAGTAAGATCTTGATCTACAACCAGATATTAAAGCCAGTCTGGCTATATGGTATACAACTATGGGGTTGCACCAAAAACAGTAATATAAAAATAATACAAACATTTCAGAACAAGGTACTGCGCAACATAGTAGACGCACCTTGGTATATACGCAACGCTGACTTGCATCGAGATCTAGGCATCCCTACGGTCATGGAAGAAATCAAAAGGTTTGCCGGTAAACATGAAGCCAGGCTACTCCTTCACGAAAACACAGAAGCCCTTCAGCTACTTGGCAGACAACATACTGTTCGAAGACTGAAGAGGACTAAACCCTCCGAGCTTGTGTAAAGTGACTGTGTAAAAGCAGAGCACAGTGCGCGAGTGAGTGTGTAAACGAACAGCCAGGACAATCTACAGAACATCATTGGATGGACTATAGTTCCTAAGTATTTAGTTATTAAGATTTATCAGAAACAAATTAATGGTTGGTCTTGCAGACCAGTTTTAATCATGTAAACACCAATGGTGTTAAATAAATATATATATATATATATATATATATATATATATATATATATATATATACCATTGTAGTTTATAATTCGCGCATAGGTGATTCAGTTTATTTTGAAGGCCCTAGAGAACCGGGTAGGGTAGTTTTAAATTTAATACTCGAGGATGAGCACTATAACGTAATTACTAGTCTCACTTCAGCATTTACTTGTAGTTATTACTGCGAATAGTGTAGAAAACGAGTTTTCGAGATTTGGGAGTATAAGTGGTTACCTCATACTCCCAAATATCGAAAACTTCCAAAGACTTCCTAGCGAATAAATTACGTGTTTAATATATGAACCACGCAATAGTCAACGTGTTAATAGTGTTTAAGAGTATTCATTGGTATTAAAAGATGTAGTGAAGAGAGTTCAGGGAGAGTTAAAAAGGTGTTCAAAAGTTTCGAGGGTGTTCGATAATGTATATATGTGTTCAAGTACACTACAGAGTGTGATTAACAGTGATTAAGAGTGTATACAGAGATGTTCAGAAGTATTTCGGATAGTACTATACTGTTCAAGAGTGTTCAAATAAATTAAAAAGTGTTCATAAGCATATATATATATATATATATATATATATATATATATATATATATATATTAAAATCGTTAAAAATATTTAAAAGTGAATAAAAGTGTTGAAAAACATCATTTAAATGTGTTGAAAAAGTCTAAACGTATTAAAAAGGGTTCATAAGCATTTGAACATACTGTTCAAGAGTGTTCAAATAAATTAAAAAGTGTTCATAAGCTATATATATATATATATATATATATATATATATATATACACGTTTAAAAACGTTAAAAATATTTAAAAGTGAATAAAAGTGTTGAAAAACATCATTTAAATGTGTTTAAAAAGTCTAAATGTATTAAAAAGGGTTCATAAGCATTTGAAATTGTTAAAAATATTTAAAAGTTTCTGTGTTATTTAAAAGTGTGTTTAGGGTTATTAACTACCACTACATTATAATAGAATACATCATTAGAGAGATTCTTTATGTACTTTTAAACCATTGCTTAAGCTACAGCCCGTTCCATGACAAAGTGTAGCTGCCAGTGGAGCTCATAATTTAATATGAAGTCTTGGCGAATAAACCATGTATTCAAACGTTTTGAAAGTGTCGAAAATCTCAAGTGTTCAAAGGTATTCAAGTGTTTAAGAGTGTACAAAACTATTTAAATGTATTGAAGAGGGTGTTGGAATGCTCAAGCCAGTTTAAGAATATCCAAAAGTGTTCAAGAGCATTCAACTTTTTCTGAATAGCGAACAAATGAAACATCCTTGCGTACATTTATATTTTTACGAACTTGTCGTTTGGAGGCGCCGAGTTCACAAACGCGTAACTAAGTCATCAAGCCATTGCAAGTAAGTGCATAAAATGGACTTTTGATTTACTATACCTTAATTGAAATTAACCAAATTAATTAAAACATTATTACAAAAATGTGTAATTACTTGGAATTCGCTTAAAATTAAACGTCAATTGAAATTGTTAACAAAATAATTCAAAAATTAAATTAAATTACTTAAAATAAATTTAGATTTTTGAAATAATTAAATTACTTGAAATTACGTGTTTGTAAAAAAATTTAATGGATGAATGTTTTTTTTGTTTTGGTATTAGTTAAACTTACACAATATCTCTCAATGAAAGTCCTTGAACTATTTCGGAAAATTAGTTTATAATCCTACATTTGCAAAAATTAGAAAATGTTATTCAAAAAGAGTTTAATTAATGCGAATTGGTTCACCGTGAACTAAATGACACTGGAAATATTCAAATCTCAATAAGGTCAAACTTTTTTTAGAATTCTTTATAATTAATTCATAATTTTGTTTATTTTTATTAATTAAAACTAATTACTTAAAGTGTACTATAATTATATAAAATTATATTTTGCAATTATTCTAAATGGGTAGTTACTATAAAAGTATTGCAAGTAAGCGTACGGAAGTAATTAGGATAATTAAAAATTAAAATGTGGAGAAAGGTGTCAAATGTCATGATATGACATTTAGTAAGGTATTAAAAATAATAAACCAGTAACAGACAACAAGAACGAATATGAAAGAGAACAGTGGTTAGTAAACGAAGTCTGGACTATTTAAATTTTTATATTTTAAAACATTACTATCTTTGACCGTGATAAAATGCGCTACTTTGGCAGTCTGCTGCAGTGCTATCTCCTTCTCAGATTACGAGCCGTCTATTAATATGATTATGTATCATTTTTATATAATAAAATGTAGCAATAAGTAATGTAAATGCATTCCCTTAGATTTTTTTACTTCTACCCATTAATTTATTCTTCCGATGACGAAATAATATTTTTGGACGCACCTTTCCTCGTATTTTTTTGAGGAAATCATATTTTTTGCTTTGAAACCACTCTCACACCGTCTAGCGGCTATCTCAGTGAGTTGAAAATATTTTCCAGCGGTTTATCTTGGTCTCTTAAAATATTTTGTTTCTAAAGCTTCCAGATTCTTCAAGAGCCCACAAATAACCAAGGTCCAAAGTATTTCAAATATCTAAACTTCCAACATTATAATTCAATTTAATTTAATTTTTAATTAATTTTCTAATTATTTTAAAAATTATTATTAATTTTATTAAATACATAAATAAAAAGTTTACGTCGAGTAGGATTCGAACCTACGACCTGTACTTTGCTAGAGTACTGCGCTAACCAACTGCGACATCAAGGTTCAAGCCCCAATCGATGTAAATTTTATCTTTATGTATGTAGAACTGATGCAATTTTATTATTTTGTTCGAGATGGCATAAAGCATTTTTACCAATAATTACAATTGATGTTTATCTTAAGTGAATTCGAAATTACAAATTTTTGTAATAGCGTTTTAATTAATTTGGTTAATTTAAAGTGAGGTGTAATAGTAAATCGAAAGTCAGTTGCATGCATTTATTTGCAATGCATTAATAGTAAGGTTGTTTCATTTGTTCGCTCTTCAAAAACAGTTGAATGGTCTTGAACACTTTTGATCACTATGGAACACTGTTAAACGGTCTTCAAGTCACTTGATAATTCCAAAACACTTTTCATTACATTTAAACACTTTTGTACACTCTTAAACACTTGAATACCTTTGAACACTCTCACACGCTTTTGAACACGTCCGAACATTCAAAACTTTTGAAAACTATTAAAAACTCTAAACACGTTGGATATCGCTTGGCTCATATATGAGTCACGTGGTTTATTCGCCAGGACCACTGACTAAAATATGAAGCGAGCTGGCAGCTACGCTTTGTTATAGAACAGGTTCTAGGTAGGAGTTTAAATAATGGTGTAAACAAACGTATAAAGAATCTCTAAAATGATGCTGGCTATTATAGTAGTAGTCAATTTGTTGAACAGTCCTTAAACACAATTAAATCTTTTTAAATAATCGTAAAACTTTAACACTTTCGAATGCTTATGATCGCTTTTCAATACCATTAGATACTCTAGACATATTTAAACGATGTTTTTCAATGCTTCCTAAAGCTATTGAACACTCTTGTCCACACATAAACACTTTGGAATATTAATGAACGCTATTCACTCTAAAACACTGTTTAATACGTATACACTTTTACAAAACTTTTAAACACTCTTAAATATTTTGAACACTACTAAAACCATTTCAAACGTTTTTGAACACTCTCCAACAGTATGGTACACTCTGAAACACGTCTGAGAACTTTTGAA
Source organism: Vesta saturnalis (assembly GCA_036346205.1). Taxonomy (NCBI): domain Eukaryota; kingdom Metazoa; phylum Arthropoda; class Insecta; order Coleoptera; family Lampyridae; genus Vesta; species Vesta saturnalis. The sequence continues at coordinate 961,690 of JARFJB010002120.1, forward strand.
GATCATTAAACACTTTTGAACAGCCTTAAACACTCTGTAACATATATGAACATTCATATACATTCACGAACACCTTCGAAACTTTTGAACACTTTCTTCATGCTCTTTATCACATCCTTTAACATCACTTAGTACTATTAAACACTCTTAACACGTTGATTACCGTGTGGCTCATATATTAGGCACATGGTTTACTCGTTAGCATCATCGACTCAAATATGAGCTGCATTTGCAACTTTATTTTATTGTTGAGGTTATTACACGGTACAGTTAGAGACTTAAACAAAAAAATGACAGTAATTTCCCAGTTATGTCAACGTGTTCAGTACTCTTCATAGCCATAAACACTCTTAAAGATACAATTTTAAATGCGCCTGTATGCGTATGGGCACTTTTTCATACTTTTGAACGCTTTTAGAGGCATTTCAGCACTCATGAACACTGTAATACACTCTGGTACACTCTTGTAGATCACCGTTTAACACTTTTACATACTTTTAAAACATTGGCTACAGCGTGGTTTGTATATGACACACGTGGCTTAGGCTTACCCACGAGGACTATCAACGTTATTATGAAATCGTTGCAAGGACTATATCTAGAAATAGTGTTCGATACTCTTAATAATATTAAATCGCCTTAAATATTTCTAGATGCTATGAACACTTTTTAACACTTGAACATTTTCAAACACAGCTATACGTTTTTAAACGCTGTTCATGCTTTTGAACGTTTTTCCGCACCCTTAAAATATCTTGAACCCATTTCTAACACTCTTGAACACTTCAACAGCATGGTACACTTTGAAACACTTCTCAACTGCACACACTTGAGCACTTTTGAACACTAAAATACTTTCATACATTCATAGATGATCTGGGTCATCCTTGCACACTCAGAGATTCTCGAACACTCTCGAAATGTTTAAACGCTTTTGATCATTTCTGAACATTCTTCACTACACCCTTTAACACCTTTGAATACCCAAACACTTACTTCGTTGACTACCGCATGGCTCATATATAAGCTACGTAGTTTAATTCGCCAGGACCATCTTCTCAAATATGAACTGCATTTTCACCTTCATTTTGTCATAGGGATGATTACGCGGTCCAGTTAGCGACTTGAGTTTAAACAGGCCAACATTCTCAAAAACCGCTTCTTCAGATTCTTCAACACTCTTGAACTCCCTTTAATACACTGGTACACTTTTTAATACACTGGTGTGCTCTTGTGCACTCTTAAAGTTTTGAACACCCCTACTACCTACTGGCTGCTTGGCTACCGAGTGGTTAATATATGAGCCACGTGATTTATCCACCGTGGCCACCAAGCCAGATATGAAACGCGTTGGCAGCTGCAATTTATTATATAAACCGTTGCCCAGACTAGAACTAGAAACCTGAGTTCCAATAATGGTCTAAACAAATGTATAAAGAAATACCCGAAATGGTTATGGTAGTAGATCTTTAAACACATTTAATGCTTTTATACGCTTATGAATGCTTTTGAACATCTTAAATACTTTTGAATATTTTGAATAGCTGTTAAACGTTTTGATATGCTTGGAAATGCTTTTGAACGATATCTTGCTGTCTTTCCTAAAATTTTTGAACGCCTTTGGACTGTCTTTAATACATTGATGCACTCTTGTACACTCCCTTACACTCTTAAACGCTCTTCTTCATTACTCTTACACACTCTTGAACAGCCTTGAACACCTTTACACACTCTTAGCCCATTGACTACTGCGTGGTTTATTCCCTAAGATCACCTACTCTAGTATGAGTCACACTCGCACCTACATTTTATTATGAAAATCATTTCACGGTCTACAGTTAGTTCTGAGTCTAAACAGTGGTCTAAACAAACGTATAAAAAATTGAAATGTTGTAACAAACAAAATACACCCACGTACCAACGTACCACACTAAACTAAAAAACACCGAACGCGTTTCAATAGCCAAGCTATCATGATTAGCGGCCGACTGGGACGAACTAAGGAAATTTCGAACATATATATATATATATATATATATATATATATATATATATATATATATATATATATATATATATATATATATTATATGAACATCTCTAGTAACACAAAAAAGTAATTCAATTGTTCAAGTTCAATTAGGTTTACTGAAATAAATAATTTTCTATTAAGAATAATATTTTCTACGAATTCCATTTATAACCTTTGGTAAGCTTCGAAGAACATAAAATCGATTTTGTATAATTAGAAATCAGAGAGATTAGTGTTTTTAAAGGGAATTTCCAAATATATTGATACAGTGTACTAATTACGTAACGAATAGGGGAATCTTCAAACATTCAGTCTCGTTTTTAGAGATTACAAATTTCTATAGTAGATAAAAATAAAATTTATCAATTGAATGAAACACGTGTGTAATTATAGAAATTTTGGCACGAGTCGAATGCCAGAATTCCTGGATTACACACACCTTTCATATTTCATCGGTTCATGAATTAGAATCATCTAACAATATAAAATAATTTCAATGTTTTGTATGTTTTAATGGTGAATGGGGCTGTTTGATATTGTTGACACTCAATTTTTGTCTGCGTTCCCAAGAAACCTTGTTGATAAATATCACAACCAATTTTTGCTGTACCAGAGCTGGAAAACTCTTCCGTTATATCCGCAAACAGAATTATTGTAGCAGTTATTGGTTTCTTTTAACTCTAAACATAGCACCGAACAAAAATATAAGAAGTTTAAGTTATCTACTATTGTAAATGAAGTTGTAATCAGTAAATGAATGTTTGTCGAAATTACAATTTACGACACTATGTGTTTCTTTAAAGAATGAAAGAATCTAAAGAAGTTGTTGCTCGATGCACATAAGGTGATGAGGTAACATAACCAATTTCTAACCAGAAATCCCTTATCAGTGTTTCCAAACGAAAAAAAATACATTTATTATACACATGTAAAGTATATAGTGTATTTAATTGTAGATTATGAAACTAGTTTATAATGTAAGGGATTATGACATGAGTGATTTTTATCGCCTGTGCGAAGCGAAGGTGGTAATATTACGAATGCCATAATCGCGAATTATACGCTATTTTATCGTCGACTAGCAGAGTTTATTTTTTCCATTTTCCTTCATTAAAAACTATTAAAAAGCAATCTTTCAACGATTTAATGTTGTTACTATAGTTTTCAATATCCGGAAATTCTAATTGTACTTATATACTAAATGACTAAAGTTCCCGCATCTACTTCGTTACTAGGAGGACTTTATGGCACAACTGTTACAGGCCAAATACTCACTAGAGCATCCAGCTCGTAAAGGCAATTTGTGCTACGGCATAGCTCGGTAGTGTGGGCGGGGTTCTTACTTAAAGATCGTCAAAATCGGTAGATAAAGTCAAAAAGGCGCCACCTGTTAAAATCATTTATAGCGGGAAAACGTCATGAGCTGGTGTTAAATTGGCCTAACAGGAAATCAAAACGTTCACTCAAAAAAAAAAACTACTACTTCTACAAAGTCCACTCCAAAAATATTAAAGCCAGGTTCACATAACTTCCATAAAATCTTAGGCTTTAAAAGCCGCAAAATGCGAACTAAAACCTAAAACTCACTAAATATTTCGATAAACCTACGTCAAAAATTATTAGCTTAACTAACCCAAAAATAACTGATCGAATGGTAATTTAATCCTACAATTACAACGAAAAATATACGGCACCACTAACTAAACAAACGCGATAAAAAAAAATCTATGCAATCCTAAAATTTATCAAACGTCGATAACGAGAAACAATACCTAAATTTGTCGAAAAATACATCACGTTTTCAAACAATTAACAAACTGCTTACCTTTTGGCAATTCAGGCATCAGCAAAGATGTCTATAATCGATAGGTCGATACCTATAAGAATGCTTCAAAAAAGGGTGACTTATCACACTACCCTCGTATTCATAAAAATACAAATAGCTGGTAGGTCAGGAACCGGCTCAATACCTAAATTTACGTTACTTTTAATTTAAAATCTCTTAATAAATCTTCAATACTTCAATATAATATTATTCTTCAGGAAAATCACTAATTGTTTTACAACCATTCGCAATTACCTCAATCCACCCGGTATAAAATATGCTCAAATTAAAGAATCCAAAATATTGCATTGAACCTTATGTTAAAATTTCAATAATCAATATCTTTCAAATGTAATTACTTTACTTCCAAAAAAAAAAAATAACACACACTTTACCTGACAAATGATGCTGTACAACAAATAATGGGTTTACACTCTAAAAAAACACAATAAGCACACTAACCTAAAAATACATATATTAAATATTAATATATGTATCGAAAGGTCACAGTTATTAAATCAAATCCTTTAAATAAATGAAATCTAGTTTACTTAAAAATTTGCGCACCAGCTGGTGTCAGTATGACCTTACTAAAATTATTGTTTGAATTTAAAAAAAAACCAAAATAACAAACATTATAACCAATAAGCGATACCTAGAGCTGGCCCCGACGGGGACGGAAATGTGATCGGGATTGATACTACGCTCGCTTCTTCCAGTATAACTTAAATCATGAATCTTCCTTTCTATACCTTTGATTGATATTACAATTGGTTGCAATTGCGTTAAAACTTAAAACTTCGATTACGCTACCATGTACAAGTAACGAAAAACGAAAAGCTTTTATTTACAGCAGTTTGTTTGACGTCGGCAATATACCTAAAAGTTACCAGTTTAAAGAGGAACTTGTTACTTTAATCCGCAAAAAAAAACACAAATTGCGAAACAGCAGGTCCATAGAACAGGGTTAAATACGAAAACCACTTCTACGTTCAAATACATCACTAGGACCAACGATATATAACCAAAAGAATAACTTATGGTGTGGTGAGCCAATATATTATCCGTTTTATTGGAAACGGAGATCATTTTCTCCACGAGAACTCGATACAACCCCCAAGTCTGCGTAACTCCTTCCAACTACCCCTTTTGCAAATATTGCGCTGACCGCAAAAAAACTACACGTGGAGTCTAGTACTACATTCCTAACTAGACTCGCCATAATTATTCATTATCCTCCACATTAGTTTTTCAACCCCCTTCACTCTAATTTGCCCAAAAAACTTAAATATATCACTCCGCGCATACACGAAGTCTAACTCGAAAATCAACGGAAAGATTGCTTTATCAGCAAGCCTGTTTTTACTCCAAATCTTATCTGAGAAATTTGACATTTAAACTCTTGCGGGTCTGCAAAAGATGTACCTTACAATGTAATATCTGAATATGTTTTTTCATTAAATTTTTTATACGACGCAATCCCAACTAGATTTAACCAAGTTAAAATACGAAAGCATTTATCTAAACGAAACTATCCCTATTTACAAATACACTAATATAAAAAATAACGAGAACATTTATTCTAACAAAACCTAATCTACCAATACTCTTTGTCACCTGTGAATGAAACGTGATTCTACAAATAAAAATTTCCATTCATAAAGATCTCCAAACCCAAAAACAAACGTAATCAAATAAAAACTGGAAAAAATTTACACTCTTTTAACTCGAAATTACAAAAAAATTATTGAACAAAACCAACTTATCTACAGGGTGATCCCTTAAAATTTACCCACAGGGGACACAACATTATGATACGCTGTGCCGTAAAGTGATAGACTATTAATGATTTTGACATTCATAATCAGCATTCTGATACTAGTCGACGATAAAGCATATGTAAAGTGCTTAAAGTACGTTGAGTGCGTAAAGTACGTAAAGTACGTAAAGTACGTAAAGTGCGTAAAGTGCGTAAAGTACGTAAAGTACCTAAATTACGTAATTTACGTAACGTACGTAAAGTATGTAAAGTGTATAGAGTACGTAGAGTACGTAAATTCGTAAAGCACGTAATGTACGTAAAGGACGTAAAGTACGTAAACTAGGTAAAGTACGTAAAGCACTTAAAGTACGTCAAGTGCGTAAGTAATTGTAATGGACAATGGTTACTACCTTTCCCACCACTTAAATAGTGTATGGAAGGATGATACAGCTCAATGAGTAATCTTAAAAAAATTATAATATTAGAGCAAATTTTATTCAAAAAAGGAAATGTAATGTGCTTCATTCCCTCCCCAAAGGTGAGGGCTGGCAAATCGAACTTTCCACGTTTCATCTGCCACAGTGATGGATTCCCAGCATATATATATATATATATATATATATATATATATATATATATATATATATATATGGATGGTGGGATTAAAGATGGGTGTGGTCAGGATAGGATCGGAAGAAATAAATGGAGCTAAGGTTGTCAGGAGGAAGATACTACCTCAGAATCGCCTAAACAGCCGCACATGATCTGTGCGTACGCAGTGATCATACAAGGGAGACGTTAACGGGGATCGAACCCATTACCTCCCGAATGCTAAGTAGATTGTGTTACCACAGGTCCAACCATTCCGTTAGTTATTCAAGCATTGACTTCCAAAACACTTTTCACAAACGCAATTGCGCGCCTATGACGTGACGTCTAGACAATTAACTCAAGCACGTAGGAAAGCGAAACATCTTCAGGGACCAAATTTATCAATTTTAACATAGAAGCAATACATGTTAATTTTAAAGATTTTTAACTAAGTCGGCTATTTTTAGATCACTTCTACTTAAAAATATCATTACTATTTCGACATCTATGATTTATTTATCTCCAGAAATTGTGATTAATTATGTAATAAACGTATTAACTTTAATTAACTTTGATGGCACAAGAAGATCTTTAGTTATTGCATAACTATATAGTAAAGGAAAAGGAAAAGGCAAAATATTTCATTCCCTCCCCAAGGGGGAAGGCGGGCTGCTCGAGCTTCCCTAGCTCCTTCAGCCACAATCTTGGATTCCCAGCATACATACATACATTACGTATATATGCATGGTGGGATTAAGGACAGCTGTGGTCAGGATAGGTTCAGAAGGAACGGAGGGTTCTCAGGGGGAAAGTACTACCCAACATTCGCCTAAGTAGCCGCACATGGTGTGCATATACGCAGTGACCATGCCGCTACATGTGTATGAGGAAAACCCCCTCAAAAACCTCATACAAGGTAGACGGTAACGGGAATCGAACCCAGTACCTCCCGAATGCTAAGCAGATCGTGTCACCACTACACTACCAGATCGGTATAACTATAGTAAAGTGACTTGCCCTGATTATAATCACACTTGTAACGGGTGCATGAGAAATTCGAGTTTCGCGATAAGTTATATGAATTTTATAGATTGAGAAATGATTGTTACTGATATATTGTATTTAATATTGAGAAGAAAAGCTTGAATTTACTTTATACATACATATATATATATATATATATATATATATATATATATATAATATTAGAAAATAATTAAAGTAAACGCGGCAATTGGCAACTGCACAAATGCGTTGTAGAAGAAGGGGAATCAGTTGTTGACATGACAGTTAGGTTTAAGTAAGGAGATGGTCAGAAGTAGTTAGGTTGTTATGGTCGCTGCTACATAAGTGACAAGGTACTAGTCACGCTGTGCTCTAAATTAAGAAAATAAAGCCTAAATTAGTGATAAGAATGACAATATTGTCAATTTGGTTTTTTTTTTTTTTTTATGATTGTGGACCTGAACAGGCTAAATAAGGCCTATCGTGCTAAAGCACTCAGGAACACTTAGAAGGATGGATAGAGGGATAATGAATTGCCAATAGATGCCTATGAACAGCTACCTTAAATTTTCTCATATCATAAGTGAGAGGAAAACAGGAACTAGGGAGATCATTCCAGAGTTTAGAAGCCGTGTAGAAAAATGTGGATTGCGCCCGTTTGGTACGACAAGTGGAGATTTGTACTGCATACTGATGATGTGATTGAGCGAACCGAGTGTTTCTCGCAAAGATAGCCGGAGATGGTATCAAATAATGTAATTCACCAGCACAATAGCCGTTGTAATAACGATAATACAAAGAAAGAACTGAAACCATCCTTCTATGCTCAAGGGACTGTATGTGAGAAGTTAAAGACGGGTCATTTATAAGCCTAATCGCTCTCTTTTGAATACGATCAACGATATCGAGAGCGTATTGGGGAGCACTAACCCAAAGGTGAGAATTATATTCCAGATGAGGCCGAATTTGGGCCTTATACAGCAAAAGGAGTTGTCGAGAGGTAAAGTACTGCTTAGATCTGTTCAAAAATCATATTTTTCGAGCAGCTGTTTTGGTAGCTGACAGAAGATGGTCAACCCATGAGATATTTGAAGATACAGTCATACCCAACAGAGTAATAGAGTCTGAAAAATTAAGAACTGAGCCATTCATACTTACAACAGGAAATGATCGATCTTTTTTGGCGGACATAAGGCAACACTGAGTTTTGTTAGCATTAAATTTAACTAGATTATTGCTTCCCATTCGAGAATACGTTGAATGTCTTTGTTGATTGAATTTGCCATTTCAGCTTTAATTTCTTGATTTGACATAGAAGGTGGATTATCACTATGAGTAGACTGAGATGAACTACAGTGAAGAGTGCTATCGTCAGCAAAGCAATGGATGGGGTTAGTTGTTGAAGAAATAAGGTCGTTTATGTACAGCAGAAAAGTGTAGGCGCTATAACGGATCCCTGTGGTACGCCCGCGTTAATGCTAACTTCTTTTGAAAAAAGCCATCAACTACGACACGTATTCGTCTTTCATCAAGGAAACTAGAAACCCAGTTGATGAGCGCATCATTTAACCCAACGAGGTGAGTTTGGCAAGTAAACACTTATGCCAAACTTGGTCAAATGCCTTTGAGATATCTAAAGCGACTACAACTGTTTCACCGGACTGCTCTACTGTATTGTTCCAAACTTGGGTCACATATGAAAGAAGATCGCCTGTTGAACGACTTTGCCTAAACCCATATTGATGGTCACTAAGGAGTTTGTTAGTTTCAAGAAACGTGAGCAGTTGCTGATTGATGGCTTTTTCCATGATTTTAGACAAAATGGAAGTGATGGCAATTGGTCTGTAATTTGAGGGATCGGTCTTATCACCTTTTTGGGAATAGGTTGAACATTTGCTAACTTCCATGTTGAAGGGAATTCCCAGAAGATATAGAGATCGTATAGAGCTTAGATAGGACTGGTACTAGTTCGGGGGAACATTTCTTTAAGACAATAGCTGGGATACCGTCTGGGCCAGTCACCTTATTGAGATCAAGCCTACTGATGATCGATTCCAAGAGCTTGTACCGAAAATGAATTGGTTTCATAACGTATGAAGAAGAGTTGACTAGGGGCACATCTTTTCCAGAATCATTGAGACACGAGTTTGATGCAAACAAATCCACAAAAACGTTGGCTTTGTCTACAGAATCAGCAACTACCGATCCGTCAATAGATGTCAGGGGGGGAAATAAAGATGTTCGAAAGTTTTTACTAATGGCTTTTGCTAAAGACCAAAATTTACGACTGCCTAAAGGAGATGTAGCTAGTTCATTGCATTTTCGTTGTTCGAACAACTTTTTAGTTTTAGTGATGACACTTTTGCAGATATTTCTAGCACCAACGTACTCTACATGACTGTCAACCGATTTATTAGATTTCCATTTAATGTAACATTTATTTTTTAAAGATATTGCATCAGAACAAGCCTTGTTGAACCAGGGTTGGGAACGTGAATGACCTACACGGTACTGTTTTTCGGAATGTATAACTCCATTCCCATGAGGATGACTTCAGATACTGAAAGAGCGATGTCCGAAGAAAAGGACGACTTAAAACAATATTCACGCCATGGAAAGGTTGCAAAGAAATCCCGTAAATCACTCCATCGAGCTGACTTAAAACACCACAAGGTTCTATCGGTTTTGCGAACAACAGTGGAATTAGGTACAGTAGAAATGATTTTTATTAGACAATGGTCGGAAAGACCTAAAGGCGAAAGAACGGAAGTTTTATAAACAAGAGGGTTTGATGTAAGAAAGAGATCTAGAAGATGTGGAGTATGGTTAGGGTTATCAGGGATTCTTGTGGGTTCAGAAATCATTTGTGTGAGATCACATGAAATAGCAAATGTTTCTGCACTATGACCAGCGGGATTTGTAGTAGATGAAAATTGAAGCCAATTAGAGTTATGAACATTGAAATCGCCTACAAATGAGATATCGCAAGATGGAAACTGAGACAGGAGATAGTCAACTTTCGTACTAAGGTAATCGAAGAAGTCTTGAAAGTTGCTGTCATTAGGAGACCTATAAATGCAACAGTAGAATTTCACAAAATTAGGACCAGAATGTTTAAACCAAATCACGTCAAAATTTTTATTTTCTAAGGAAGAAACCCTCTTGCAAGCAATTCTGTCCTTGATGTAGGCACATACGCCTCCTTTATATCGAAAGTTAGAGTGAAGATGGTATTGAGGAAATTGCAAGTCGGGTGACTCGGAGCTTTCCGAGGAGACTTGTGTTTCAGACAGAAACAATATATCAGGTTGTAATTGTTCAAGATGTTGGTGAATAGCATTAAGATTAGACCTGATACCGCGGATGTTGCAGTAGTGAATCAGAAAGTTGATACTTTCGATGACCGAGGTCGCTTGGGCCCTGCCCTCCCGGGCATCCGAGTGGGGCAGGATTTTACGTCCGGAATTTATAACCCTAGAAACCACAGCCATCTTATTTTTTTTAATTTGGGACTTTTAATCCGATAGGAAGAAAGTTGGGGCGAGAAGGAAGAATAAGGATGAGAATAGATTGAGGATGATGGAAAAGGTAACCGGCAGCCCTTACCGAGCTCAGAAAATCGGAGACCCAATATTAAGGAGCCCATGGTAAGGGTGGTGGTACCTCCCCGGCTGGCATGGAGTATACATTCCTATCACCAATTTGGTGATAGAAAGGTGACGTAATAATTTAAATAAGTGTTTGTACGTATCAGAAGTCATAATATATTGTGTTTAAATATTGAACGATACATATAAAAGTCGACACTCGCTCCAGTGTAATAAATCAATATATAAAGAACAATAACTAGAAGGTGTTGTTGGCTAAAGTAGAAGCATTGCTGTTTGTAGTTTGTTGGCCGTTTGTAGTGATAACTGGATTTATAGTGACAAGTAAAACGAAATTATTCCATTTGAGGCCTCAGGAAGTGACCAGTAAGATTTTTAACTGTATATGTTTTATGTTTCTTTAAATGTATGTTTGAATATCAACACTGAACGAAAAATATTCCTTTCACTGCTGATAAAAAAATTATTCTGCATGTTAGTTATTAAGAATACGAAATATAATACTAGAATTGGTTTGTATATATTATTGTAAACAAAGCATTTATTCAGTTTACGAATTTTAGTATAATTAAATGAATGTAATTTTGAGCTATTTTTATTATTGACTATTGTGAATATCAAAATCAAGTAAATTCAATTGAATATAATTTTGGTAAATGATAACAAGCATCATTTCTTTTAATAAACAAGTTAGCCGGAGCATCCCGATAAAAAAAGGAATTGGCTGAGCAATATTAAAGATCACTTACCCAAACGGGAAACTTTATAGTAACTAAAATAAAGTTTAGTTAATAAATGTCTTTACAAATTGAAACTATCAACATTAAATAAAAAGGTAGTCATTTTAGGATTTTGAAATTCTTAAAATAAAACAAAGAACCCTAAATTTCATTTTTTGTGACGAGTGTAAACAAACCAAAGAATGTTCACGCCCGTTACAAATGGTGCCCAACCCGGTATATGTTTAGAGCCATCACAAAATGTCACCCCAACGTGAGAGCCGTTAGAAAATGGCAGCAGGGCTGATGGGATAACCGTTACACACTGTATGGTGTAGAATTTTCTATTATAATTAACCTAAATTTTTATTTTGTGAATAGTTTATATAACCATGCAAAACATGACTAATTAGGTACACTAAATTAAGCAACTTTGCAATTTTTTTACGAGCTAATAAACGTTAATTGAATAATTACTAAATTACCTAAAAGTGAAATTTCTGTAAGTAAATATATTACAGCGAAAGTTGCAATCTCTTATTCGAGTCGTTTCGCACATTCCACTATTAAAAAACTAATGTGGTGCAAGTTCTCATTTTAGCCCTAGGAGTTATTCGCTGGTTAAAATATAAAGCCGAGCACGAGTTACGAACAAACATTTTTATAATCGATTAAACCAAATTAGTTGTTTACAAACGTCAAATGAAATACATAAACAAAACGTTTTCTGTTTATGTATCTAAGTAATGGTCACAAATATTACGAGTACATTTCTGAATTAGAAATATAGTCATGTGAAATCCAACACGTGAAAAAGGCCCTGATAATTTAACATTGATTAGTATGAGAACTATCATACAACAATCAAGGTCTTAGCAGAAAATTTCAAGCTACAAAAAAAGTAATTAGTAAGTTTTTAAGTTAATAAATAATCAAGGGAACTTTAATGTGTTAATCAAAGAAATTGTAGGTATTATGCAGAAAATCAATATCGAAAGTAATTTATGAATAATTATTACATATTGATATAGGTTGGTCCATTTACAATAGGTATATTATCTATGATCAATAACACGAAACGTAATGATAGTCTTTGGTTGAAATTAGTTTTAAATTACAGTATAAAAGTTAGATAGATCACAATTATTACCCAATTTCTTAAAATTTTTGTTAAGCTCGTCTCAAATCTCCGGGGCAATCATTTTACAATTACCGTATACCTAAAATTAATTGCAATTACGAATAATTATTAATAGTTGAACCAAATTAACTTACCTGAAACCACTCTATAATTACAGCAGAACGTAACTTATTACATGCTGTTACTAATTCAAATTTACCTTACTTCATACTTTAAATGTGCAGGTGTAAAATGACATTCAATCTCGTCCGAATTTCTGCGTATAATTAACTTGGAATTCAGCATAATTATAATTATTCTTTTCCACATTTTAATATTAACTATAAGAGTAATCAAACTAAATTGCAAATTGCTTTAATCAGAATCAGCATTACGGTTCTCATTTTATGTAGTTAGCCCTGGATTAACTATAAAAATTGTTTTGAGAATCATTTATCTTATGAATCGTTTAGAATTTAATTAAGTAATAACAAAATTATAAATTATTATTAAATTTATTAAATATCTTTCTGTATTGAACTCCATGTTTCAGACTCTAAATGAGGTATACTTAAATGACACTTAACCTTCCCCACAATGATATACTTGAATTAACAAAAATACAAATGGTGATTAGTTTTGACAAGAACAACAAAACAACCCTAATAAATATTAATAATAATAAACACAAATTAAATAACATCTTTTTATTATGAAACACTTATCATCATCTTTACAGGTCTTATCTATTAATTGTTCCCCATTATTAGAATACAATATTTATGACAAGGGCGAAGCCTGCGAACAGATCCCCGTCGTACAAGACTAGGATCCCTTATTAAAAGTATAAATGTATAAATAATTTTTTTTCGTATAGGTAAAAGGTTACAATCTGTAGATGGGAATTAAAAGAAATGTAATAATGATTTTAATAACAATCATGCAATCTCCTTTGGTAAAAATGAAAACGGCCCCTAATAAATCTCCACGTGGGTATATATACAAGTGGTGGGAAAGGTACCGTAGAGGTGACGTCACAAAAGACAAAATGGCGGATGGTGCCCGTGTACTACTTATATAAAGTGAAAGATTGCCTCGAATAGGACTCGAACCCACGACCACTAATCTAGAGTAGGGCTCTTAACCATCTGAGCTATCGAGGGAACTAGTTCCACTCGACTCAATCCTAAACTAAGTTTGATGTTATATAATTCATATATATTTATGTACACTTTTGTGGCCTGTAAGCTTGAATTTTACAAGTTTCATACAGACCCACAAGACTGTAATAATGAAAAGTTGATCTTATCAGATAATTAATATAAATTAAAGAGAAAATCAAACGCATGTAATGACAAAGTCATAGTAATGTGTAAATTGTGAATTAGGCATCTAGCCACAAAAGTGAATGGTTACATAAATATATATGAATTATATAACATCAAACTTACAAGGAGTAATACTTTTGTATTTACTGCATTTTCTAGTTTTAAATAAAAAAAATATCACGTCACTTTATTTCAAAAATTACCTACCTTTGAACTTCCACTAAAATAATTCAAGAATATATTCATATTCATTTATAAAAGGGTGTCACAGTGTTACAGTACTTACTGCACACCAATCGTAAAGATAACAAAATAAACAGCAAACTGTTTTACGGCAACAATGGAGGGTGTCACCTTGGTAGGTATACAGAAGGTTGCCACTTAAACATTATTTATAGCTATGCCACTTTTGTAGCTTTTATACTTATCAATACATACAAGCGGGTGCTACTATTGCTTTAATCGTAACGGGTGTTCTAAAAAATATAAATTGTATTATTCAGTGGCTCAGCGTTAAAGGTGTCAGACTAGTCAATAAAAGGTACCAAGTTCGAATATGAGAGTAGTCAAGTGCTGCGTAACAAATCATAACATACGAATTCGACTCAAGTGCGAAGCCTGATGACGAAAGCAGAGTCCGGTTGCGAAACGTCGGGCTCAAAAAAGCAAAGTGTGGAATAGGAACTCAACTAATATGAAACCAGAGTTACAGAACACTTACAATACATAAATATTCACACTCGATGTTACGATCTAGTGTGACGTTAGCACCCATGCTTTGGAGGGATAAGAAAAATAATAAAAGAAAAAAAATCTGTAGATAAAATAAGGGATGGATAAGATAGGTACGGACTAAAATGTGTGTAATACGACAGCACTGAATCTGTTTGTCGGGCGCCAGATATGCTTAGAGCATATCAAAAATAAAATAAAATGAACTAAAGGAAGTAACTAATAATTATCACAGTCGCCTCTCGGCAATAGTGAGTAGTTGATCAAGTTTGAAAAATAAATGCTGAATCGTAAGCTATGAATTGTAATAATATACACAAACTGTAGTTAACGATAAGGCATTTAATCAAGTTACCACTATGTTATAAATGATTTAGATAAATGTCCGAGTATACAAGAGCCAACTCTAGAAGTATCCGACAAACGAATGTAAATGTTTAAAGCACAGTGTAATAAGTAGAGCTAGGATTTCTATGCATTTGCATGTTTTTTTTTGCTTACAGTAATCATATGCAAAGTAAAGTATAAACATGTTTT
Organism: Vesta saturnalis; assembly: GCA_036346205.1. Lineage (NCBI taxonomy): Eukaryota > Metazoa > Arthropoda > Insecta > Coleoptera > Lampyridae > Vesta > Vesta saturnalis. The sequence continues at coordinate 976,949 of JARFJB010002120.1, forward strand.
ATGAGTATGTGCACCACATATGTGAATTTGAAAGTGCATATAAATGCATATTTTAATGATTTTTCTAAATGAATGCATATTTCGTAATATTTTAATGTTAGTGCATATTTTGTACGTTTTGCTCGCGTTTTTGCATTCAGTTACTTTTTGCATGTGATTTAAAATGACTATTTAAAAATTCTTCTTTTAAAATTTATTTTGTGTTTATTTTTAACATGGAAATTACCAAGAGGATTTGTTTTTACAGTCGAAAGTACGTATTTACAGATTATTCATCCTTTAAGTATTAAGCATGCTATTGTCCTATTGTTAATAACTGGAGGATTATACCTTTTAGGTATACAGCTTTCGTAAATATTCATTGGAACATCCTACCTGCCTGTAACTGTTGTACTTGTTATTGTAATTTACATAGTTGAGTTCAGAGCTTTGTGTCCTAAGGATGGGGAAAGAAAAGCGATCCGTTACTGTAACTCTGCGAAGTTACGTTCGCAAATTCGAGGTTTTTACGACCGACGATAAAATATTATTTTGTACAGTGTGTGAGGATAAAGTCAGTGCAAACAAGCGGTTTCAAGTAACACAACACCTTAACACATTAAAACACCTAAAGTGTGTGGGTTTAAAAACTAAAAAACAATCTCTGTTGCCGAGATGTCTTAATAATTTAAGTAGTGCTAGTAATAAATCTGTGAATTTAATAAAAACTTGTGGTGCGTTAGTGGCTGCGGACATTCCATTAAGAAAGATTAACCACCCCGCATTTCGAAATTGTTTAGAAGAAATTTCAAAAACCCTTATGCCTGATGAATCTACTCTTAGAAAAAAATTACTTACCTAACTTGTACCATGATACCACCCAATTAATTAGAAGAGATATAGGTGACAATTATATTTGGGTTTCGATTGATGAAGACAGCATTGGCAGGTACGTAGAAACTTAATTATTGTTTTGTTAGATTAAATGGCTGATGTACTAATACGAAGGTTTTACGAAATCAAGAATATTTCTTTGTCGAATTTCACTTATACTCGTTTTTAAAATGTATTGTTCTTTAAATAATGATTTAAGTTTGTTGTTGCAACTAAAGATTTATTCTAGTAAAAATTTATTTTCAGATACGTTGCTAACGTTATAATATGCATTTTAACTGGCGAGGCGAATACCAGTTCATATCTTTTAACCATGGATGTTTTGAAAATACAAATAATTCGGCAATTACAAAATTGTTTAATGATTCCATGGCTCTTGTGTAGCCCCAGGGTATTCATGAAAAGTGCTCCTTTTGTTACTGATGCAGCACCTTAATGCTCAAGGCTGAGCAGGCCTTCAGTATTATACTACAAGATGATTCATCTCACCTGCCTGGCACATGGATTACACAGTCGCGGAAAAAGTGGGGTACATCCAAAAGTGAATAATTTAATTTCAAACATTGAAAGTCTTCCGTAAGCTCCATCGTATACAGGCGTTTAAGGAAATAGCACACAAATACCATGAGAGCCTGTAATAACTTTGTATACAAAATGCACAAGACGCAGTTAATGGAAAGGAATTAAAGAAGAACTGCTGTTTGTTTTTCAAATTTTGTTTGTTTGTCAAAACATACTTTATTAGAAAGACAAGGTTGTTCAATTTCAGAAAGTATTAATTGGTAATATTAGTAACTTCTTTAAAATTAAAGATCAAAGGGCCTTGCATACATAAAAAAATGAAATATGTTTTAGAGAAAATGTAGGTTTTGCCTTAATTAGAAAAATAGATGACGCAATAATGTAACTACTATCGCAGATGAAAGATGAAAGAATATAGTATAGTCGAATTGAACAATTATAAATAGCTCCAGTTACATCTTGGATGTTGAAAGGAGTTTTCAAGTATAAAATATTTTTACAGACAATCGACAAAGTTTTATTTTGATAATTTAAAAATGTATATAATTGTAAATAGTAATTCATTTAATATATAGGCTAAATTTATTTGTAAAGTTGTATTATCTTTTATAAATAAAATAAATTAAGGTGATTATTTTTATTTTGATTTCTTTTCCGAACTGCAAAATGCATATTTTCTATAAAATATTGCTTTTAATTAATCAGTAGAATACTACTCCATTCCTGTCCCACTTTTGTCACTAGATTTGTCACCAGATTTGTCACCAGAAAAGTCACTAGATTTCTAGGTTGGTAACATTGCTGGTGAAGTCAAGGCCGTTGTTGGTAAGGGGCTACGTGTAATCTAAGTCAAGGTCAAAGGTAAAAAGTTGCAAGGTAATCAAAATAGTATTCAAGGTCGAAGACTTACGGTGGTGCATATTTCTTAGAAATATAAAAAGGTGAAAAGCTAAAATAGAAATTGCTAGGTAATCATAAATAATTTTCAAGGTCAAACTTTTTAGCGGAAATTTTGGAGCTGATCATCATATTTATAGTCAAGGTTAACAGTAGATTTAACAAGTTTAAGCATGTTGTAATAGTGGACGCATATTTCTTATATAAATTGCAGCGAGCTGTATGTTGAGATCAGTCTGCAACACATAATTGTTAAATATGGAATTAACAGGGTTAAACCAAAGCACCTATTGCAAACCCTTTAAAATGCGTGCGAGCTCGATATATCGAGAAAGTATAAAGTAACGAATATGGATATAATTAATACTAAATGGTGAACGTATAGTGATAGAAAGGGTGATTTTAAATGTGTATTGCCGGAACGCTTTTATGTGTATTTCAAAAAGAAGAAACACGAATTGAAGAATTTAAAACACTCCTAAACATGAAGGATGTGTTTATAAGTAGTTTGGGTGCAGCTGCAAAACAACAAACGTAACATTTTCTTTTAATAGTAGCACCCCACCATATGTAAAATTGAAATACTAGAATTATTTTCAGCGTTTAGTCATAGTGAAATTGTCAAGTAAAGTCATGCAAGTAGCAATAAAATCATTTCTGGAACGATCCAAACTCAGAAGTTCACCGTTATATATGGATACCTCACATCATTGCAGTAACGATCTGAATAATTTAACATTTTGTTGGTGCTGTCAAAATAGTGATGGTAGTAGTAAAAATGAAGAGAAACACGATGAAGGTTATTCTTCTGCTAAGGCTGACTGGGCATCATCATTTCAATATAAGGATGAAGTGTATAAACAAGCAGCTAAGGAATACTTAATCGATTGTACTTATTATAAACTATCGAACGATACTCATCATGCAAAACATCTGGAAATTGGATACAGTACACACCTCAACCTTGCACCAGTGGTGCGTATTGGGTGTGGTAATTGTGATCAATGCAATAATGTAGTGTTGGATATGAAAGAATGGAATGAGCTTCTAAGATGGTATTCATATGTAGAATTCATATCAAGAAATTGAAAATGAAATTGATTGGTCAAATGTAAATGAAGAAAAAGATATAATCTATGATCAACATTATGAATCTCTATCTAGTAATCTTGGTATTTATTACAATTGGGAATTAATTAAAGGATATGACAGAATTTTGAAAACTGTTATGATAGAAAACTACAAGTGCTGTTCTTGCACATTCAACTCACATAGTATAGAAGAACTATTCAATTTAAAGGATATAGTAAGCTATAGATTGGAATTTCTTGAATCTTACAATCTGGTGTGTTTTTATGAAAAGTTCATACAGCAAGTTGTTGACTACCGTCGTTTTCGTGAGAAAGAATTCGGTGATGATGACATTTATAAAGATATTGATGATGTTATAAATGCTAAGTATAATATTAATTCACATAACACTGTATGTTTAATGGAAATTTTGTATTATCGTCCTGCTTATCTAATGTATAGCATTTACTGAATAAAGAAATAACCATGATTTGTTTTTTCTCAATTTAGGTATAAATACCCCCTTCTATCCATCCATGTAAACAATGCTAGTTAAGAAGCGAAAGAGTGTAGGTGGTGGTGGTTTGGTGAATGGTCTAATCAATAAACTTCCGTTTGAATTGCATTTACCCGGTTACCAGTATTGCGGTCCTGGTACAAAGTTAGAAAAACGACTCGCACGCGGTGACCTCGGTATTAATCAATTAGATGCTCAGTGCAAACTTCATGATATCAGTTACAGAGATTACCGAGATTTAGAAAGTAGACATAAAGCAGATAAAATTTTGCAAAAAAAGCTTGGGAGCGCTTTAAATCATTAGACGCAACGCTAGGTGAACGAACTGCAGCTTTAGCAGTCAGTACCATCATGAAAGCAAAGAGAAAATTGGGAATGGGGTGTAAACGTCGATCTAATATGAAGAAGAAATGCAATGGTGGAAATTTATTGCATTTACGAAAGACAATAGCTAAAAAAATTAAACCTAACGGAAATTTCACAGACACAATAAAGTCAGCGCTTTCAACGGCAAAACGTGTGGTGAAAAATTTAGGAGGAAAGAAAACATTAAAGTTCCTAGAGTAATTCCCTACCTAAACAAGGAGGGTTTTACCATTTCTTATTCCGTTATTCGCAGGATTATCAGCAATCGGTGCTTTAGCTGGCGGTGCATCAGGAATTGCTAAAGCAGTCAATGATGCTAAAAATGCTAAAAAATTGCAGGAAGAGACATCGCGCCATAATCGCATGATGGAATCGGTCGCTATAGGCTCCATGAATAAGAAAGGCAGTGCACTATATCTAAAACCAAACAAATCTGGTGGTGGTGCATTATACTTAAAACCGTTTCCAAAAACTGAATAGATTACCCGAAAGACCGTTAACGGATACTGATTTAAAGAAATACTCCAAAACGTACCGTACTTTAGGGATATTTTTATGAGAGATAGCATGCCTAAATTGCCACGGAAAATGAATCTGGAATTATTAACTTAGATAGCAAACAGGGCCAGGTACCCATTGGGTTTGCTACAAAAAGCGTGGTAAAAGGTATGGTATTACGATAGTTTCGGTAATATTCGACCACCAAACGAAGTGATTAACTACTTTCGGGGTGTAAAATATATTATAATTACAACCAAGATCAAGAGTTTAATACAATTATTTGCGGACACCTATGCCTACAATTTTTATATAAATAATCAGCACAACATCAAATTTTCTCAGTTATGTCAATAACATTCAGTTTAGAAGGTGTTGGTAACACAGCTAGCTACAACTTCTATCCACCGATAGAGCTAGATTTGGGGAAGAAATACGTTATTGGATTGGTTGGATTTTACGGCTGCAACAGCATTAGAAACATTTATGCAGGCAACGATAGATTTTATTTTAGAACAAATCCATCTCATTTGCAAGTGATTAATATTCCACACGGTGCATATGAGTTAGATGAAATTAACGATTATCTAAAATCTAAAATACCCACAGAAAAGTTTAGCATTAGAGCAAACAACAATACACTTAAATGTGAGATAAACAGTTCATTTGAGATTGATTTTACTAAAGAAAATTGTATTGGGCGCATGCTAGGGTTTGAGTCTAAAATATTAGAACCAAATATTTTACATACATCTGCGTTAGACATCCAAATACTTAAACACACTAATCTACACGTAGAGTGCAACATTATAAAGGGATCTTATCGAAACGGGAAACCTGCTAAAGTATTATATGAGATTGATGTTTCAGTTCCTCCAGGTTATCGTCTAGATAAAACTCCAAGCAATACTCAATATTTAGAAGTAAACACTGACATTATTAGTAATATAACAATTAATTTGACTAATCAAAAGGGTGAATTAATAGACTTTGGTGAAAGTGAACCATTCACTGTACGCTTAGAACTAAAAAACATGGGTCTGAGAATTAATCCAGGACCAATTCCATCTTTCAAAACTCATATAAAAGACATCATCCCTACAGTAAGTCATTAATTAGTCATCAACCTTCATTGCGGTTAACATCTGCAGAGAAATACTTTTTAACGTCAATGGTTTAAAAGTTCTCAACCACAATGGCAGAATCGTTAAACGTCTTTCAAAACGTACATTTTGATGATACTATAATTAAATCAGATATTCACACTTATCTTCCATATGGATCTTCTAAATATGGACCTTCCGAAGAAATACGTATCTTAATTCAAAGTCAAGATCTAATTACGGCTACTTATGATAGTTTTCTGTACATAGAAGGTAAACTTGAGCTCAAAAAGAAGATGAAAGAAAAGCATGCAGCTTAACCAACAATTTCCCGAACTTTCTTTTCGAAGAAATTCGTTATGAGTTAGGTGGTCAGAGAGTGGATGTTTGTAGAAATCCAGGAATAACATCTACGCTTAAAGGATATATTTCTTATACGCAAGCAAAAGCAAAGCACTAAGTAATTTAGTATGGTCACCAAAGAATGAAGAACCATTACAAGTAGAATTCGATGAGCAAAATGGAGAAAAATCTTTTACAGTATGCATACCATTGAACCACATATTTGGAATAATGGAGGATTATCGTCAGGTAATCGTGAATATGCGCCAAGAGTTGGTTTTAATTCGATCTAGAAGCGATACAAACTGTTACTATGGTGAAGTCGATGCCGCAATAACCTTAAATAAAATTCAATGGAAAGTACCACACTTAACACTTAGTGATGCTGCGAAACTTAACTTGTTTCAAGGAATCAATAAAATTCTATTATTACTGTTCCATTTCGACAATGGGAGTTGTATGAATTGCCTGCTTTAAAACAAGCAACCTCAGACATATGGCCAATAAAAACATCAACGCAACTGGAAAACCACGTTGGATAATTGTTGCATTCCAACAAGGTAAAAGGTATACAAGGTCAGCAAGGGCTGGAAATTTTGATCACATTAACATCAGAAATCTTAAAGTACATCTGAATTCTGAGTATTATCCATATGAAGCAATGCATTTGAACTTCAGTGCCAACCAATATATACCTGCCTATCGCAATTTTTTGAAATTTCGATGTGATTACTATGGTGAAGATGATAAAGATGCATTATTCAACTATTCCGAATTCAAATCATGTCCAGTATTTGTAATGGACTGCTCTAAACAAAATGAATCCTTAAAAACTCAACAGTGGACATCAAATTGGAAATGGAATCTCTAACACCTTTCGATAATGGAATCGTTGTATATGGTCTTATTCTCCATGATGCTATTGTACAGTACAGTCCACTCACCGGAGAAGTGAAAAAATTATAATTATTATTGTAATATAGTCTAATATATAAATAAAGATGTTGTAATTATTCGTTTAGTTTTATTTCATCCATCAAAGATGAAAGTAGTTGCTCAGAAACAAAAACTCTCAATTCAAAATCATGACTTTGATGAAAAGTCTATTACTTCAAAACATGGTGATTTACTTCCTAATAGTATACGTGGTATTATATGTGGTCCCTCCAATTGCGGTAAAACAAACGCAATGATCAGTCTGCTTACTGAAAAAAATGGTTTGAAATTTAAACATGTATACGTATACTCTAAGTCATTGAATCAAAACAAGTACAAACTTTTACAGGAAATCTTACTTCCAATGAAGGACATAGGTTACTTTACCTTCAGCGACAATCAAGATGTGATTGAGCCTAATTGTGCAAAATCAAACTCTATTTTTATCTTCGATGATATCGCTTGTGAAAAGCAAAATAATATAAGGGCATATTTTTCTATGGGTAGGCATAACGATATTGACTGTTTCTATTTGGGTCAAACTTACAGTAAAATTCCAAAGCAATTAATTCGTGATAATGCGAATCTAATTATATTATTTGAGCAAGATGAATTAAACTTAAAACATGCGTATGAGGATCATATAAGTCCCACCATAAGCATGAAATTGTTTCGGGACATGTGTTCAAAGTGCTGGGTAGATCCGTTTGGTTTCATGGTCATAAACAAGGATGCTGAAGTTAATAATGGTCGCTATAGGAAAGGATTTGATGAATATATAATACCTTAAACTGGTTTCAGTAGTAACCGATCTGTTTAGGTATAACAGCTATCTGTTTAGTGTAAACAGCTACCTGTTCAAGGTGAACCGGTACCTGTTTGTCGCAACAGCTACCTGTTCATGGTAAACGGGTACCTGTTCATTAAATCTGTTTTGGTATATAGACGATATATATATATATATATATATATATATATATATATATATATATATATATATATATATATATATATATATATATACCTTAAACCGCATTCAGCAGTTTAGTAGTAACTGATCTGTTTAGGTATTAACAGCTATCTGTTTAGTGTAAACAGCTACCTGTTCAAGGTGAACCGGTACCTGTTTGTCGCAATGGACAACAAGGAGAGGATATTAAAGAAAAAATTATTCAGGCTCGTAAAATAATACGGCAGAAGTATAACAGTATTAAGACTGCTCGCATTGATAATGAAAGAACATTCGAAAGTACTTATAAGCCTTTAATAGAACCTCTAACTGAAATAGTAAATAAAATCGATAAAAAACACCTAAAAGGAGAGGTCATTGATGTTAAACCTAAAAACCACCCATATTATATTTCCAAGAAAGCATGCTACTATCCCCACTAGTCCGCTAGCTCAAGTTCAACGGACCCCAGGTCTACTCCATTAGGTGATTCAAGTAAGGGTGCTACTAGTCCACTAGCTCAGCTTCCGTTTTTCAAAGAAATCCTCCCCAAGTCTTCCATCTTTCTTAGAAACATCCGTCATGGGAGAGATTAATACTGGGGAGGAAGAAGAAGAACTGTCTAGTATCGCAGATGATTCCCATAATGAACCCATCTCGGAAGAATTTCTCGAGCAGTACAATGAATTGCCGCGTATATATGTTGAACGTATTTTGAAGAATGCTGAAGGTGATATTGATCATACGTATGGAGTCCACTATGATACCAAAACTGATAAATGGACAATTGGTAATACACCCATCACAATTAAAGGAGACGATATAATTATTAAAGGTGTCACGTATAAAGGGACTCCGGATTATATGATCTGCTTATTATGAATGAACCCGACTTAAGTCTAGTAAAGTCAACAGATAGAAAAAATATAGAACTATTTTAGAGGCTACGAATGTAGTAAGGCGAGATTATGATGTAAGTGCACAGATTCGAGGAAGCCGCAGCAAAAGTATAACAAATAATCAAACCCTTGCTGTCATCATCATCACCCCACCACAACCAAGGAGGAGGTGGAGCTATGTTTTTTAAGGAATTAACAAACAGACCCATTGAATATAAATATTGGAATGATATACATGAACTAATTCGTGATCTGGAAGTATTGTGGGCAGAAAAATTAGCGGGAAACACAGGTGTTGTAAATGACATAATATCAATTGTAGAAGAACTATATGAAGATGGATACATTGAAAAACCGAACAACCGCTTTTTAAACAATATAAATGAGAATGCATTGATGTCGACATGTCACAACTAAAATGCCCCTTGACAAATTTGGACGTTCATATGTCCAGTATCAATTAAAGAAACTAGCCCTCAGTTTAAACAGATTGATGCTAATCAATTTGATATTGAGAATAAGAGACTCAGCAATGTGGCCAATCCCATAGATCCTCAAGATGTCATCACTAGGCAATATTATGTATCAACAAGGTTCGATTTGGATGGAAATCGTTTGACACAGTTGGCTGACCCTGAAGAAGATGGTGATGCTATAAATAAAGGATACCTTGATTTCTGTTTACAAGCAGTTCGGAACACTTTTAAAGGAAACGCCAACGCTTATCTAGCGCTGGAGGAAAAACTACATCAACTTAAAGAAATTGTGGATAAATTAGCACCATGTCCAAATTACAACTCGTCAACGAATTGCACAAACCTGCACGAAAAAATTTTAAACGAAGGCGAACAATAATTAGAGGTTTTGATGATCTTTGGCAAGCAGATTTAGCTGAATTTAACACATATGCCAAACAAAATAAGGGTTATAAGTATATATTAGTGGTCATCGACTGTTTTTCGAAATACTTATGGACTAAAGGATTAAAACGAAAACAGGTCAAGAAGTTACCAAGGCCATGCAAACAATCTTCGAAAAGGTCGGAAACCTACCAATTTGCAGACAGATGCTGGAAAAGAATTCTACAATGAGCATTTTACTAAACTAATGCATCGTTATGGAGTCAATCATTACTCTACCTATAGCACAAAGAAGGCTGCAATTGCTGAACGTGTTATCAGAACCATTAAAGGTGCTCTATATAAGTCATTCAGCCTGCAAGGTAAATACAAATGGATTGATACAATTGATACCATAACTATGGATTATAACAATCGTAAGCATAGAACTATTAGAATGAAGCCCAAAGATGTTGGTAATCATACAAAGCTAGAGGCTTACACTAACATAAAAATATTCGATAGGAATCGATATTCTGTGGGTGACATAGTACGAATCAGTAAATTTAAAAATATTTTCGCTAAAGGATACACACCCAATTGGTCTAGTGAACTATTTAAGATTGTGAAAGTTCGCATTACTAACCCCACTACGTACATGCTGGAAGACATGAAGGGAAATCCTGTACTGGGAGGGTTTTATGAACATGAATTACAAAAAACAAAGTACCCCGATGTATATCTAGTAGAAAAAGTGCTTCGCTCCAAGAATAATAAGTTATTCGTAAAATGGTGGGGATTGGATGAAAGATCATGGATCAATAAGGATGATATTGTTTTATAACATTTAACCTGTACTTTGTGAAACAAATTACTTATATTAGTTATATATAGTTTGTAGAAAAGGATGTAGCTCTTAGATGAAATAAAACACACACAAAAAATAATAGTATTTTATTTTTTAAATATTACATTTATTTTAAAATTTCATTATCTTATAAAGTGAACCTAAAGTACTTATATAATCACTTAAATTACTGGATGGCCATATACCCGAATCTGGCCCACACCTCCATCCCAAGCAGGAATTTGAATTTGTTTCACCTTTATTGATGTTGTCTAGTATCCAGTAATAAATTTTGTGGTGCTCATCGTTTTCCCACGGTTGAAACTTATAGTTGATATTTTGTTCTAATAATATTTCAATCAAAATATCGAGGCACTTGCAGTTAGCATAATATGCCGATTTCTCAATACATTCAGTTATAATAAATACAGTGTCCTTGTAAGCAATATTTTCTAACGTAGATTTAACATTTGTTGAATCATGAACCCTTAATAAATTATATAGATACATTTTAAGCGGTATGTCACCAAGTACACTCATATCGTCTAAGATCCTATCTACTTTATCAAAAGTTAATGAATTGTAGCCTTTATCGGTACACAATTTCATAAAACTTTTAATGGTATCGTCTAATTTAATTTTTTTATCAAATAATGTCCTAATAATAATTTCATTTGTACACTTTGAGTTTATAGCACACCAGTAAAAACACTCATCAGGAATAACAATATTTTGCAATATATTCAATATAAATGTATAGTTTTCAGGTGAGGTCAAAGAACGCTTCAGGTACTTTTTATAGATTTGATCACTACTGCACTGCAGCTCTTCCTGAAAGTTGACTTGAAGACTGCTCATTGTTTACTGAAAGTTATACCCCATGGTCTAGTATCAGTGAAATCAAAATTTACTAAGCGTTTATCGTCATAAGGATTGAGTATGACTTTATTTTGTTTAATGGTAAACACATCATGTTTCTTTGATCTTATGAGATGTTGATAGCGCTTTATTACACCTCCATCAAACAAGACCTGTTTATAATCATTAATCGTGATCTGCCTCACGCTTGCTTGCGTAGAACCCTTTGATTTTTTACAACCTTTTCATCAACCGCGTAAGCATACATTTTGCACGAAGTCCTACAAATTCAACCATAATTTCCCATGGTTTTCATCTTTCATTAAGCCGGGGACCTTTTTGTTTACTAATGGGAGTCCAAAGATGTTGTTGGGACTATAATCAGATGTATCGAATTTATCAATGTCCTGTTTAATACATTGATAGATATCAGGAACCGAAAAGGCGTATATGAGACTATCCGTATCCGTGTACAAGAGCTTAGCATATTATGGAACTTGGGTAGCGTGTAGCCGTAATGAAAATTATATAAAAAGTTTTGAAACGTCTAAAACACTGAATCCCGCATATATAGGTTTATTGAAATATACTTCAAGCTTATTCATTTGAATGATAAGCATATCATTGTCAAATATTGTACAACTATGAAAATTTGGTTTTGATATGTAAGCACGAGCACCATAGCGACCCTCCCATTTCGTTACTAGCCGTATGTCCTTATGTTTACGTACATTTTCCATCAGCTTCCCAAAACACTATTAATCATTAATTTATAGAAATTTTTATCGAATTCATTTTGAGATTGCTGACGCATGGTTGTATTTAAATCTATATATTTTTTAACCACGGAGACTGTTTAAAACGTAATATACGGTGTACTTTACCAACTTCAATCCATATTTTAAATATACTTTCAAATTTCTGTAATGAATTACATAATTACGTTTTGGATACAAGGTAAGCAGTAATTTTTTCATTTTGGAATCAGACGTGGTGGAACCATATGTTCGGGTGCTAGCGGTAGATCACTGTGACTCTCATGTAATTCTATAGGATAGTCTAAATCACACTCGACTATATAACCAATTTCCGAATCATCAGGATGGTTTATTAAATCTAAAGTTTCAAAATTAGCTTCATCAACAAAAGAAAAATCGCCAAATGGTAGAAATTCTGACATGGCGGCTCCATATAAATTATTCACGTCGTAGTACATTAAATACACACTTTCGAGGTGGATCAAATTTTTCTCCCATGTACTTATTGTTAGCTTTAGCATACCGATTTGAACATTGAGCTACACCACCTCTAATCCTCTTTCAATAAACATTAACATATCAATGTCTGTAAATAATTCTAACTTTGCTTGTGTAATTTTAAGCATAGCATCGAATGCTAAACCGGAGCTGTATAATAGTGCAGAGGATCAAGCTCGTAAGTACTTATACAAGTTTGCCGAAAGTTCTCGAAAATATCCGCTAAAAGTAGAACGTCTGTTTTAAATACAAATCTGAGTATTCTCCTAACGATTTAATACTAAATTTGTTCCAAACGTTAACCGCATGCTCAAAACTCTCATCACTGATTCCCTCATTATTAAGATGACTAAAAATGCTTCTTTAGGAGGGAGCGTGGTCTCGTTTAATTTCTCCCACGTATCAATATACTCATAAGGAAACACACCTTTGCGAACTAGTAAAGAAAATTCCTCATCATTGTTACAATTAGCTCGGTAATAACTTTTTACTATTTTCCAAATAGTTTGATAACTTTTCAATACTACTACTCATAAATCTGAAAGAGTCAATAAATCTAAACTTAATTTTACTACCTTCTATTACTTTTGTGAAAGAGATATATCTTTCTTTGTTTATGGGCAGTAGTGAAATCGAACCGGGAACACTAGCCAATTCTCTAATGATGAAATGAGAATCATAACCCGATAAATTATGGAACACAACTGGCAGAATGTTGGAGTCTGTATAGTTCAGGTTACACGCCTGGTGCGCTGCCCCCCGAAATGTCCCTGTAAGATGATTATGGTCTCTAACTTTTATATCAGAATTAGTAAATGGTTTTCGACAAATGTGACAAATTGTGGCGGTATCAAATTGCTCAACCTGACTGAGACTTAAAGTAGCCATAGGAATTATTTGATTGATTATTTTGGTAGCCCAATGTGCAATACTTTGAAGCTCGTTAACAAACCATTGAATGCAATCCTTTCCTCTATAAAGCGTAAATCGGGATAAAGAATCATCATATGAACACTTCAAATAGTAAGCAATGCTGAAAGGTGTATGTTTGGAGTGAAATAAAGTATTACTTTCGATACCATTTGCACACTTCTAAAATACTTTCTAAATCAGCATAAATGACAAATGGCACCTTTTCTTGAATGCAAAATTTTGAACTGTAAATTCATTTCCGCTTCGGTAGGCAGCCTAGTAGAGCATTGATTAAGTTGACTGCAATATGTTAAATGTTTTCTAAAGCTACATCCGACCAAAAATGATTCAAACACCGGTTACAAATTACTTTCTTATGACCATCCTTTGATATCTGTTTTGAAAATAAAGCTGACATATTTTTAATCCATGTGAAATGGTGTACAGTATCATCCCCGGCCGAAAGTATTAAAAGATTTATGGGTTCTTTATCGCTTTGCTGATTACTCAATACGAAGGTAAAACTTTTTCCCATTTATGCAGTACAAATTAATTGCGAGGTTGTTTAGTTTCTCAAATTTTTACATCATCCAGCTGAATGGGAAGTGAATTGAATCAAACTTCAAAACATCCAGAAAATGAGGATAACTGAAGTTCGGTCTGATTTTGTGAAGCAGATATAATGCCGAAACAACGGCCCACAGGAAGCAAAACTCATCGTTATTTTTAACATTAACAACAGCATGCTTTACTTCTATGAAGCGTGGAACTTTAACATAGGTTGAATGACCGCCTTTAAATGGGACATAGCTATTAATATTCACTTTTAAATGTAAAACTTCATGTAATGCCCAACCGGAATCCTTTCGGAAAACTCCTCTAATTTTATCCGTAACTTATCATACACGTTTTCATTGTACCAGACACGTACATTGGTTGAAATATCAATAACGCAATTTTTGTGGCAAAAGTCTTCAACTCAATAACATGATTTTGAGGTTGCATGAAATTGCATACTAAAATGACATTGACCTTTAGCATCGTTTGTCTTAGCATTACTTTAACCTTTCGCGCAAAACTATTGTATGCATTTTGTAAAAAAATAAGAGGGTCCTTGATGTTTGCTATATTGACTATAATTCCAGTAAGTAACCTACCGTTAAAACATGAATCTAGAGAGTACCAACTTAATTTGCATGTACGCTTTTTAGTAACATTTCCACTACCTGTTTTCTCTGAAGCGCTCTTTAACTGTTTAACTCTTATAAGATAACACTTTAGCAATGATAAATTACTTTCGAGTTTAAGCAAATTTTCGCATGTCTCTAAATAAATTTTATTTTGAATTATATCTCGCAATAGCTTAATATTAATGTTAATTATACGGATGTGCTTTACAAATTCATTTTGGGTTTTCAACAATGGAATAATATTTCTTGTTAAATGAACGATATCACTACTGCTGGGTATACCGTTACTCATAGTTACCTTCAAAACTGTATCCAACACTGCAAGAAAATATGAAGCACACGCGCTGCTGCTATATAGTAATGGAAACAAATATATTTATTATAACTGATGTGTAAAAAAATTAAAAAATTTAAGTAACTATAGAAGTACTTTAGGTATACAATTGCAATTCTAGTCGGGAGTGCAATATACTGACTGGTACAAAACTGCATTTATCTCCTTATATAGTAATATAAACCCAGCATTCAAGGTCATTGCTTACGTTGGAAGGATGGGTGTGATGTTTTTCTTTTCATTGTACAAAATAAATGTAAATTGTTTTTATATTTTTATTATTATTTTTCGTGAATTATTCTCAATATCCAAAAAATTTTACTACAGCTAAAAAATGTGAGTGATAGTACAAGTTGCGCTAGAAAAGTGAAATGATCTACGTTAAGGAAAAATTAAAAAATCTGAAGTCTGACTCACTCATGCATAAATTTCTACATCAAAGTAAAGCAGTCCTTTTGCAAATTTTAATTGCATGTTACGTTACAAATTTATAACTTATAATACGTTAAGGAAATAATTGAATCGTTAAGTCTTGAATACAAAATGTTACTTTCAAATAATTTCGTAATTATAGAAAATGATAACTTAAAAATACACTAAGAAGGTTATTGCAAAATATCATGCATATAAAGAAAGTGTGAAAATATAATACAGTTAAAAGAAAGCTTGCATTAAATAAAAGTCAAAACAGTTCTCAAATGCATGTAAATCTGAAAACTTTACGCATGTATTTATGCAATACAAATGACACAATTGCATTCATATTTTACAAATCCTGTTTTAAAGTTGTAATGTAAATTGATGATATAAAAATAGAATGTTCGCTAAATGCTTTCACAGCAAAATAACTGCGTTCATTATGCAATTATTAGTATTAATGTATGAATACCCACGCTGCATCGAAAATTACAAGTCATGTTTTAAGTGTTGTTTTAAAATTGGGGTAATTTAAAGAGCATTTAGATACATTAAACGGATAAATTGCATGCATATGTTTCTTCTGAGCTTACGTAAGTACAAAAGGTGTGTTTTAAGTGCTTTTGTTGTTTCAAAATGGATTGGCTAATTTAAGTGTAATTTTTTCATATTTCGAAAAATTATTACATCAAATGATAGATTGTCACTTCTAAAACACAACTGCGCTGAAAAAAATTTTTTTGCTCGGAATTAGGCGAAAAATTTAAATTTTTAAGAGCGCATTTTCTAGGACTTTGGTTTCTCCTAATCCCCACCTGAATGCACTGCAGCACGTCCTCGTCGACTCGTTTTCTATCTCTTTCCATACATATGTACATACATCTTTTCTTACATACACTTTCAAACATACATCACTTTCATAGTTCAAGCACACGTCTATCGTTTACACAACAATAATTGCAATTATGCATTCCATTCTAGTACAGTACTTGAATATAATATTACAAATCATACTATATGAATGCATTTTGCAATTGCATGCTTTTACTCATTACGAGTACAATCCATTTAACTTGAATTGCAATTGTGTATATATATGTAAGATGTCTGAAGATTCATTGTGAGCGTTATTATTACTTTATTTCATGAAAATCGTTAAAATCTATTTTAGAAAAAACCGTATTACAAATAGTTTACAAATTAGTTACATTAAGGTTTTATTATATCATATTTCATATTGGTGCCTAATTTATTGAGGAAAATGTATTTTAATATTCCAATAGTAAAGAGGACCTTCAAGTTTTTCCAAATTTTTTTAGTTCTATCATTGGCGCTCTAATTTATTGGATCTGTATACGAAATTTCAATTTTTGGGTAAAGGATTATCGAGTTGTGATTTATTACAATTAACA
The DNA here is from genome assembly GCA_036346205.1 of Vesta saturnalis. Classification (NCBI taxonomy): domain Eukaryota; kingdom Metazoa; phylum Arthropoda; class Insecta; order Coleoptera; family Lampyridae; genus Vesta; species Vesta saturnalis. Next base: position 993,987 of record JARFJB010002120.1, read on the forward strand.
ACTTTCAATTTCATATTGCTTTAGTTGGTAAAACAAATTTTTTATCACATTTTGGAATTTTGAAACTGCTATTATTGGCGCTCTTACTTATTGGATCTGTATACGAAATTTCAGAATTTTTGGGTAAAGGATTATCGAGTTGTGATTTATTAAGCAATTAACGTTCAGTTACGTATTAGTTTAATTCATAAAGCAAAATTTTTTATCAAATTTTTTTTTTTTGGGAATTTTTAAACTGCTATTATTGGCGCTCTTATTTATTGAACCTATATACGAAAATTCAGAATTTTTGGGTAAAGAATTATCGAGTTGTGATTTATTAAGCAATTAACAACTTTCAATTTCATATTGCTTTAGTTGGTAAAACAAATTTTTTTATCACATTTTAATTTTTGAAACTGCTATTATTGGCGCTCTTATTTATTGGATCTGTATACGAAATTTCAGAATTTTTGGGTAAAGGACATTGGAGTTGTGATTTATTAAGCAATTAACAACGTTCGCTTACGTATAAATTTTCATTTGGTAAAATTCATCTTTTTTTATCAAATTTTTTTTTTGGTTTTAGCAAATTTTGAAACTGCTATCATTGGCGCTCTAATTTATTGGACCTGTATACGAAATTTCAGAATTTTTGGGTAAAGGAGAAAAACAAATCATAGTTATTTCTTTATTCAGTAAATGTTATACATTAGATAAGCAGGTTGATAATACAAAATTTCCATTAAACATACAGTGTTATATGAATTAATATTATACTTAGCATTTATAACATCATCAATATCTTTATAAATGTCATCATCACCACCACTGAATTTCTCTCATTTTACATATGGTGGGGTGCTACTATTAAAAGAAAATGTTATGTTTGTTGTTTTGCCAGCTGCACCCAAACTACTTATAAACACATCCTTCATGTTTAGGAGTGTTTTAAATTCTTCAATTCGTGTTTCTTCTTTTTTGAAATACACATAAAAGCGTTCCGGCAATACACATTTAAAATCACCCGTTTCTATCACTATACGTTCACCATACTTAGTATTAATTATATCCATATTCGTTACTTTATACTTTCTCGATATATCGAGCTCGCACGCATTTTTAAAGGGTTTGCAATAGGTGCTTTGGTTTAACCCTGTTAATTCCATATTTAACAATTATGTGTTGCAGACTGATCTCAACATACAGCTCGCTGCAATTTATATAAGAAATATGCGTCCTACATATTACAACATGCTTAAACTTGTTAAATACCTACTGTTAACCTTGACTATAAATATGATGATCAGCTCCAAAAATTTCCCGCTAAAAAGTTTGACCTTGAAAATTATTTATGATTACCTAGCAATTTCTATTTTTAGCTTTTCACCTTTTTATATTTCTAAGAAATATGACACCACCGTAAGTCTTCGACCTTGAATACTATTTTTGATTACCTTGCAACTTTTTACCTTTGACCTTGACTTAGCAGTTACACGTAGCCCGTTACCAACAACGTGGCCTTGACTTAGCACCCAGCAATGTTACCAACCTAGAAATCTAGTGACTTTTCTGGTGACAAATCTGGTGACAAATCTAGTGACAAAAGTGGGACAGGAATGGAGTAGTATATCTACTTATATCTCCAATTTTAAGTGCATATTTTCAGCATTTTATAGTGCATACGTGCATGCATATTTTGGGATTTTTAAGTGCATACAAATCCTAGCCCTAGTTATAAGTAACAACTTATGAAAATATTCAAGATACGACAAAAGCAACAAGTTGTTTTTAAACAAGAAAGCAGTAATTGCGTTACGTTAAGACAGGTGATTAATAACCAACAAAGGCATTTGATTCGAAGTGTGAATGAAAACACGTATGTATAATCACCGTAATCTGCTTCTAAATTGTATACGGTACAAAACAGTTGATTGTAACATGCTTCCCGATTTATATTTTTGTTCTTACAATATCCTATTTAATACTTTCCATTCATACCATATTATACGCTTGTCGAACCATGAAATTATAACTTCACTCCGTAATGTGGAAATAAATTCGCCAAATCCCTTATTTGAGAAGAGACCGTTATTCCACCTTTTAGTATCAACCACTGGCACACGCATATATTTCATATAAGTTACTAAGTTAGTTTTACAAAAATGGGATGCGTTCACTTTTTAACGGGAAGTTAAATCGACGTTAATCGCCGGAACTCTTTACAACTTTAATACAAAACTGCAAAATTCTAAATGAAAGCTGGATTTCTAATCAGAACAATAAACATAAAAAAGTATTATTACTATTGTAATTTTCAAATGCAAATTTGTTGAAGTCCGTAATTACACTTTATATGTAAATTAGCAAAGAAAGCCATGAAAGTTTAATACGGCATCTATTATTAATCAACATTTTTTATGTTCTGTCTGTGTGTAATCAACAACACACTCATAAATTAAATTTTAATTTAGTATAATAAATTTGGTTTACTTTAGTTTTAACCTAAAAAAATAACTTTCTGGAATTACATAAAACGTAAATGAATATAAAACAAGTGAACTGACGATTGACATAAGCAGGATGTAATTTATCTATCTAATGTTATATACAAGACATGTTCATTCTCTTAAAAAGCAGTCATGCAAATCTGCGTTACTTTTTATTGAACAAACTTTATAATTTAAATAAAGTTTTGACAATTAAAGAAAAATAATTAATCAAAATGAAAATAAAAATTGTATTAGTTTGTGTCGTAAATAAATCATAATGACAAGTAAATAGCAGTGGTAATTAACATAAACATCAAGTGAGGCACTTAATGTATTTTTGTAAATAGTTTTTAGATGTTTTATGTACTCTGCGTCATAGTATACAAGGAACACTAGAAGTATAATCTAGATATTCATGATAAGGTCTGTTACATCGCAACCTTCGGTAGTAAAGGCATCCGATTTTTGAGAAAGGAACAGAAACAATACACACAGAATTAAAAAACACCGAACGCCTTTCAATAGCTAAGCTATTATCATCAGCGGCCGACTAAGAGGATGTAAAGGAAATTCTAGTGTATATATGTATATATATGTATATGTATATGTATATATATATATATATATATATATATATATATATATATATGTACAGGCTGTCCCAAATTGAGGGCAAGCATGGGGATATCGCTTATTATAAGAGATAGGATATAGGTTTAAATTCGGCACTTTTGCTAAATTCGATGCCGAGTAATAATCTGAAAAGAAATTTGAGCTAACTCGAATGGATTTGGTTTTGTGCTCAAAAAACTAAAAATTTCGATATTCGATTTCGCGTTTGGCCACCTTATTATTAGGAATTTTCAAAATTCGATTAAACATTATTAAGGCACCTTTTTACGCACAATACTAATACGGTATTAAAAATATTATGTGACGTTTCGTTTATTCTGAACCATCATCAGGTTTATTTTTTCTTATGGGGGTTAAGATATATTTTTATGTCGCTGGATGGAGAATGTTATGCTGATTTTAGCAATATATAACACTTTATGGTTTGATCGACTGCGAACTAAAATAATGAGAAAAATACGAAGAACAAGATTCCGCCTTCTTGGATCCAGCAAGGATTAATTACAGTAGTTCTACTTATTTAATTTGTTAAACTCGTTAGAACATCCAAAAAAATATAAAAGCATTTAAACAATTTAAAAAAAAAAACATTAACAAACAACTCAAACAAGTATGTCTATGTAACACGGTCGTTATAGCGGCAACGCAAATTTATCGATAGGTAACAACAAAATAATTACACAGACAAACAAACAAAAATTATTATAATAAATGTTCGAACAAGTTTCCTCCTTCTTGAATACAGTAACGAATTCTTCTTCTACAATTGTTTACGCTTCTTTGAAAGATTCGCCTGGGAATTTGACGAAGTTCATTAACAACCCTATTCTGGAGTTCTTCTATATTTTGCGGTGGCGTCTTATAAATCATATTTTTTAAATAGCCCCAGAGGAAGTAATCTAAAGGGGTTAAATCTGGACTTCTTACTGGCCACCTAAGTGGTCCCCTATTTCCCATCCATTTATCAGGAAATTGGCCGTTGAGATATTCACTTATTATCGCAGCATTATGAGGAGGAGCTCCGTCCATTTGCCACCAGAGAGTCCATCTTTCGTTTAGCGGAACATCATCCAAAAGGTCTGATATTTCGTGTGTTAGAAATGTGAGGTAGCGTTGAGACGTTAGGATACCTTCGTAAATAATTGGCCCAAGGAGCCTACCCTTCCAGATTCCAACCCACACATTAAAAGACCGGTGGCCTTGTCCTCCATTTGCCTGTTAATTCGTGGATTTTCAACGGACCAGTAGTGCTCGTTATTACGATTAAACGATCCATTAGTGGAAAAATTGCACTCATCCGTCCAAATTCTTTGATTGAGAAAGTTGCGATTTTCCAGCATTTTGGTATTAAGTTGGTTACAAAAATCCAACCGTCTCATATCGTCCCCAGGCCGAAGAGTTTGACTAACGTGTAACTTAAATGGTTTATAACGGCGTTGCTTTAACACTCGCTAAACTGTCGTTTTTGGCACTTCAATAGTTTGCTCTATTTCTCTGGTAGATGTTGAGGGATTTTCTTGAACCTAAGATGGATAACATAAAGTCATAACTCTCCAAAAAAAAATGTCTACTGAAATTAGCAGTGAAGTGAGTGGAAATTCTTATAATTAGTATAATACTAACAAATAGTACCTGATGTAATATTTCTTCTTCGGCATCTCTGTCTAGTCTGCTACCATATGCATTTCGAGGTTTCTGAAAACATCCAAATTCTCGCTGCCTCTCCGGATATTCCTCTAAATATCTTTGTTCTGCTCTGACACTATTTCTGTTGCAGCTATAAAATATCCTTATCATGTCTCGTTTTTCTGTATTTGAAAACATTCTAAAGAAACTTGCACATTTTAAAGCACTAACACGAAGGATCTTGCAGTTATTACCCTTTTTACAATTAGAAAATGACATGACAAAAGCCAACTCCTGAGTTTTGCTTGATTCATGGGTATCGTGATAATTTAATATTTAGTTTTTAATTTAAGAGTATTTTAGTTCGCAGTTGATCAAACCATGAAGTGTTATATACTGCTAAAATCAGCATAACATTCTCCATCCAACGCCATAAAAATATGTCTTAACGCCAATAAGAAAAAATAAACCTGATGATGGTTCAGAATAAACAAAACGTCGCATAATATTTTTAATACCGTATTAGTATTGTGCGTAAAAAGTTGCCTTAATAATGTTTAATCGAATTTTGAAAATTCCTAATAATAAGGTAGCCAAACGCGAAAAACCAAATTCGAAATTTTTAGTTTTTTGAGCATAAATCCAAATCCATTCGAGTTAGCTCAAATTTCTTTTCAGATTATTACTCGGCATCGAATTTAGCAAAAGTGCCGAATTTAAACCTATATCCTATCTTTTATAATAAGCGAGATCCCCATGCTTGCCCTCGAATTTGGGACAGCCTGTACATACATACAACGTGAACCAAAAAAACGTACCTCTGCTTCAAGTGTATATTCTACACATAAATTGACGACGAAAACTCAGATAAAATTTTTCTCTAAAATGTATTGCTACAAAGTGACAGGCCCTCAAAGTTGAATTTTGAAAATCATTTTTCGCAAATAACTCGAAAACCTTTAGGAATTTCAAAATACCATCCCCAATGCAAATTATTTCTTTGTTAACGATGCACTGGAAGTATTAGTTTTCACATTGTTCCCGTATACTTTCCATTCCAACTTTTTTGTGTGTGATTTTTCAGGTGTTTTGCTGACTTTTTTGGGTCCGTTATTCAATTTTCTGCAAATTTGATCCTCTTGGTTGAAGTTGATAAAGTGAACGGTTTACGAATTATTTGCAATTTCATCAATCACGGTCAATTAAATACTACCGCACCAAAATTTACTAAGTGGGCAGTGGACTAAAAGGTATAGTTGTCATATTGTGATTTTTGATCAGTTTTCATATAATCTCTTTATCCATAATGAATACTAATCGGTATTCCAACTCCGAAATGGCAGATATGCACATAATGTATGGCAGAGATTTTGGGAATTATGCTGAAGCTGTTCGTTTATATTCCCAGGAATTTCCAAATCGGCGGATACCGCATAAAAAGACGTTTGCCAACATTGACCGGCGTCTTCGTGAAAGTGGTACATACTATCAATTTCTAAAAATTCTATTCATATCGGGTTCTCACAGGTTGTTGGAAGCCACCAAAAATTGACAGTGGTAGGAGGCGAACTGCAAGAACACCAGTTTTAGAACAAAGAGTGTTGGATGGAATTGACGCTGATCCCACAACAAGCTCTCGTCAATTGGCAAGAGAAAATAATTCAAATCAGTCCAGGATATGTAGAATTATCAAACCGAACTCTTGCGACCTTTCCATTATCGAAAGATACAAGCTTTGACCATTAATGATTTTCAAGCTTTTCACGTTGGTTTCTAGAAAAATTCAATAAAGACCGAAATTATCCATCGATTATCTTATTCACTGATGACGCAGGTTTCGCCAGAAACGGAACTTTTAACTTCCATAACAATCATTACTACGATTATCAAAATCCACGCGTTTTCATTGAAACCAATCATCAACAGCAATTCAATGTGAATGTATGGCCTAGTATTATTGGCAATAATTTAATTGGTCCATTCTTTTTCCCACGTTTAAATCGTAATTCATACACCAATTTTTTAGATAATGATTTACCCGAGTTACTAGAAGATGTCCATCTGGACGTTAGGGGTCGGATGTGTTTCATGCACGATGGTGCGCCTCCTCATTTTGAACTCACTGCTAGGCGGTCATTGAATCGAACTCTATGGATTTTTTTTTTCTGGGGTCGTTTAAAAGACATGGTGTATTCGGTGTCAATTACAAACGTCCAACGAATTTTTGATTGCTCTAATTTAAAAGAGATGATCCGCAATTATTTTTAAACGTACATCCGTCAATCATGAAAAAAATTCGTAAATGCACAGCAGTCAACGGTGAACAATTCGAACATTTAATCAACTAATTTGTTTGTTAATTAATACTTTGTTTAACTTCATACACTCTTTGACAGCTATGACTTTTAGTCCACGGCACACTTACTAAATTTTGGTGCGGTAGTATTTAATTGACCGTGATTAATGAAATTGCAAATAACTCGTAAACCGTTCACTTTATCAACTTCAACCAAGAGGACCAAATAACGGATCCAAAAAATACCTGAAAAATCACACACAAAAAAGTTGGAATAGAAAGTATATGGGAACAATGTGAAAACTTATACTTCCAGTCCATTCATACAGAATCCAATCAAACCTGAAAAATCCTCGTCAACAAAGAAATATTTTTCAAAATTCAACTTTGAGGGCCTGTCACTTTGTAGCCATACATTTTTAGAGAAAAATTTTATCTGACTTTTTGTCTTCAATGTATGTGTAGAATATACACTTGAAGCAGGGGTACGTTTTTTTGGTTCACCTTGTATATTGTATATATATATATATATATATATATATATAATTATTTCAGAATCTTCATGAAATTTGAAATATAAATAGTAATCATAAACTTTTTGCTGGGATGAAAAAAACCTAAACCTAAATTAATTCTAGGAGGCTACGGAAACACACGACATTTATTTATGTCAAATGTGTAATTATCTGTGAAAAATACAACTGATATTGCGTGTTTTGAAAATTGTTAGTGAAGTAGTTGAAACAGAAGTTATTGGTTATTTTGAAGCTTATCCCAATAATTCGATGTGGGACATTGCTAGAGATTGCAATTTGACTTACGGTACGATTCACACAATACTGAACAAACATAAATACTCCCACTATAAATACGAACCTGTTCAAACATTACTCCCGGGAGATCCTGAGAGAAGAATGGTTTTTTTGCTATTGGTATATTAACTATTGTCAACAAAACCCCAATAATTATCGAAATATTCTATGAAAACTTTTCTACTTGTGGAATGTTTAACAGAACATAACTGGTCAATAGAAAACCCCTCGCAAGCACATCCTAAAATTCCTCCGATTCGTTCTGTAACAACCCATTTTGAGTTGTATTAAAATATACCGTAATTTAATGTCTTTCGTTCATTCAGTTCTAAATATAAGAAAATTTTTTAATGATTTATAAGATGAGGTAGGCAACTTAATTTGCATATCTCTTTAGGGGTTTATAGTGCATATTTCTTAAAGGTTTATACTGCCACTTTAAATTATTTCCTGCTCAATACGTTCGCGCAACGCGTCACCGTTATTGTGCTGCGCAAATCCTTTCGCGCACGACTACATCGTCTAATTTCAAAGCCTCCATTTTTTTCACTTCCTGATGAATGTTAATTTGGTTAGGAAGCATTTTTTTTGGGCTTTCCCCTAAATTTTGTGTGAAAGTGCCATTGATTTGATGGTAAGATATCTTTTAACGCATTATACAAAAAATTAAAACATTTGCTCTTTTCAGGCACTTTTTTACTGTTACTTTAACTTTTAGTTTTACATTTAATTTTAACGCTTTGGATTGCACATTTAATTTTACTGTTGCGGACGCTTTCATTTTATGATTGCAATTTTTGCATTCAAAACTTCAAAATAATGCAATAAATATTGGATTCAAAATTTCAAGAAGAAATTTACAAGAAATAAAATTCCGTTTAAGGGTGAGGTTTACAACGTAAAGAATTATTTCAAGATATTGCGCAATAATGGTGCAAGGATGACATCACCTTGGTTGACCGTTTCGTAATCGTTTAGATACCAGAGGTTACTAAAAAGTTTGTGTACAAAAATTTTACAAATATTTATGTAATGATTTTTTAGTAATTTAAGGATAGTTTTAAGATATATTTTATTTAACCCTATCATTAACTGTTAATAAACATAGTTGTATATTTTTTATTTTTTTTACATTTTGATAAAATTTTTAGTGTAAACTCGGTTTAGTTATTCCGAGCATAGATAAAAAATAACTTGGCGTCCGAGATCATTTTTATTAGTGTTACATTGCAATTTTTATATTGATGTTCGGTGGAAGTAAGCTATCAGATTTTGTGGTAATCAAGCAAATCAAAAGACTGGCCCTATATTAATTTACCGACTGGGACAAAGGCATTATTTGTGGTGAATGGTTAGTATATCCAGTTAGTTTAACGATTTGTGTTTTTGGAGAACTTTTTACACTTATTTCTCTATTTCATTATTACATTTATTTATTATTAAATTTATTACACCATTTACACCATATCCTTTATAGTTTTAGTTTTAACGTTTGGTGTGGGAGAATTTCATCTAGAATGATCGGGCATTTTACTTATGAAGGTTCCCTTTTTTGATGAATTAGAACTTGTAAGCAGACAAAATGTCATTTTTCAGCACGAAGGAGCACCTGCTCACAACTATCGAGAAACTAGTCATCTTCTGAATAATCTTTTTTACAGGTGGATTGGAACTAATGGACCGCTTTTATGGCCCCCAAGATTACCTGATTAGACCCCACTCGATTTTTTCTTGTAAGGTTATCTGAAAAATCGCATTTATTTAAGAAGAAATTGCAGAAGGGTCGAAACCACCCTCGCCCCATGGTAATTTTTTTTAGTTTTCTTAAGGGTGGTGATACGGTTCTAAAACTGGAAGGCTTACCCACCATCTTCATTTTTTGATTCGTAAAAACTCAAAGGAAAAAATGTTTTCTCAAACACTGATAACTGATATTCTTAGAACAAGTTTAGTAAAATTTCAATACAAAATCTAATTGATAGTGATATGGAGGCAAAACAAAAATCTTGATTTTCTTCTTCTTCTTCTCCCTCTTAATATAGGACTAGTCCTGTATTTTCCCTAATATTCCTCTACCGTTCTTCTGTGGATGTCGAGACCCAGCTGTCCTTCCACCGTTTGGATAGTCTATCTCTGACCCACTTCCCCACGTTTGCTATTCCACATTCTTCTCTTATCTGTGTGTTCCTGATTCTATCCCTGAGGCTTTTCCCAGTTACCATACGTAAAGTCTTGATTTCCATTGTTCTCATTGCTTGTTTCGTTTTATTCGCGTCGCTTCTTGTTTGGGCTCCATATGTCAGTATTGGTCTTATACAGGTCTTATAGATTCTTGTGTTGCTTTCAATGTTCACGTGTTTATTCTGCCATATTACGTCTCTGAGTTGCCCTGATATCATCGCCGCCTTATTTGTTTGTAATTTCACTTCCTCTGTTGCTTGTGATATTCACTCCAAGGTATTGGAATCTACTCACTTGTTCGATAATCCTTTCCTCCACCATTACCTAGCAACATACTGGCTCTTTCGCTATTACCATCGTCTTTGTCTTCTCAGTTGCTATTTCCATGTTGTAATTTTTTGCTGTTTTGTTTAGTTGGAAAAGCATTCGCTGTAAATTGTCTTCGCTGTCGGCTGTCGGCGTCATGTCATCCGCGAAGCACACTATTTGGCAATTATTGCGTTGCATTTTATATCCCTAGGTTGCTTTTACACTGCTGATGATTTCGTCCATTAACGCGTTGAAGAGTGTCGGGCTCAAACTGTCCCTCTGTCTTATGCCCACTGCTGCCGGTATTTGGTCTGTAAGGCTGTTATGTGATTTTATCGTTTTTGTGTTATTGTGGTTTAATTCTTCTATTAGGCCATGATTTTGACAAATAAATTCATTGTGCCAATTATTTCCGACAGTAAATATTCCAATAATTCATCAACTTCTAGTTGCTTTAGTATTGTTTTCCTTTATCGTGATCTCCGCAATTGTTTTAATTGCTATTGTTGTTATTGTTGCTGTTACCTCCAAAGCTATAACATATGGATTTCCATTTCGATTACCAGATTGACATGATATTTGTCCTTGGATACTGTGAACGTAGCTGGCACGAAACTGTCCGCGTGTATCAAGAGAGATATCCAAACGGGAGAATTCCAAATTTGAATCCAAAGACGTCTCCGAGAAATAGGAAGGTTCAAGCCAGTCAGAATAGACGCTAGAAGACGACAAGCTCGAACGGCCATTGCGGAAGGAGCGGTTCTTCAAATGATCGATAATAATCCTCGGACCAGTACCAGAAGAATGCAACGAGAGGCTGGGATTCCAAAAAGCACTGTAAGTCGAATTTTACGCGATCAATTGATTCGCCCATTCCACATACAGCTAGTGTAAAAATTACCACTTGACTACGGAACACGTTCAAGTTTTTCAGAAATTGTTCGGGAACACAGCAGTCGACAACGGATTCCCCACTAATATCTTGTTCACTGATGAACCTAGTTTTACACGTCGTGGCAGACATCAACGTGAATTTAAAATTAATGTCTGGATCGGAATTACTGGCAATTCTATAGTTCGGCCGTTCCGACTGGCTTATAGTCTAGATGGAGCTATTTACCTTCGTTTACTTCAAGAAATATTGCCAGAATTATTAGATGACGTGCGTCGAAAATGTTCTTCATGCACGAAGGTGCACCACCTCATTGTGTACGTGCCGTAAGAGAATATCTTAATTAACAATTTCCTGGTAGATGGAGTGGTAGCAGATAAGAAGCAACCACTCGATCGCCTCCTCGATCCCCAGATTTGAACCCTTGCGACTTCTTTAAACACAAGTGTACGAGGTTCAAATTAATAATTCCGAACAACGATGGCACAGAATTCAAAGTGTTGTAAACGGACTACTAGAAAACGACGATGTTCTGAGGAGGGTTGTACAACTCAATTTTTTTACGGCTAATCGGCCTCTGCATTAATGAAGGTGGACGTGACATTGAACAAAATAATTTTACCTCTGTGTCCATGGTTATCTAAGTGTTGTATAGAACCGTCTCACCACCTCTAAGAAAATTTACAAAAATTACCAGGAAGTGGTTTTGACCCTTCTGTAACTTCCTATGGCTTATTTCGATTATTAAAATGACGGTAATCCTAGACAATGCACTCCTGCTAGATTTCATTGTATTCGTTCCACGCATTTATGTACAGCGTACAAGTTAAGTAAACTTATACACTTCCGACGGACAAATGTTACTTTTTTTTTGGCCTCCCCAATACGTAGTAGCTCCATGTCTCAGAAATTTTATATATATATATATATATATATATATATATATATACAGTGCTAGTCAAAAGTCCCCTCGCCCCCTTGTATCTTTTGAACGGTTTTACATATACTAATGAAATTTGGAGGGTGAATATAAACGGATATAAGCTTCTCAGCTAGGCATGACAAGTGACGTAATATTCATATATGACGTCACAGGGCCACAGTGACCAATAATTTTAAATAGTACCTTTGGCAAGTGACATCTCGTTTGAAAGGTATTAAAATTACCTATTCAGTAATACTAATTTTGTTAGGGTTTAGGTTGATTTTGATAGAAAAATTAAATAAATACTAAAATTATAGTTTGGCACTTAATTAATCAAGATTCAAGGACCAATTCTTATAGTAAATGTTGGAAATTGTAACAACCTTTTTTTGTGGTTGTATAAAAAAATACGTTAATCTAAAATCAGTAATTTATTTGGCATAATATTAGAAAAGTTTTAATTATTATTATGTAGAATTGAAAACTGGCAACTTAAATTGCATTTTCTAGAACAAATCTTTTGGGTGTAATATTACATAAATAGTTTTAGTTCCTTTCTTAAAAAATTGATTTATATTATTGTATTCGCGCAAGCGTGAATATTAAATATACTTGAGTTATTCAGAAAGCTTTTTGTAATTCAGTTAATGCTGACTGTTAACAGCAATAAGAATGATTTTTACTTAATTTTTTATATAGTGTGCCATCATATTTTGGTGGTAAGTTTGTTTTTTCTCATTATATTTTAGCTAAAGCCTTTGCTTTTTTTAGGCACATTATTTACATTATTTTTCTACCACATTATTTACATTATTTTTTTACCACATTATTTACATTATTTTTTTACTATATTATTTACATTATTTTTTTACTACATTATTTTTTAAGTACTTACTTTTAAGTACGCCTCTTACAATAAATTTATTGGATTGAAAATTTCTACAAACACATAGTTAATCGAGTTATTACAAGACTCGCAAGGATGTTGTGAAACGCTATCCTACTAGTTGACATTTCCGTATCCAAAATGAACACTGGAACCATTATACAGAGGTATTTATATAGTAGTGAATTTTTTAGTTTTTAAGCTTAGCTTTAAAAACCTTTTTTCTTCCTCTCCTTATTATCCATAAATTTGGTAATAAACTTTATTGCATATTGTTATTTTTTGTTATTATTAGAAAGCATTTAATGTTCATTAAATAGGTTTTGTTATTCCTGTCAAAGATAACATGGTGCCCGAGAATTCATTTAATTATATTTTATAATTTTTTTACATTGCATTTTTAGTAATTAGAGAAATGAAAATAACGAAACAGGTGAGAAACAAGACGCATTTCAGGTAGATTAATCAAGACCTAAATTAGAACCCGCCCTACCTTAATCTACTGATGAGCCAGCGGCACATGATCATACAAAATTGTTCTTATTATTACAATTTGTATTGTTGTTAAAATTTGGCAAAGCTACATTATTATACTTTGGCGATAATATAATAAAGTTAGTTTATACTTTGGCTTAAGTCAAAGCATTGCTATAAAATGTGCTCCACTTAATTCCTGTACTAGTACTAGTTCAAATGTGTCTGCGGAAATTGCTCTACATTCTTCAACAATTCTTTGTTTCAAAATGTGCATACTGCCAGGTGCTGTAGCGTAAACCTTAGATTTTAAGTACCCGCACAGAAAAAATCTAATGGTGTCAGGTCTGGTGACCGAGCTGGCTATTCTATCAGACCTCGTCGTCCAATCCATCTGCCACGATATTCTTCATCCAAGTAACGTCTTACTGCACCATAATAGTGTGCAGGAGCACCATCTTGTTGAAACGTTATTTCCAAGTTGCCGAATTCGTCTAGATTATCTTCCAAAATTTCAAGAATTAACGGTTCAATTGCGTTTTGTGACATCTCCAGATACACTTCACTGGTTAAGTTAGCATTGAAAAACAGGTCCAACTATGTGGTTTCCCAAAATACCTGTCCAAACATTTACTTTTTCTGGAAATTGAGTATGTTTTTCACGAAAGATTTGAGGATTTGTGTCACTTCAATATCTCACATTTTGTGTGTTAACGTTTCCATTGAGGAAGAAAGTACTTTCGTCACTAAAACAAATTGATTTTATGTAGTCTGGGTGTTGGATAATTTGATTGGACATATTTTCACAGAATTCTAATCTTCGGCCGGGGTCATCATCTGAAAGTTGGTGCACCATTTTTAATTTGTATGGATGAATTTTGATTTTAGCCAACACCCTATGTACTGTCCTTTGACTGACTTCACAGATAGACGCAACTTGGGCTGTAGAAGAAGTAGGATGTGCTACCATTTCTGCAATTATGTCGATTTTTTTGTCGTCACTAATTGTTGGTCGACCAGATCGTCTCGAATACTACCGGTTGCTTCAAACTTCTGAACAAGTTCCCTCAAATAAGTCCTCAATATAGGACGATCGGGGTACTTCTCATTAAAAAGACGTTCCGCTGCTGGAAATTGTTTCTACATTCACCAATTATTAAGATAGCTGCTACTTTGTCGGCTACCATACGTACCATTTTGTCTATGTAGACACTTAAACGTCACGTTAAAGAATAATTAAACTGAATAGTCAAGGTATAAAAACTTATCAAAGTAAAACCAACGAGACAATTAAAAAACGTCAACTTTTTTGACAATTAACCAGAGGCAGACTTTACAATCTTGATTAATTAAATGCCAAACTATAATTTTAGTATTTATTTAATTTTTCTATCAAAATCAACCTAAACCGTAACAAAATTAGTATTACTGAATAGGTAATTTTAATACCTTTCAAACGAGATGTCACTTGCCATAAGGTACAATTTAAAATTATTGGTCACTGTGGCCCTGTGACGTCATATATGACTATTACGTCACTTGTCATGACTAGTTGAGAAGCTTATACCCGTTTATATTCATCCTCCAAATTTCACTAGTATAAGTAAAACCGTTCGAAAGAGACAAGGGGGGAGGGGACTTTTGACTAGCACTGTATATATATATATATATATATATATATATATATATATATATATATATATATATATATATATATATTGTGTCACTCAGAGATTACTTCGCATGATGTTACCTATGATACTTTTATCCAAAAATATTTAGGATTTAAATAGTGAACAAAGAAACGATATGCCATAAAATCAAAATAACGTTTAAAAAACATAATTTTTACCTTTCTAGCAATGACTACGTCAATTTCTAATAACTCTCATCAAGTGACGTTGCCTATTGGTAAAAACTATTACAAAAGCTATTACAAAAAAAGTGCACTAATACTGACATGCTCGGACATAACCAGTAATATTACTCACCAACATTTAGCTCCCAAAAAAACGAAAGTGTATTGCAAAACTTACCTAAAACAAAAAGCATAGGTTAGAATAATGTTAAATAAGTATAAGCAGAATTGTAAGCCGATGGTTAACAACTGCAAATACTTGCAAATTTCTGGACGGGTAATATACATTTTTGGGCTGACGCTTGAAAATATTTAAAAAAATTTGTATAGTCACACCATCATAGTTTAAGTTATGTTGGCAGCATTGAACATATACGTGTCGAATGGCTCTAATATATATTACAGCCGTCGGCAAATGTTCATGTTACAAGTCAGTGGTGCCAATCTAAAAATTATTATCCTTTGCCGGATTAGGCCAGAAACAATGAGTTTCTGGATGATTTTGAGGATTTAAAAACCAGTGTTGCTGGAGGAACACGTAATAGTTATTTGTATTACAAGGCCAGAAAATGGCTGCATGCGAGTACGAATAAACTTTTCAGGTCGAGACGAAGTTGAGGCCTGCAAATATATGAGTACTCTCAAACCATTTTATGGCAAAGCGATTTTTTGTGCCGTCGTCAAACATTTTTATTAAAATCAATAAACAAAATTGTTGTACTTTTTAAAATTTCATACCTGTTGAAACTAAGTTGGCAATACTGACATTAACCAATATAACCTAACAAATACAATTGCGAAGTTATTCATTACTCGAATTTTGTAGGTACCTTACTAATTTGTTGACTTTATAATAATTTATAGATGTAATTTGTAGTTTATAAGGACATCATAACGGATGCGTACTCGTACACGGTAACGCAATTAGGCTTTGTGTTATGTCAAACGTCAGTCAAATATTCTATCAGTTCTGTCACTACCAACTGTAATTTAACATTATTTTTGCCGGCCTGGACCGGAAAACGCACAGTTTCCGGACGAATTTGCGGTCAGCATATATACAGAACGAAGGCACAAAAAGTTAATTTATGTATATTCATGTATGAATTTTTTTATTTAGTCGTTGACCATAGAAGATGGCAATTATTTTCTGAAATCTGGGACAGGAACCAGACGGGTGCAGTTTGACTTCAAATTGGCCGTGAGTGAAGCACTATTTGTTGCAATTTTAGATTTTACTAAACAACATACGTAACTTTTGTCTGACTTTTTTGTATTAGTAATAGATGGCGTAGTAAATTAGAAAAAACCTGTTTTTTTAATTAAATCGATAATTTCTTTCCGCCTAAGAGGTTTGATGAACTATATCCAATTTCAAGGCTTACCCTGCGCAAAACTTGTTTCAAAGTAAGTTATTTTCCAAAAAACTTTTTGCTTTAAAGTTAACTGTATTTAATGGTATCGTACAGTAGCACTAATTTCAGTCTCAAATTCGGATAAAGGAGAGTTAAGGCGTCAAGATTGCATACCCTAAGCCACCTAGAATTGAAAAACAAGCGGCTAAATTGAATGTAAAATGAAGTTAAACAGAAAAAATGCGCAGACGGACATCCATAGTTTATCAAAGCGGGTCCCAAATGATATGAGATAAACGGTTATTCCAGATATAAACGTCAACAACTAAACTCAATCGACAAAAATAAAAATAAAATGTAGAATACGGAATTTACGGTGTAGACAGGATGATACATGTCATCAGGGAATGTAAAAAAATAAAATAAACATTTGGTTTACTAGCGAAAAATAAAAGAACGGAGCAGGTATAGAAGATAACGGTTGATACATTATTGTAAAGGCGTCAGCCAAAAATATTCATAAAATGAAAAACAGCCAAGGAATAATAACCGAGAACCTAAAATGAAACAAAGGAAACGATAGTATCGCCGGCCAATACGAAGGCGAAAATATCAATTACGAGAGATACTCAGAGTTATGACAATTAAATGAGGGTAAAGACAAAGAAGCGCGAGTAGTATTGCTATACTCGTTCTGGCGCACATACGAAATTTACATGTGCAAGAAGAGAGATAGATAGGAAAATACAATAAGTGTGTGCGAGTGAGTGTAGGGAGGACAGAGAATGTGCCAAGTTACGTACCTTTTGGCGGAAAGTTTAAAACTCAAAGTCACAGACGGTTATGACAAAGCAGGTCAAAAACCGCTCAAAACAGGTACCTGTTTTTGAAGTTTTTTGAAAATGGGCTACCCAGTATTGCCAGAAACAGGTCAAGAATACGTACCCGTTTCCGAAAAGTAGGTCAAAAACAACTCAAGATATGTTAAAAACTGCCCAAAACAGGTTTTTCCCTATCTATCTGTCTCTCTCTTACACATGTAAATTCCCAATGTGAATCAGAATCGGTATTGCTATACTACTGCTTCGAATGCAGAAATGATCGATGTTGTCATGAAAGAAAACATTGAAAACTTTACAAAAAACCCTAGATCAGAATTCAATTATGAAACATATCAAGAGTAAAACAAAGGTGGTCTTCAAAAGCCTTACGAGAAAAAGGAAGGAGAAAAGGATCTAAACGAGGAAAATTAAGTGTGCAGATGAAAATATTGATAATAATGAGAACAACACAAACAGATGAAGATCTACGAAAATATATAAAAAGAGGGAAACGAGGGAAATCAGAGAGGCAAGAAAGAGAGAGAGACGAGTCCGATCAACTTCTATTACAGAAAACATTCGCAAGCTTAAAAATGCACCACTAGATGACGTCACAAACAAACAAGTCTGCTTTTAACGATAAGTGTAATCTAATTAGAGGGATTTTTTGTCACGTGCAAAGAACGTGAACATCATATTTCCCTTTTTAAGGACAGTCCAACTTTCACGTAATTAGATAATTAGGGTTTTTCCAAATACATTGGATGTACTTGAATTGTGAAAGGTTGTCATCGTGGTTACATAACTGGGGAAATCCAGAATATAATTACTTTATATTAATGATGCTGGAAGCCATTAGTACATCATGTTATTCAGTTATAAACAAGACGCCAAAAGTGGATGTGTTGTGACTGTAAGCAGCTGTTTACCCTGTCAAGACGTTTTTTCAACACGATTATCGACAACAACCCTAGTAAGTGCTCGTTTTTATTTTAACCATTACCCTTATTTTATTTACTTTATTTAATTGCTCTGGTTTCAAGTTTGGTTATATTTGTCGTTGTGTAGGCATAGTTTCCCCCGGGGCATTCGTCCATTTTCAGGAAAGACTTAGTGCGTTCAACCTTGTTTATAAATCTCGGGCTCCTTTTTGCCAGAGATATTGTATGTAAAACCATATAGTGGTTTTTAACTAATGTAACTGTAAAACGTATTTTTATCACAGTATGCAACACACGGCAATAGTGTTACACTAATTTGATGCTCGTATATTGACAATAATGCCGACGTCTATCTCATGTATTTTTGAACTGTGGTTGGTTTTAGCAAGACGTAAGTTAAGCCAAAACAATATTTTTGAATTGTAAGCTGCTTTTTGCAAGCTTTAAGTTATTATTATTATTATTAGAATATTCTCCTTAACGGGCATACTGCGCCCAATTACTTAGGAGGAGAACAAGCGGTATCAAGTTTACAATAAACAGAAATTATTATTTACTACGCAGAGTTTAAGATTAAATGCTTAACTACATTCAAACAAGATTGGTTTAAGATATATTATGAATGGGTAGATTACGAGTTACTAGAGCCGATTTGATCTGCTTAATAGTGCAGTTAGAAATACCCAGATTAGCTACGATTGAATAGTAAGTCGAGATCATTCTGTACAAAGGGGGATATAAAAGGACGTTAGTTCGAGTGGCAGGTAGGTGGAACACATTACTTGAACGAGAATTAAATCTTGGAGCTCTAAATTGGATTATGTTGAGAGTTATGATTTGATTGATTGAAATTGAATTGATTGAGATTGATTTGCGGATGATCGACGGTTTTCCCACGCCGGTGTCCTCAGGTTTAGGAAGAGTACCAGCTCTGAGTGTCCGTTAGTCTTATCTACAAAGTAAGCGGTCGCTTATAGGAGCTAAGTATGTACAGATGGAGAATCGTTACCTGAAGGTTATGAAGAATTGTTAGTTCAGCTTCTTGTTTGATTTGATTGAGATTGATTGGTTGATTTGGTTAATTGCTTTGATTGATTATGATTGGTCTGATTGTTTGATTTGATAGAGAGTGATCTGTTTGAGATTGGTTTGCTTAATTGATTTGTTTGATTTGATCGACATTGATTCATTTGGTTTGATATGCTTCGGCTGATTTTATTGCTCGATTGGTTGATTTGGTTAATTTCGGTCTTTTGACAAGGGACGAATTTCTGGCGTCCTATACTTGCGTTAAGAGATAGTATGAGGGCGCCTTACTAAAATTCAATTTCAAATTTCCTGATAAGGGGTCGAAATCCTTATGAGTTCGTATGAGAGCCCCCTTACTAGAATACAATTTCAAATTTCCCGCCAAAAACAAAAAATGGTCTCCAAAATGGCCGACAAAGCAAGTTAGCCTGCAAAATTTTATTATGACTCATAATTAAAAGCATATTGGCTGCGGAATTTTTGGCAAAGATCCGAGGGCAAGTTCCTGTGTCTTATACCTCTGGCTTATGAGACAGCATGAGGGCCCCTTATTAGAAAACTAGTTCAAATTTCCCGCCAAAACAAAATGGCTATCAAAATTTAATTATGACTCATCATTAAAAACAGATTAATAACGACTTAGGACGTTCAGGCTTGCTTATAAATCTAAGACGCTTTTTGACAGAGGTGTTTCCGATAAGACAAATTTTGTACGTAAAATATTTTAATTATCATTTTTCCATTTCCAATAACGCCAGCTCCTATTACAAAAAACTCATTAGTTTTAAAAATACACCAGTACACAAGCAATCAGGGGGCGAAGACCTGAGAACAAGTTCCGGAGGCCTATCGCTGTCTTATGAGTTAGTATGAGGGCCCCTTATTAGAAGACTATTTCAAATTTCCAACCCTGACGATTACAGGGATTTGCATGTACTTTTAAAAATATACCGCTGATTTGATTGAGATTGATCTGATTGAGATTGATCTGAAAAGGGCTGTGATAGGAATTTAATTATCATAATTAAAATGTGATCCGTAACACGGGGCGGAGACACGTGAGCAAGTTCCTGCGTTCTATACCTGTCTTGCAAGTTAGTGTTAGCAATCATTATTAGAATACAATTCAAGTTTCCCGCCAAAACAAAATGGCCGAGAACTTTGATTATGGCTCATAATTAAAATAATTGGGTTTTGCCCTGTCCCGCGTCTTCCCCACGTGACTACCTACATAATTTAATTATGACTCATAATTAAAACAAAATAGCTGGGGGAATTAGATTATGACGCATAATTAAAATCAATCAAATCACACGCCAAAACAAAATAGCCGGAGACTAATTATGACCCATAATTAAAATAATTGGAGTGTGATGTGCCCACGCGACTACCTCAACTATTATGAATTATAATTTAAAAAAATGCCTACGTAATTTGATTATGCATCATATTTAAAACAAAATGGCCACGGAATTTGATTGTCTCATAATTAAAATAATCGGACTTTTACCTACCCCGCTCCTTCCCTACGTGACTACCTCCACAATTTGATTATGGCTCATAATTAAAAACAAAATGGCGGTGGAATTTGAATGTGACGTCACAATTTAAAACGAAATGACAGGGGACTTTGATTATGACTCATAATTAAAATAACTGGACTTTGACCAGCCCCGCTCCTTCTCTACCTCCACAATTTCATTATGGCTCACAATTAAAAAAAAACGGCAGTGGAATTTGATTGTGCCGTCACAATTAAAAACTAAATGACAGGGAGTTTGATTATGACTCATAATTAAAAAACAAAATGGTGGGGAATTTGATTATGACTCATAATTAAAATAATTGGCGTTTGATCTCCCCCTCACTTTCACCGCACGACGAACCCCAGCAATTTAATTATGACTCTCATAATTGAAAACAAAATGGCTACTGAAACTGATTATGACTCATAATTAAAACGAAATGACAGGGGACTTTGATTATGATGTCATAATTAAAAACAAAATGGTGGCGAACTTTGAGTATGACTCATAATTAAAAACAAAATGGCGGATGGCTTTAATTATGACGTCATAATTAAAAACAAAATGGCCGAGGTGTTTGATATGACTCCCAATTAAAAACGAAATGGCCGCAGAATTTTATTATGACGTCATAATTAAAAACGAAATGGCGGCAGAATTTGATTATGACGTCATAATCATAAAACTGATTATGGTTCATAATTAAAATAATTGGATTTTGACCTCATCCCCCAGGGTCTTGTGACTACCCCCACCCGGCCGCCTGCGCGCGCATTTGCCTACCCTCCACGGGCCGAACTGCCAAAAAGACTCAATACAAACAAAAGGACCCTAATTAAGCGGCTGAAAATTCCGTCAAGGGGTTGAAAAATGCCCCCGAAAACAGGCCGTCAAAATAAGAGTTGGAAATGGCCACGATCGCGTGGGCGTGACTTCCCCCACTCCATTTTGTCCTCAACTGGGCTCATTCCACTTCCAAGCTAATTAATAATCGAAATGGCCGAGCCAAGCAACTAAAAAAATTAAATGGAGGAATAAGGACATGAAATAACAATATATCGTAACATAATAAAAAAACGATAAAATCTAACGCTACAGAGCTAATAATTATAGAGCATATAGTGCGGTGGCATGGTGAAATGGTCAAGAGCTGCTAACAGAAAATCGAAAGCAATTTATGGTAGAAATAAATGAAAAATACACCTAAAGAGAAAAAGTCGACCA
This sequence comes from Vesta saturnalis, assembly GCA_036346205.1. Lineage (NCBI taxonomy): Eukaryota > Metazoa > Arthropoda > Insecta > Coleoptera > Lampyridae > Vesta > Vesta saturnalis. Next base: position 1,016,246 of record JARFJB010002120.1, read on the forward strand.
GGAGGAATAGAACCTACATTAAAAATATGGTTCAGAGAGACCTCGAAGACACCGAAATATACAATTTCAAAAAGTTAAAAATTATCGAGTTTAATTAAATTATAAATTAAACGAATGTGTGAAAAAAGTAGAAGGTTGTATCTGAAAAAAGAGTCATCATTGGTAAAAGAAAAAAACATGAGAATGTAAACTTTCACATTATTGCACACATTTAAAATACTTGTCTTTTGGTTTTCATGTTTATACAAATCTAAACGTTTCGATACACTTACAGTTATCGTCCTCAGTAGTCATGAAATCTTTTAGAAAATGTTGAAACAATTTTATGAAATATGAAGATTGAAAACTCTAAGAGTTATCGAAACGTTTAGATTTATATAAACGTAAATACAAGAATACAGCATTAAAAATCCCAAGGAATTTTAAAAAAGAAAAGCATTTGCAAGGGTTTGTATGGAACTGAATTAAAGAGTGACATCTTACGCCAACTTCGGATAGATAGTTGGATTGGTAGAGGAGGTTTTGTGGCTTGGCCTGCTCGGTCTCCAGATCTCAATCCTCTTGAGTTCTTTTTATGGGGACAATTAGAGATAAATGCAGCGCATTTTGAGAATCTATTGTAATAATATTTTTTTTAAATAAAAATTATTCCTCATTTTATCTTAAGTTATTATTGCGCATCAAAAAGAGATTGACTCTTTAGGTGCATCATCTTGCAATATTCCAATTTTCCCTAAAACTACTTACTTTAGAACTTTACACAAGGTAAACATTTTTCGAGAAAAAGACTTTAGATATTCAAAAACTGCCACTGAAATTCATTTTATGCCAGTGACGTAGAAGTTACAGGGTTAAATACTTCAAATGACCCCTATATCTACGCCTCCAACATATTTAAAAATTACTTCATACGTTGCACACACGTCATTCCTTATGTGTTATAAGTCAACCGAATCTCATGTATATACTTTTAATATTTTAGGAGTTACCGGCAAAAAACGAAAAAAATGTTTTTTCTTTAACGATCTGTATCTAATAAACTACGCATCTTTAAGGGTACGTCTATTGGACCTTTTTTCATATTTAGAGGTATACTTTCACCTCCGGACGTTTGTTGCAATTTTTACGGGACACACTGTATATTCTTAAGCTTCAAATTTCAAACACTGTATTTTGAACAGATTCTAAGACGAATCACAAAAATTACTTATAATAATTGGAAAATTACAAAAATGACTTTTTATGATTCGAAAATTACTGAAAATTAAAGGAATTGAGGTAAGTGCATGTATGAAATGTAATTTAATTTGAATTTAAAAAAATATTGATGTAATAATGTTCAGCTGCTAATCTGCTAGACTACTTCGACCGAAATATTTCAAACTAAGGTCCGTTAAAACTCGTTGTTCAGGGTTTTGTATTCTGAATTTATTCTTTTCATACTGTATATTATACACTCTTAAACCAGTCAAAATTTCAAACACTTTATTTTGAACAGATTCTAAAAATTAGGATGATATCCGACAAATCACAAAAAATTACTTAGTATAATTCGAAAATTACAAAAATTGCTTTTCATTATTCGAAAATTACAAAAAAAGATGCTGCAAATTGGGCTAATAATTTGAAGGGATTGGGGTAAGTGCATATTTGAAATGTGATTTAATTTGAATTAAAAAAAAAATTAAACAGTAACGACTACAAAATGCAACGATTTCATACCTTAAGCCAAGCAACTATTATTTTTAGCATCGGCTATATATAAACGTATTCCTATTAATTATCCCAGGTATGCTATTAATATACTTCATTATTCTAAATTCTTTAGTATATGTATTAGCAATCCGATTTTAGAACGGGAAATGTATTTTCCAATTATTTCAGTTCCGTTTAGGATGGAAAGATTATACTTGTATATCACTACCACAGCATCCGGACAGATTAAAGTGTAACAACTAAATCATTATAAATATAGAAATTTCACAATGGAATATAGAAAATAATCACTCCATTAGAAAAGGATTGGTGGGAATTTGAATGTTTGTTTGTTTCTATCATTGGTTTGGTAAAAGTAATGATTGCATTTATGTGGTTTCACAAAATTCCTGTACGTGAATGTAATTCATTAAGGGTCACAGTAATTGTATTCAAAACGAGCACGTAGTAAGAAAGCATTGTAAAAGTGTAATTACAGTTGAACTACATTCGCATGGATTTAATAAATACTGTTGCTCTACATTAACAGTCATGAAAATGAAGCTAGATAACTATGTTTTTTGACAAAAGTGCTTCCAACTACGCATTAATTACTTGGTCCGCGTATGAAACAAGCTTATTTAAAAAACGTTAAAGTTTTTCGAAAATAAAAAAAAGATACCGAAGAAAAACCTCACACAAGGTAGACGGTAACGAAAATCGAAGCCATTATCACCCGAATTCTAAGTAGATCGTGTTACCACTGACCCACCAGCTCGGTAATTGTCGCGAGAATTACAAACCAATTATGAGTCATTTTGGTTGGGTGGCGGTCTGGTTTGGAGTAAGCAAGCGCCACAATCGCGCCTATATGGAAGAAGAAAAAAATACACAAACGTTTTAGAAAATTCACTTCTAAAATAAGAAAATATACTGCATCACATTGAAAATGCAACACCCCTAAATATATACATATATATATATATATATATATATATATATATATATATATATATATATATATATATATATATAACGGTGAATCATTAGTGCGCCGTCGGAAGATCCTGGCTTTATTATTAAAAATAAAAAAATGTTATAGCGCCGATCTATATCAGACGTAGATGTGCATCTAATAAAAATAGTTTCATCCCTATAGGGTGTTCCATAATTGCAGGACCGGACTCAGCTTTGTTTTGTTAAATGAAACCCTATATTTATTTAATTTTATTATTATTTGTCTTGTTGAATGCTAAAAAACGGTACTTCGTTTTAAAATTGATTTTGTGGCGTTGCCAAGTTAGAGCATTTTTTCTTTAAAAAAGTGAAAATTTATAGCTTTACTTAAATTGTTCTGAAGACTTTAATATTAACAGTAGAAATGTAAGGTTTGGCAGACGGGTAAATAAGACCTTGCTCTATCGTTTGCCCTTCATACTTCCTGATTATATTATACTGGTTGTTTACAAAATATGGTCAATTTTTACAAATTTGAAATGACCATAACTTTTGTTTTTTAAATGGAACACCATATATTTTATCATGTCATCGTGTTCTCTTTTTAATTCTCTTACTTTTTTATTAAGCATGTAATATACCTAACGTTACGCGTTCTCGAAATATTTAAGATTTGTTGCAAAATTAATGACAAAAGAATCTGTATTTGAAAAATCATAAATTATTGAGAAAATTATAATAAGTTATAACTAAATCAAATGCTCGATGTGTCCACCATTTTCTTGCAAACAGGTGTGAATTCTCCCCAAAAAAGAATCTTCCAACATTTAGCAGCATATTTTGGTTAACCATTTGAAATGCGTTCCGTATTCTAATTTTCATATCTTCTTTGGTGGTAGGAGATTCTTGGTATACTAAGCTTTTAATATAACCCCACAGGAAAAAATCTAATTTTGTCAGATCAGGAGTCCGAGCTGGCCATCCTACTGGCCCTCCTCTCTCAATCCATTTATTGGGAAACGTTCTGTCTAGATGTTCTGTAACAATGCGACTATAGTGGGGAGGCGCACCATCCTGCTGAAACCACATCCTTTGACGTATGTCTAACGGCAATTCTTCAAGAAGCGGAGGTAACTCATTTTGAAGAAATTCAAGATAGGTTTGACTTTGTATTGTCATAATAATGGAAATTATACCTGTTCACAAAACCATTTTTGTGAAAGGTTGCTTCGTCGGCCATCAAAATGTGTTTAAATAAATAATTGTCCTGTCCTAATCGTTCCAGTGCCCACTGGGAGAATTCCAAGCGTCTTTGAAAATCATTTGCATTCAGCTCTTGGACTAGTTGAAAATGGTATGGATGAAATTTATTTTTTCAAATAATCTTGAAAACACTAGTTTGACTAATACCTAAATCAGCACTGAGCTTTCTTGTGCTAACGTTTGGATTTTCCACTACAACCATTTTTTCTCGTTCTTTTCTTTCGTATTGTACATGTCCTGTTCTTTCAAATCTTTCTTTGAGTTTTTCAAATATCCCTTGGATCAGCTTCACCTTCGCCCAAAGCGTAGACCATGTCAGTACATTCATCTTGTGAAAATTTCATTTTTCACACTAAACTGATGAACTAGTGAATGACGTTTAAGCCAAACGTCAGGAATTATAAATCGCAGGCCTACTGGATGCCCTTTTTACACTTATTGCCATATTATAAAACTATGATTTTAAAAACTCGAATAAGAAGTAAACTTTTGTCCATTTGTGATTATTGGACCATATTGTCAACAAGACATTTACGATTTGTAAATATTCAAAGCAAAAGTGATGATTATTTTATTAATTTTGCAACAAATCTTAAATATTTCGAGAACGCGTAAGAGAATTAAAAACAGAACACGATGACATGATAAAATACAGGGTGTTCCATTTAAAAAACAAAAGTTATGGTCATTTCAAATTTGCAAAAATTGACCATATTTTGTAAACACCCAGTATATTATAATCAGGAAGTATGAAGGTCAAAAGATAGAGCAAGGTCTTGTTTACCCGTCTGCCAAACCTTACAGTTCTACTGTTAATATTAAAGTGTTCAGAACAATTTAAGTGAAGGTATAAATTTTCACTTTTTTAAAGAAAAAATGTTCTAACTTGGCAACGCCACAAAATAAATTAAAAAACGAAGAACCGTTTTTTAGCATTCAACAAGACAAATAATAATAAAATTAAATAAATATAGGGTTTCATTTAACAAAACAAACCTGAGTCCGGTCCTGCAATTATGAAACACCCTATAGGGATGAAACTATTTTTATTCGATGCACATCTAAGTCTGATATAGATCGGCGCAGTAACATTTTTTTTATTTTTAATAATAAAGCCAGGATCTTCCGACGGCGCACTAATGACACCCTGTACTATATATATATATATATATATATATATATATATATATATATATATATATATATATGTATATATATATATATATATATACGAAGACTTGAAAATGGCAGATAAGATTATGCCGAAACGTCGTCATTTCAACATCGGTTATGTCAGATGAAGCTCATTTCCATTTAAACGGATATATAAACAAGCAGAATAGTCGCTATTGGAATGACGAAAACCCAGGAGAGATACACCAAAAGCCATTACATAGTCCGAAACTTACAGTGTGATGTGCAATTTCATCATCTGGTATTATTGGACCATATTTTATCTAAAACTCTAGAGAAAATACCACAACTGTTACGGCAAATCGCTACATACACATGATCAGAACATTTGTGACAGAATAGTTACCTAGGTTTCCAGATATCAATTATTTTCAGCAGGATGGGTCTACAAGTCATACTGCTCGCCTGTTCACTGTTTTAAAGGAACTTTTTCCAGGCCGACTCATTTCTAAACATGGTGACATTTCGTGACCCGCAAGATCCCCTGATCTTTCAATATGTGATTTCTGAAGAGCAGGGTATACAGTAATAGACCACAAACCTTACAGGAATTAGCAATAAACATTACACCAGAAATTGAGCGAATTCAACCTGTCCTGCTCCGCTGACTAATGGAAAATATTCAATGTAGATTAGAAGAGTGTTTACACAAAAATTGCTCTCACTTGACTGGGATACTTTCCTCTAATCAAACCTGTAAAAAAAGTTTTGATAATAAACATTTTCTGAAAAAATGAGGTACTTCAAAATTTCCCGCTTCACTGGCGGACCCTGTATGTATATATATATATATATATATATATATATATATATATATATATATATATATATATATATATAGTTGGAGCTTCTCTTTGTTAATGTACTCCCCTACGATCCATGCTTCGAATGAGGTGATATATATTTTAGGGCGGTGTAGAGGTCCAAGCATTCCAAATCTCATTAAAAAAGTGCTGCAGAGTAGGCAATCCACTCAAACTTCTGCTTTTATACCCTATATATGTTAAATGAGAGAAAGGTCCGGTGACCTTGCAGACTATGGAAGAACAGTGACGTTAGATTGATGAAGAGACCTTCCAGTGACAGGTGCAGTTTGTTTTGTTTTTTTAGTTTCTGGACTGAAACAGCTTTCCAGACATTCTGAATGCAACCCTGGGCGTTCATGTTTCTTTCCAGAAATACTAAAAAAGGCCTACTCCCATACATTGCACATTCCACGCAATATTCAAGCTCTCGCCTTTCCCCGTATATTCTTCGAACCCTTCTACGACCATCCACAAATAACGAAATTCGTCAATACGCATAACAACTCTGTTCCATTCTTGGTCCCACAGACCTCGTTCTTGACACTACAGCAGTCTTGCTTCGTCATCTCTTGTCACTAATCGCAGGAGGAGACGTGGTCGATAGAACTGAAAACCAAAAGACCTTATTCTTGAGTAAATTGCCCTCATACCGAGTTTTCCGGTAACAGCCTGTAATTAATTGCCAATTGATCTAGTGGCGTTGAAGCGGTCCGTAAGAGCATCTGTTCTTAGTATGCGCTCTTGCGAACTGCTCCGGTACCTCGATGACATTGGTGTACGTACAAGTGCACCAATAATACATTACGGTAGTTAAATTCCTACCCACCCGAAGAGCCATTAGACTTTTGCATTCCGATTCTTTAAATTTCACTGAAAATTGTTGCACACAAGGAATTGCAAAATAACCGTGTAAAAAGAGCAACAAGGATAAAACTCACAATAAACATCAAATAACGTTTTGTTTTAGTAAGTAGCAACACCTATTAGATTAATTCTCAAGTCATTACAAAACTTTATTCAGTTAATCAACTACGTGTACTCAATTTATTTCCAGAACATTAAGATGTTTACTGGGTGTTACATTTTCAATGTCACATAGTATATGTCCTGTAAAATTGAAATATTTAATTGTGGATTTTTTTTTTGTCCAAACTCTCCATCTATTGCCATAAATTACATGCTGATTATATTAATTCCCACGCCATTGAGCATTTTTTGTAACCCATTTATATTCAGGTGCTAATTAGGTGCCAATTAAGTGCCAACGTTAAAAATTTAGTGCTTCAGCAGTTTGCTACAAAAATGGATTTAATTTGTGGTGGGAAATGAAATTTCTAAGAGATACATGATATACTCACAAAGTTACCTCTAACGTACCACTAGATACGTGGTTCACAAGGGCAATCTACCAGTCTTCCAATTTGTCACTAAAATTAATGACACACTATGACAATATCCCGTGCCTCTATTAAGCACTGTTTAAAAAAAATACTTAGTTAAACATTATTTGTTCTGTTTACAGCTTTAATGCATGCTCATTAAACTAACAGCCCCACCCCACCAAAGCGTATTTTTTTTAAACTCATTCATAATTAGGTACTAATTAGGTGGTAATTAAATGCCAATGTTGAAAATGTAGTGTTTAGTGAAATACTAAATCTTTAACATGTGTACTTAGTAAGCACCTAATTATGAATTGGGTTTCCAGAAAATACCTCATGGTAGGGAGGGGCTGCTAATGTAATGAGCATTGATTAAAGTTGTAACGAGAAAAAATAAAGTTTGGCATAAAATGGGTGGGGCTAACTCAAGCTTAACCCGGCTTAAAAAATGAATATGTCAAAACCTCTTGTGCACAAAAAGTGCCATTTAATTAAGTGGTAATTAAGTGTTTTAATTGCAAATAAAATTTCTAAGATATACTCACCAAATGGGCCCTTTCGTGCTATTTGGTTATGGTTCTACCAGGAAAATTAAATTTGTCGTCCAGTTTTCGCTAAAATAAATTCTACTAACACACTATCAAAATATAACATGCTTCTATTAAATACTCTAACAGTTAAGTTATGCTTTGTCGTTAACTGAATCACCTCTCAGCAGTAAAATATTTAAACATTTGGTGCCTTTACGGCTCTAAGAATATGTGTATTAAAAAAATGAGTAATTTCTGAATTAATTACTCATACCCACAAGTGAATTGTATTTAAAAACTTAGGTACCTTTACCATTTAGAAGCATGGTCATCAGCAGAGAGGCTGACCTCCTAAGAGTAAATTATGTTTTAAAAATTAGGTGATTTGTTAGTATGACATTCAAATAATTCAAATAATTCCTGTATTAATACTTTAATCTAGTTTCCAAATTATGTGCTCGTATCGTTTCAAAAAATTTTGAACGTTGTCGCAAGCAGAAGGGCCAACCTCTCAAGAGTAAATTATGTTTTAAGAATTAGGTGCTTTTTCGGTTTGAAATTAAAATGATTTCACTCCACTTTACCTAAATATTCTGCTATCGAATTAAGTGCGTTTATCCATTAAGAAGATTATAGTCAACAAATGGTCCCACCTCTCAAGAAAAAAAAATTAGGGCTCTTTCAGTTTGCTACAAAATGATTTCTTTATTTATACATTATTTAAAAATGTAGTTTGCAGATTAAGAACTTTTACCGTTTCGAAAAAATTGGGCGGTTTAATCTAGTTTACGCACTTATAGTTTCTAAAATGTTGAACTTTGTCGTCTGCAGAGGAGCCAACCCCTTGAGGGTAAATCATAATACAAAAATTAGATGCGCTGTTGTTTTTCCATTTACACTTTATCTAAATATTTTACTCCCAAATTAAGCGACCTTACTATTAAGAAAAGGTCAGTGGAAAGTCTCTCTCAAGAGAAAATGATATTTTAAGCATTAAGTGCTCTTTCGGTTTGAAAGTAAAATGAGTGTTACTGCACTTTATCTAAATACTATGTTCTCGAATTAAATGTTCTTACGTTTAGAAAAAGTTGAACATTATTGTCAAAAGAAGGGTCCATAACTCAAGAGTAAACTATTTAGTTAAATTTAGTTAAATATCTAGTTTTCAAATGAAGTGCTCTTACTGCTTCGGAAAAATTTAACATTGTCGTCAGCAGGGTGCCCACCTCTCAGGAGTAAATTATGTTTTAAAAATTAGGTGTTCTTTCGTTTTGGAATTAAAATGTTACTAAATTTTATTTTAATGGCAAACCGAAAAAGCACCTAATTTTTCGAGCATAGATTACTCTTGAGAGGTGAGCTCCTCTGCTGACGGCACAATCCAATATTTTCAAAGCTGTAAGAGCACTAAATTCGAAAACTAGATATTACAATAAAGTATGTATAAAGGAATTATTTTAGTGTCAAGCCGTAAAAGAACCAATTTTTCAACCATTTGCGACATCGCGTTGACTACAAAGTGCTACTGTTTGTAAATGTTAAGAGCACTTAAAAGAAGCACATATATTTTGGTAGTGCGTAAATGAAGAGGATAATTTATTTTTTGCTGCTAAATTGCACTTGTGAACCATGTATCAGTTCGAAGGGATAAAGTATCTCTTAGAAATTTCATTTGCACTGAAGCACGCAATTAGCCGTTAATTAGGTGGTACACAATGTTTTGGTATATACCCAAATTAAATCAATTTTTGTGCCAAACTACGGAAGCACTAAATTTTTAACATTGGTGCTTAATTATAAATTAGTCTACAAAAAATGTGCAGTGGTAGGGGGGCTAACTTTATGAGATGCCCATTATGTCAGCCCCCTGCCATTTCCAATTCATAATTAGGTACTACAAGGAGTTACTAGAAAATTCACAATGGTGGAGGGGTATGTATAATTAATTTTAATAAAACACCCTTCTTTATTATAACGTGAACGGGTTATTACAAAAAAAAAAGGTTCATACAGGAAAAGCCGAATACGACAATACTTAAGTCAAATTAAATTGTACAAAAGCCCAAATTAGCTATATTGCGTGTGCAAAGTAACTTTTTTTAACCCGATGTAGACTAAAATATCCGTAATCTTTTTGCCATTTTTAATTTTATTTTTTAATATATTTGCCTATTAAAAATTAATTGTCGAAAAATACATTATTTAAAATCGAACCAAACACAAAGTTCTTATGAAATATGATCATTGTGAAAATTCAAGGTGCCCCACGATGAATTTTTAATTTGTTAGTTCAAGATCAGGAACGTATTACAAAATTAATTATAGAGCTTAACATATAAAGATATAAAATATTGGTGTTGGAGAAGGAGGGCCACAGCGGAATCCCACATGTCGAAAATGGAGCTCGTGGAAGAGTCTTAGCTTTCGTAAAAGGGGGCATACACTTGAACAAAGATGGTGGATATATGATAAAGTTACATAGACATAAATATTACTGAAAGCCAAAAAAGAGTCGGAAACAATACAACGTGAAATAAAAATTCCACGCGGAAACAAGATGGCGAAAACCCAAAAAGACCTACGCAAGCGAGATAGCGGAACACGACGGTGAATAACCAAAAAGGCAGACCGCAGCAAAATGTCGGAATACTGAAGCACAATGGCCAAAAAGACCCATGAGACAAGATAGCAGAAAGCCAAAAAACCACGCGGAAACAAGATGGTGGAATACAAAAAAGTACCGCGCAAGTAAGATGGCAGAACCCATAGCAAGATGGCGAAAATCCAAATATGTACGCGAGAATAAATTATCGAAACAGGGGAAAAAAATAGCGGAAATCAAAAAAGGTACGCAGAAATAAAACTTCGAAACACGGCATCAAGGTGGCGGAAACAAGATAGAGGAAAGTCAAAAAGCAAGTCAGATGTTTGAACTTAGATGCAGTACGTAACCCGCAGGAGGTCCATGAAGAAGATGAAAGACACCTTAAAAGAAGAAAGGTCTTAGAAAGCATATAAGTGGAAACATTAAGAGTAATTAAAAATGCAATTAAGAGGATCAAACCCCATTAAAATAAGATAACTCATTATAAACCATAACCTAGTTTTGTTCTACTCGTAGGATTAATTATAGCTATTGACGAAACATAATATGAAGTAAAGTTTTTAAGAAACGTAGGAGAGTCTGCAAATATTCGTGGTTCGCATCTCGATCAGAAAAGATGATCCTTAACAGATAAAGACAAGTTTGTTAATTCTCTAAAGAGTCAACATCGTTTTTACGATGTGCGACTTGCGCCACTACTACCGATGATTAGAGGAACATTGAGAACATCCGCTGCTCGACCTGTCATTCCACCGATTGAGCAGCGCGCACCACCGGCCGCCACGGCACAGAAGAGGAGGCGGCCTAAGAAGGCACACCCAGCACCGCTAGAAGACACCACCCCGCTAGCCGAAGTTCAGCTAGGATCCCTGTCAACGACTGTCGCCACAGCCGCCCCCGTTGAGAAATGAAATAAAGAAGATACCTTCCCTGCAATCACCAACCCCGACAACTTAGTGACGCAGAAAAGGAAGCAAAAGAAGACACCTAAGGTTCGCCTACCTGTGCTGTGCACGTACAGTCCTGCAGCTATCGAGCAGGAACGACCCAAGAAGATACCAAGTGGAAAGTGCATAGGTAATCCTTCATGAGAAGGAGAATTGGGTTGCTTTCTTCCGCAAATTCGACCAAAAACTGATCGACTTCACGATGTCCAAAGCAATCAACGAGAGAATCTGGATACAGCTTGTGCCACTCCAGAACCGAGACAGGCTGATGAGGCATAGGGATAGGGATACGGAGTACCACACTTATCAGGCAAAGAGCGAGCGCTTAGATAAGGTGGTAATACGTGGCCCGCCCGCAGAACTGCCCGAGCTCAGAGTTGACACTTAACGGTATTAATGTAATCTCTTGTTTCAGGAGGAATCAGTGAGGATTACCGATCCCTCTCGTGCTGATACACCTACCGGCAGAAGAGGGCAATGGGAAGATTCGGGAAGTCGAGTAGGTAGTCCGCCTCCGAGTAACCGTAGAAGGCTTGCGGCATCGGGAAGTGTCATCGGAGTTTCAGCCACACACAGCGTTGCTGGAAGGCAGCGTCAAGCTGTGTCAAGTGCGCCAGAGATCACTACTCTATCAGTGCACGAAATCCCGCACCGACCTGACCAAGTGCCTTAAGTGGTGGGAACCACCCCGCTAGCTACAGGAGATGCCCGAAGTTCCCTCGACCTCCACAGCAGAGGAAGGCAGAGGCTCCACAACGACAGAAGAGGACACCGCCTTCTTCAACTCGAACCGGCGTCAGTTACGCCAGAGCGTAAGACTGTATTGGGCCTCCTCGGAGTTCTCAATATGGAGAGAGCCATACCCGTCACCCGAAAGGTGGCAGCGGCGCTCGCTCAAGCGAAAACTGTGGGTAGTGATCGTCATGCATGGTTCAGAGGTGGTTACCCTTTTCGCGTAATCATACAAAAGTCCGACGCGAAGACTGATGCCCAGCATAAGTATATAGTATCGACTCTTATTTAGCTCTTAGCACCGACCAATCATTCACACAATTAACACTTATTTTTCTTTATTTCAGATACGCGGGACATCTGCACCATCAACTACACCAACCGAGCGACAAGACAGTCCACACAACCACAACTCCACCAGCAACAACCACCAACACAAGACATTGACTATTTTTGAATACCCACAACACTCAACATCAATGATGTCAGCTGGCATATCAACAACATCACGTAATCCAACAATCGTGCATTCCACGTACCTGAAGAGAACGAAAACTCCTGAGCAGTGCACCACCAACAGAACACGATGCTTTGGTATATTTTATTTAGCTATGAGTGTACTTTGTATTTATAATCTATATGTATTGTTAAATATCTAAAACTTTAATAAACTTTGTTGAATTGAGTTCACTGAATTGAGCCACAAATAAAATTGAAGTGGAGTTAGCCAACTGTGGATAAGAGGCTGAAGTATTTTAAGTGATTTATTTTTCTGTATTGTCTTTTGATAGGTTATTTTAGTAAAGATAATAATTATTATCTTTGATTCTTCAATAGTTACTGCTTTGCCTTTATCCTTGTGAACCTTAAGTTACTCGTTTAGTAACAACGAGTATGTAACATATGTGTTTCTTACTTATCAGAACTAAATATATAAGATATATCGATAGTTATGCAATCAGTAGAATATCTGCAATAAATGTGTAATAATGGTGCATTGTATGCAATATACCTACAATATGTGCAATATTTATGCAATACACGTAATATTCTTGCAATATTTAAGAAATCTATACAATATGTGTGTAATAATAATATTGTAATATTTGGAGAAAATTAGGACTCCTCGGTTGCAGGTTATAGTTATAATAATTTAATATTCACTTTCATAATGCGTAATTTGATATATTCTTTGCTAAGATATATTAATAACATAATAAACTACAGACTAATAAATTCTCATAGACTCCAAATTAACAACAGTTATTTCTAACCCTGAATTTTATTTCCGGGTGTTTGCTTGTATTTGGACTTTTGTCTCATAATGAAGTTTCCATCACGCATATGGTGGGAACAGACCATCAATCTAACAATTGTGAAACAATAGAAGTGAGAACAAATGTACGTATATTCACAAACTCTTTGGTTAGTTCATTTACGACTATTCCAGCTGTGTATTAACAGTTCAAATCAAGCTTGAGGTACCGCAGCGGTACACTTTGAAACCGTAATTAACTGTTCGCAGAGTTAATTTATTTGCGTATTTGAAATGTGAAAACATATTTATTAAGTTTAAATTTTAACATATACGTCACTGTAATTTGAGTGTCATCGGATTATCTGAAATACAAACGTTGATTGAATAAAAAAAGTTTTTTCTATTCCAGATTTGAACCTCTGACCTGATCTGTATCGTATAAAAAATTTAGTCCCTTGCCTTTTAAGTGTATGGTCAAAGTCGCTGTTAGCAAAGAGTTTACTACTGAACTAAAGGACTCTTTATTTCACTTTTTAATTTATCTATTTATTAACACTCGTAAAGTAATATTTATGTAACACTATAATTCGCATAATAGTGACCTTAAGTGGTTTAACATAATATGTATTTAAGGTATTCCCTTTTTATGTTCCTTTCCCGAAAGTTTATTGCACACATTTGAAACTGTAACCTCTTCACCGATCTTGAAAAAAAAATTGGACGGAGCCCACACGTTTAGGTGTTAAAAACATGTATACTTTGAATGCAATCGCTATTCAAGTTTTTACATTTTTTGCGGCCAAAAAAGATAACAAATTTATCCTTCTTGCTTCTTACTATGCAACTCCGATAAGAATAAGCGGGATTTAAATATTCCGGTGCTACACAGGGTGTATAAAAAAGATGCGACAATATTAAAGGGGGTGATTGCCCAGGTCATTTTATACAATAAAGTTCCTATAAACATAGGTCCGCAAACGCTTCGTTACCGATCTACAACGTGTTGAAGTTTAATTAAAAAAAACAGTCAAAATTAGATTTTTCCAAAACGGCTTGAGATATCATAATGAAATTTTACGCTTGTCAATAGTTGTGGGAGACGCATACTTTGCAATACAACACGATGTTTCAATCGTACCATTGGCGCGCGTATTGGCACGTCACAGGCTATGTTTCAAGAAAAAAGTAGGATGCCGCTGATTTCTCTAAAAATAAAAATATTTTTTAATTCTTAGTTCAATTGTGAAGAAAAAAGCTCTCTATACTTTTTATCGTACGACGTACCGTTTTTGAGTAAAAAAAAAAACATTTTAGTGCATGTCCATTTATTACAGAAAAAAAGTTTTAAAAATCAAGGGTTTCATTCAAGGGCAAAAACAAATATTTCACCAAACCAAAAATTTTACCAACCAAAAATTACAAAAACTGTTCAAAGTGACCACCTCGAGCTCGGATGCAAGAATCCAATCTTTTCCTCATTGACTGGCGAACTCTCTAAAAAACACCAGGATCTGTTTTAATTAAGTTGCACCCAGCAATGATTCGATTTCTTAAGTCTTCTACGTTTTCCAATGGAGTAGCGTACACCAAGGACTTCAAATGGCCCCACAGGAAAAAATCAAAGGGATTTAAGTCCGGGGATAGTGCAGGCCGTAAGTGAGGTCCGCCCCTGTCAATCCAACGATTTCCATATGCTTGTGTTAAGAAATCACGAGCTACTTGACTAAAGTGGGCTGGTGCGCCATCGTGCATATACCACATTGCATCTCTAATTGCTAATGGTTCGTCCTCCAGAAATACAGAGAGCGTGTTTTCCAAAAAGTTGCGATACACCTCTCCGGTAAGTCTCCCGGGTAGAAATACCGGGCCAATTTGGCAGTCACCCACAATCCCAATCCAAACATTCAAAGAAAACTGATGTTGAAAACGATCTTCAACAATTTCATTTGGATTTTCTTCACACCATACATAGTTATTATGGAAATTCCGTATTGCATTTCTTGAAAAACTCGCTTCATCGGTGAACAGAATCAACATCAGGAGTTGAGGGATTTGAACCATTTTGTGCAAAAGCCATTGACAGAATGCAATGCCAGGAAGAAAACCAGCAGGAAGAAGTGCTGGAACGCGTTGTATATGGAATGGATACAACAAATTTTCCTTAAGAATGTGCCAAATAGTCCCATTACTTACATCCAAAGCGTCAGCAATTTTTCGAGTAGAAGTACCTCGATCTGCTTCAGTCATGTCCAGCACACCCTCTTCCAGCTCTACCGTTCTTGCTATCCTTGGCCTTCCTGCTCCTCCATTTCGTCTTAATGTACCTGTTTCATAAAGACGCCGATGAATACATTCGAAAGTTTTTCTATCAGGAGCAATACGGCCCGGAAATCTTTCAGTATACAACCGCCTAGCTTCTAATGCATTCCCATCAGTAAGTCCATAAATGTAGTGCATGCCGGTCATCTCGGCATTCGTATAGCGATTCATAATAAGGAACTTCAACAAATTCGACACATACAAAATTATTAATCACGAGACTCATTCAATATGTCAGTGAATAATACAGGAATGTTTAAGAATATTTTTGTACGCATGATAAATGGACATGCACTAAAATGTTTTTTTTACTCAAAAACGGTACGTCGTAGGATAAAAAGTCAAGAGAACTTTTTTCTTCACAATTGAACAAAGAATTAGAAAATATTTTGTTATTTTTAGAGAAATCAGCGGCATCCTACTTTTTTCTTGAAAAATAGCCTATGACGTGCCAATACGCGCGAATGGTACGACTGAAACATCGTGTTGTATTGCAAAGTAAGCGTCTCCCACAGTTACTGACACGCGTAAAACTTCATTATGATACCTCAAGCCGTTTTGGAAAAATCTAATTTTGACTGTTTTTTTAAAT
Organism: Vesta saturnalis; assembly: GCA_036346205.1. Lineage (NCBI taxonomy): Eukaryota > Metazoa > Arthropoda > Insecta > Coleoptera > Lampyridae > Vesta > Vesta saturnalis. The sequence goes on from JARFJB010002120.1 coordinate 1,032,526, forward strand.
TTCTGAATGCTGAATGCTGAATAGGTGGTAGGCATGTATACTCCATGCCAGCCGGGGAGGTACCACCACCCTTGCCATGGGCTCCTTAATATTGGGTCTCCGATTTTCTGAGCTCGGTAAGGGCTGCCGGTTACCTTTTCCATCATCCTTAATCTATTCTCATCCTTATTCTTCCTTCTCGCCCTCACTGTCTTCCTATCGGATTAAAAGTCCCAAATTAAAAAATAAGATGGATGTCGTTTCTAGGGTTATAAATTCCGGACGTAAAATCCTGCCCCACTCGGATGTCCGGGAGGGCAGGGCCCAAGCGACCTCGGTCATCGAAAGTATCAACTTTCTGATTCACTACTGCAACATCCGCGGTATCAGGTCTAATCTTAATGCTATTCACCAACATCTTGAACAATTACAACCTGATATATTGTTTCTATCTGAAACACAAGTCTCCTCTGAAAGCTCCGAGTCACCCGACTTGCAATTTCCTCAATACCATCTTCACTCTAACTTTCGATATAAAGGAGGCGTATGTGCCTACATCAAGGACAGAATTGCTTGCTAGAGGGTTTCTTCCTTAGAAAATAAAAATTTTGACGTGATTTGGTTTAAACATTCTGGTCCTAATTTTGTGAAATTCTACTGTTGCATTTATAGGTCTCCTAATGACAGCAACTTTCAAGACTTCTTCGATTACCTTAGTATGAAAGTTGACTATCTCCTGTCTCAGTTTCCATCTTGGGATGTCTCATTTGTAGGCGATTTCAATGTTCATAACTCTAATTGGCTTCAATTTTCATCTACTACAAATCCCGCTGGTCATAGTGCAGAAACGTTTGCTATTTCATGTGATCTCACACAAATGATTTCTGAACCCACAAGAATCCCTGATAACCCTAACCATACTCCACATCTTCTAGATCTCTTTCTTACATCAAACCCTCTTGTTTATAAAACTTCCGTTCTTTCGCCTTTAGGTCTTTCCGACCATTGTCTAATAAAAACCATTTCTACTGTACCTAATTCCACTGTTGTTCGCAAAACCGATAGAACCATGTGGTGTTTTAAGTCAGCTCGATGGAGTGATTTACGGGATTTCTTTGCAACCTTTTCATGGCGTGAATATTGTTTTAAGTCGTCCTCTTCTTCGGACATCGCTCTTTTAGTATCTGAAGTCATCCTCATGGGAATGGAGTTATACATTCCGAAAAAACAGTACCGTGTAGGTCATTCACGTTCCCAACCCTGGTTCAATAAGGCTTGTTCTGATGCAATATCTTTAAAAAATAAATGTTACATTAAATGGAAATCTAATAAATCGGTTGACAGTCATGTAGAATACGTTGGTGCTAGAAATATCTGCAAAAGTGTCATCACTAAAACTAAAAAGTTGTTCGAACAACGAAAATGCAATGAACTAGCTACATCTCCTTTAGGCAGTCGTAAATTTTGGTCTTTAGCAAAAGCCATTAGTAAAAACTTTCGAACATCTTCATTTCCCCCCCTGACATCTATTGACGGATCGGTAGTTGCTGATTCTGTAGACAAAGCCAACGTTTTTGTGGATTTGTTTGCATCAAACTCGTGTCTCAATGATTATGGAAAAGATGTGCCCCTAGTCAACTCTTCTTCATTTTCGGTACAAGCTCTTGGAATCGATCATCAGTAGGCTTGATCTCAATAAGGCGACTGGCCCAGACGGTATCCCAGCTATTGTCTTAAAGAAATGTTCCCCCGAACTAGTACCAGTCCTATCTAAGCTCTATACGATCTCTATATCTTCTGGGAATTCCTTCATCATGAAAGTTAGCAAATGTTCAACCTATTCCCAAAAAAGGTGATAAGACCGATCCCTCAAATTACAGACCAATTGCCATCACTTCCATTTTGTCTAAAATCATGGAAAAAACCATCAATCAGCAACTGCTCACGTTCCTTGAAACTAACAAACTCCTTAGTGACCACCAATATGGGTTTAGGCAAAATCGTTCAACAGGCGATCTTCTTTCATATGTGACCCAAATTTGGAACAATACAGTAGAGCAGTCCGGTGAAACAGTTGTAGTCGCTTTAGATATCTCAAAGGCATTTGACCAAGTTTGGCATAAGTGTTTACTTGCCAAACTCACCTCGTTTGGGTTAAATGATACGCTCATCAACTGGGTTTCTAGTTTCCTTGATAAAAGACGAATACGTGTCGTAGTTGATGGCTTTTTTTCAAAAGAAGTTAGCATTAACGCGGGCGTACCACAGGGATCCGTTATAGCGCCTACACTTTTTCTGCTGTACATAAACGACCTTATTTCTTCAACAACTAACCCCATCCATTGCTTTTCTGACGATAGCACTCTTCACTGTAGTTCATCTCAGTCTACTCATAGTGATAATCCACCTTCTATGTCAAATCAAGAAATTAAAGCTGAAATGGCAAATTCAATCAACAAATACATTCTACGTATTCTCGAATAGGAAAGCAATAATCTAGTTAAATTTAATGCTAACAAAACTCAGTCTTGCCTTATGTCCGCCAAAAAAGATCGATCATTTCCTGTTGTATGAATGGCTCAGTTCTTAAGTTTTCATACTCTATTACTCTGTTGGGTGTGAATGTATCTTCGAATCTCTCATGGGTTGACCATCTTCTGTCAGCTACCAAAACAGCTGCTCGTAAAATCGGCTTTTTGTACAGATCTAAGCAGTACTTTACCTCTCGACAACTCCTTCTGCTGTATAAGGCCCAAATTCGGCCTCATCTGGAATATAATTCTCACCTTTGGGTTAGTGCGCCCCAATACGCTCTCGATATCGTTGATCGTATTCAAAAGAGAGCGATTAGGCTTATAAATGACCCGTCCTTAACTTCTCACATACAGTCCCTTGAGCATAGAAGGATGGTTTCAGTTCTTTCTTTGTATTATCGTTATTACAACGGCTATTGTGCTGGTGAATTACATTCTTTGATACCATCTCCGGCTATCTTTGCGAGAAACACTCGGTTCGCTCATTCACATCATCAGTATGCAGTACAAATCTCAACTTGTCGTACCAAACGTGGGCGCAATCCACATTTTTCTACACGGCTTCTAAACTCTGGAATGATCTCCCTAGTTCCTGTTTTCCTCTCACTTATGATATGAGAAAATTTAAGGTAGCTGTTCATAGGCATCTATTGGCAATTCATTATCCCTCTATCCATCCTCCTAAGTGTTCCTGAGTACTTTAGCACGATAGGCCTTATTTAGCCTGTTCAGGTCCACAATCATAAAAAAAAATTAAACTTCAACACGCTGTAGATCGGTAACGAAGCGTCTGCGGACCTATGTTTGTAGGAACTGTATTGTACAAAATGACCTGGGCAATCACCCCCTTTAATATTGCCGCATCTTTTTTAAACGCCCTGTATACATCTCAAGTTTAAATATTGTTTTTCAAATTTTCGAGTGATTGATAATGAATAAAAATCCGCAGATCCACCTTCACCAAAATTCACTAGGGTCTAAACATTTAGGCTTGAAATACTTATTGTGAATGCACACGCACCATACGTGTACTCGCACACGCACGCATACGTGTACACGCATACGCACGAACGATCACATGTACGCACGCACGAACGAACACACATTTACTTGCAGACATTTTTCAAAAACCCTTTTTTTTGGAATCAGGGTACCTCAACAAGGATATTTTCGAGTTCAATTTCGAATTTTTCGGCTGATCACGATAAATGCTACAATAGGCGAAAAAGTTATAAATTAAGCTACCTAACCAGTATACGGATATCTATTTAGAGTTCAAAACAAAGAACCGATTATGCGCTGCTACACATGCCAAATTAAATACAAATGCTTTTAAAGTTTTTAAGCGATTGCAAACGAATGAAAATCCGGAAATCCACTCCAGCCAAAAATCACTAGGGTCTAAACATTTAGGCCTTAAATACTTATTGTGAACGCACATACACCCATACGCAAATAGGCAATAACGCACACGCTCGTACGCACGAAATGAGCGCTCGCACGCACGTCTGAACGCATGCATGCACCCACACTTATACACACACGCACGCACCCACACACACACACGCGCGCACCCACACACACGCGCGCACCAGCCCACCTGCCCTCACACACACCACACACATACAAAAGCACGCACACACACGTATCACGCACAGGCACGCACGTAGCCACACGCACACACACCTACACACGCGCACACAGACGAACAAACGAACACACACACACCCACGCATCCACGCACGCACGCACGCACCCACCCACCCACGCGCGCACGCACTGAGCACGCACGCTCGCGCGACACACACACACACACACACACACACACACACACACACCCACCCACCCACTCACCCACCCACCCACACACACGCACACACAACCAACCACCCACCCACCCACCCACCCACATATACTCGGGCGTTATTTTTGTTTATCTTTGTTTAATATATTCTAAAACAGCGGCGACAAAACATTTTTAGGAAAAATTGATGTCGATGATTATTCATTTTTTATACACCTCGTTATGTGAAGTATCCGTCACTGTCGATCAAAAAGATTGGTTTACGCCATACGTTTTTTCTCACGTAGATGACGTAACTACAAATGAGTATAATTACAAGTATACACGCAGACACACACAGACACACACGCACCCACACACAAACACGCATACACGCACGCAGCAAATTATATCCTCAAGGTTCATATTTTACAGTAATGTAATGGTAAATGATTTCTAAGATTGTTTACACTCGAACAAAAATTGGGCAATAAAAATTTCCGTTGTGAAATTCAAAACAATTAAATCAGCAATTATGGTGTTAATAATGAAATTTAAGTACATTAAAATTTACATAACAATAGGAGTAAACACTTCCAGGATTCAAATATGTCTGGGAACAAGGTAGTAGTGTTTTTCACTTTCGTTTAACTATACTGTAATGAATAATAATATATTTTTCATCGTTCATTAATAGGCACGTTTATAGTGCAAATTAAAAATATCGTAGGAAATAATTTGCAATAAAACCGTATCGATTTCGAGAATAGCTGAGCTATAATGATTGGATGATGATTAGATTACAATTTTTATTAATTACTTTAATAAATCAGGAGATAGTAGCAACGAGTGTTACGTAAACTTAACTAACGCTAAAAGCGTTTTAATTAAATAGAACTTTTTACTGTTTTATTTTCACACATTTATATATTTCATTACATAATAATGCTATAAACTATTTATTGTGCAATATGGACAAAAACCTTTTACGCAAAAAGTGGTTAAAACGTATTTTCAATACAAATAAAACCAAAATAACCCGTAAATGGTTGGGGAAAATAATTTTTTATTATTACTCACAATTTTAATATATTTTCTAGCTATTTTAAAAAGGAGTTTGCTAGTGTCAAGATGAAGTATAATTTTGATGCGTAAATAGTAGTAAACTTAAAAAAAATAAAATAATTTATTTCGTTTAATTTCACGTCACAATGAAGTGGGGTTGTTGTTTTTGTTTTCTAAAACGGCTCCACGTTGGGCGCCATTATGTAACTTTAAATGTCTCCAGACCGCACAAAATGTCCATTATTTAACCTTCTTTTTTATATTAGCTAAAAAGGATTTCTCGTACATTTTGACTAGTTTATAGTGCCAATTTACAAATTTTTAAAGAATTGTAAACTTATGTCGAAATTTACATTTAACACATTCCCATGTTGATAGATGAAGCTATAAACAGGTCTAAATGCTATATTTAAAAAAAACTGTTGATTTGATATGCCTGAATGATCACTGTATAAGATCAAGGATGCTAATGGGCCCGTAATAGGAAGCATGATGTTTTTATACCTAAAGATGCCAAAGATAAAATTTGCCTCAGTAAAGATAGCTTGGAATACTTCAGCGGCAGGTTAGGTTCGAAAAGCAAGTCAAACCTCGAACCGAGTTCATTTCCTTTAATGTGTTTGGTATATCTAACATCTTTGATTATATAATAGCTATTTATGGTATAAGTGAATAAAGACAAATTTTATCCACGAAAAAATGTTTTTGAGTGGATAAAATTTCTTTATTCGCATGTATCATACAATATCTTTCCAATTTCGGAGAAGTTACACAAAAATGTATTCTTTGGGTAATTTATTTACATAAATGTTAACTGTACTACTACTAATGTTATGAACATTTAACGCAGCGGGGTGCATCAATGGAAGTTAAGCTTACTGTACTTTCGTCAGGGTCAAGCGCAGTGGAAGTTCCAGATCTTTCAATTTCATTTGAATATACATCCACTTAAATTCGTCTTGACGTGGATATTTTTTAACAATTCATTCGTCGATATAATATTGTGCCGCTGTAGAAGACTTTCAGCCTCCCTGTCTTTTAAGAGTTAATATCAGCCAGCTCCTGCATTGGCTTGTAAATTTGCGAAAGTGTTCTGTATAAAGATCATCATTTGGCAACTTCAGATATTCCGCTACCATTTGTGGTATTTTTGCGAAAGAGTTGATACTGTGCACTTTTGATTCAGATAACAGAGAAACAATTATCTGTGCGGTACATTTTGTGGTAGTAAACTTTTGCATTTCTTGTCAATTTCTATTAAATCAACTTGACAGTCTTCATTGATAATTGTAAATGTGCATTTCCTATTCGTTTTAGTGTCCGCGATCGCAATTATTAGGACCGACTCCTTTTCATCAATATCAACTCGAATTTTCTGTAGTTTGTCAATTCTACATCCTCCAGCTACACCCATAATTAACACTACCTATAATGAATCAAAAATAAGGAATACGTATTGCAAGAATGATTTATGAAAGGTCTTACCTTCATGCATAAGTATACTTCTTAGGAGCTTCGGATGAAAATTTGTATAATTCCGTTTTTTTCAAAAGTTTTTTTGGTTCGTAACCTGAAGTCTGTCTTTTTATAAAAGCGATCTTGAAAACCTTTAATTTAGAGTATTTAGGTTTATTTACATCGAAATATCACTATTTTATACCAACATTTTGATTTATGGACGGCGTTGCTCTAGTATGAGTAACAATACCACACGTGGGCACCTTTACTTTCTTCAATTTTTCAACGAAATACGCTAGCAGTCTTACATTCACAAAATGTTTGATACTCCTTTTCGTACACTAACTTTGATTTTTCTGGCAATAAATGGGATACTACAGCCGCAGCTTCATTAAGAACATCTTGTGGTATGTTTTTTTCCGGTTGATGCCATTCCAAACACGTTTTCAGTTTCTAAATCGGCAAAATGAAAAAATTGCGTAAAGTGTCACCTGTTTGTAAACAAGTCGTCCATGGTAACGAATATTTCCAAGACAACCCGAATTTTATTTTATTTTACTTTGTTCACGTTGTCAATGGCAGTGTGTATAAAGTGTTACTATAAACAATTTGATTAAACGATTGTTTTATTGAGATTTAATACACAAAATGACTGTTTTATTAATAGGAATTGGAAAAAATTATTTTATTTAATAAACATCATATTCAGATTGAAAAATTTCAGTACTATAGTAAGTAAGAACTAGAGCAGCGTAATAAGAAGTGTAACTTGTAATGCGTTACTTGGTTTATACCTAATTTCTCTTAATGACTGCTCCTTTAAACGCACAGGGGAAAAAGTGCCACTCAGCTTTATTACTTAATAGTCCTGATTTTTTTCAGCCGTTTTGAGTTCTAAGTGATGAATCCTAGACATCAATCTAGTTACAGTTCATGCTATTTGCCCAGTTATGAATTTTTCGAATGTCACTTTCGGATCATGAAGTCCGGGAATTTCGTCTATTAATGCAATCTAGAATTAGTTGAGTTGATCGGCCTATTTCCACAGTTTTTGTAACGCGACGTTCAGAAGTTGACTATTCTTGCGTCATCAGGCTTAGTCCTAAGAAGAACTGATTTCGCACGTGAGTGGAATTCATTTACTCCGATTTTTTTCAATTACTTGACTGCTCTCCGATTCGAACTTGGTACCTTTTACTTGCTCCTCTGACACCTTTACCACTGCGCCACTGAGTAATTCAATACATATTTTTTAGAACTATATATATATATATATATATATATATATATATATATATACCTGTTGTGGCTAAGCCCTTCGCGCATTATTAGAATCCATATGGGTTCCATTTCTACACTATCTTAGTTTATTGGATTTTTTGCCCCTGCTATGTAAGTGGCTTCTTTGAGTTTTCGGTGTAGTCTGATCCTTTGCCACTATCTATATGTTATTCCATTCGTTTAGATGGCCTTTGCTCCAGATCTGTTCGACGGTTCTAAATCGTACAATGTTTGTAAGACTTCCGAAATAATTTTCATAGGTATGAGGCCCATCTCCTTTTTCACACTCAATTTTTTAAATTGGGAGGTGCTAGTAAATCTATGTTATACTATTATAAACATAATGGAAGCAATTTTCAAAGACAGCGCGTACATTTTTGTTTTGACACTTATTTTCAAACTATTACGTATATGTGAATGTTTATTGTATCATTTTCAGCATTTCAGAAATAATTTTTATGGGTAGGATGACCACTTTCGTTCTACCGCTTAATTTTTAAACTAGAGGGGGCTAGTAAACCCATTCTTAAACGTTCCAACTTTCATTTCATACAGTGCGTCCATTTACTAGAGGGTGCTAGTAAATCTATTTATTACCAATTTAGGACAGTGTATGCATTTCTGCACTTCCACTTAATTTTTTTATTTATCATGTAATTGTGAACGTGTTGTCTGTAATTTTTAACTCTTTAAAAACCATTTTTTAGCGTATGGCGCACATTTTCATTTTTAAGTTTAATTTTTTAAACTAGATGGCTCTTTCATATATCACTAGTATACGATTGTTAACGTATTTTATCACTTCTGAAATAATACTTATGGGCACAGCGTCAATTTTGGTTTTTAAACTAGAGAGCGCTAGTAAATTTATTTTCTACTATTTATACGTTTTAGAAGCAATTTTCAAGGATAGCTAATTCAGTTGCACTGTTCTACTTAATTTTTAAACTAGAAGGCGCTTGTGAATTGAACCCAATGAGTAAGTCAAGTCGAGCGGTTTCGTTTCATACATATGTTACACACAATTGTTAATTATGGATGCCAGTTAGCGTAGTTCAAGTTGATTTATTTTATTTAATGCACTCGTTTCGTAGTACCTAAACTGTAGCATTATATATCTTAGTTTATTTTAGTTTATAAGAACGGTGATTTTGTGTACCGCCACTGTAATTAGGCTGTCGTAAAGGGATAATGATTATTATCTAGGTATTTATAAATTTGTTAATATAAACGGGACTACTTATTTCTAAAGGAGAATTACTTCATTATCCACCTGCTTGATTTTGCTACCGTTGTATGCACTGTAAGGTAACTGTAACTGTGCTAAGCTATTTTTATTGTGTTCGTCTGCTGCACCATTATTTGCCCAGGTTCGAGTTTTGTAGGCGAATCTATCTAAAACTAGTGGCGCATTTTTCAGGTCCTGAATGCCACCTACGCCCACGCACCCAGTGCGTCCGACTTATACTTAGCATCGGCGTTTCTTACACCCGTGTAACAGTATGGAGCAAGTTCAGAAGTGAATTTTAAGTTCATTGTATTCATTTTCAATTTTACTCTTAATTTTTAAACTATAGTGTGCTGTAAATCATGTTTTATCCTTTTAAATACATCGGAAATAATTTTCAAGGATATTACACCAATTTCCGTTTTTAATTAAACATAATATTATTTTATCTAGGTAGCTACTTAAGAACTTTCTCGTCTGAATCCATTTATTATAAACCAAATTACTTATGAAATAAAGGTATGGTTACCATTGTAAATTTTTTAAAATCGAGTATGAATCCATTTTATGATTTGTGCATCTCCTGGCGACGCTAGAGGATCCAGTTTTATAGTAAGCTATGGTGCTTATTAATCTATTTTTAGCGAATTTCCCACCGAAGAAAAATTTTAGTGTCGCTTTGTCCATTCGTCCGCCCGTCCCTAAACGGCTTCAGATATCAAAATTCAGTTTTTTGGATTAAGTTTGCTAGAGATTACGCTAGAAAGACCAATATACAAATTCGCGTACTTCGTCAGAAAATCAAGCTTTGCTTCCATACTATGCTACTTCCAAAACATTTACTAAACATTCCTTTGACTATATACTTACAAAAGAATTTTTTAAGCAAAAAGGGGTAAAATAATGTAAACCGAAGGCCGCGTGGAAGGTTCACAATATCTAAAGAGTCATGTGTCTGGTGTGTACGATGTAATTCCGCATCTAAACCACCTAACAACTTCTGGTGTTCGTTATGATACCTTGCGTGCAGTGTATAAGAGTTTTTCCATATCCTGCAATTTATAAGCGTTGGTCAGCATTTGGGCTGAAATTTTCCCAAGTTCCATGGTCAAACACCAAATTGGTTGCGGACGAGGCAAAATGAATCCTCTTGATGACCAAGAGGTAATTATATGGGCCATAAATGTTAGTCAATATTTGGGCCAAACTATGGTCATAATCTGTATCTACAGTCCACTGTCACTGCAAAGTTGATTGCCTCTATGGCCAAGAGCTAAATTCTGTCGTACATGCCCAACTTCGTTGGGGATGTCTGTTATTTTACGGCCTATAGTATACATTTCTATGTTTACACCTGATTATTAAGGCGGGTTCAGTAGTGCAGGCCAATTTTTTTGAGGCGCTTGAATACTTTTGAATTTTTAAGAATTTATTTTAGAATCAACAAATTAATTTGTTTCAATATTATTAAATTCCAAACATTATATAAAAAATACGATATGTGTGGAATTAGAAGCGCCATCTTGTAATTCCGCAAGAAAACAAATTATTCTGCGTTGTGCTAGGTTTGTGTCGTGTCCTGCTCCAACACCAATTGTCTATATCTCAAAAAACAAAGTGCTAAATTAAAAAAATCAATTCTTTTTCCAGCACTGTCATTTCGTTTAAAAAAAAAGCAAAAATTGTGCTGGGGTAACCTTGGCTACTAAAAATTGTGCCGTAAAGACAAAAAGTCCATTACTTTCCGTTCAAAAGAAATAAAAATTCAAACATTTTGATTTGAAGAATTATTAGCTGTTCTGATTTGTGCTAATAAAATACCGCTGGTAACTATCAAGACATGCTGCGAAAATTAGAGCATGTTCAAAAAAATTTAAAAAAAACTTAGGCCAAAAGTTTTTTTTTTTATTTTCGAATTTTTTTAAGTTGTGCCAAAAGTTGTGCTAGTCAATCCCAACAACTTTCCCTAATGGCACAATTATGTCAGACCATCGTAGTCAACTGTGCAACCAAACATTTGGTCTTGATTTTATCTTTTATTTGTCACCATTTTCATATCACTATAATTTTTGAAAGATAAATGAATTTTGCGAGATGTGCTGAGCTGTCCTAATCTAGTACAATTAAAAACTATCGCAATGTATTTCCATAATTGTACAGTTTGCAACAAACATTGGAAAATATTTTTTGAAACCCTAATGGATAAATATGTCTTCTTTTCATATCGATATAATTTTTGAGTAGTAATAGATGAACGAATTCTGCGGGATGTACTGAGTTATACTAATCCAGGACAACCAGAAACCAACGAGATATGTTTCGAAAATAGCAAAATGATTTTAGCCAAACAATTTTTTTTTTTTGCATTTTCGAAATTTAGAGAATTGTGTTAAGTTGTGCTAGTCAAGCCCGAGCTTGAGTAAAAACGCGGAACTTGAAGGAATATAATTGCCCTTTAGTTGCTCCTAATTGCATTTAATGACAGTGGGTTTTCCGTTTAATCGATTTTAATTGTATTTTAATGGCTCAAAACTTATCTTCTATCGCAGAGGTTTTTGATCCCCCTCCTTGAAGGTCCCTTATTATCCCCTATTTCTTGACCTCCTTTTGGCTTTTCGCCACATCTTGTTTCGTAATCGTGTTTCCGTATGGTTCCCCCATACCCGACAGCATGGATTGCATCAGGGTCCTGGCACTACCAGATTTCAACAACCGTGGCTCCACCAGAGTCTTTTTTCCCAACGTCGGGAGACTACGCCTATGCATCTTGGACATGTATTCTAAAACAGGATTCAACATCGAAAGTCTTGCTTCTCTTTCACACTTTCCTGTCTCAACAAAAGAACATTAAAATAAAGGAAATAATTACGTTTTTTCCGTAGCCCTTATTAAAATGTCAACATTTCGCCGCTAATATAATTAAATTTTTAGCATAATTCCCTCTTCATTATCCTAGGCATTTCATGTCTTACCGATAATAATTAAAAAAAAAGTTCCATAACCTTAACAACGGTAGAGACGATTTCAAGGCAATCTCACTGTCGCATTTGTAGCGTCCCCCAGGTACCCTACCTTGAAAAGTGTAATTTAAGCATATTCGCAATAATGCAAATTCAAGAGCGAAACAATAGCTAAATGATTTATCTTGACTTTACTGACAATAATGCTACTATTACTCAAATTAATTGCTTGCCTTACATGGACTTTCCTGGCAATAATTAAAACAGAATTTATTTACAAGTGTGATATTTAATTACTCACAAACCTCAAACCTGATCAAAATAATTGACCGTCTAGTGGTAGGTACGCTGTGTTATTTGAATTGGGTAGATAGGCTTGATGAGGTAAAGTGTTGCATCATGTGGGACAGGTAAACAATGAAACTACTCAAATTAACGAGCGTTGCGCAATGGTGGTTCAACCCGCTAATATACTATTTTGGGAAAGAACCACCAAGAAAACCCAATTTATTCATAAATAAGTAATTGCACAAGTACATTAATAAATCAAACAACAACAAAAAACAATGAAAGGGTTCAATAAATAACAAAATACCATTAAACCAGATTAAAGTGCGTACAGAATTACAAAATTAAGAAAAAAAAATGAAAAGCAGTTTAGCTATACATAAACACAATAAAAAAAACAATGTAATCACACCCACAATTGTGTCATAAATAAATCAATAAAACAGTAATATTGCACACGTGATAATAAGGTAACTGCAAGGCAAGGGCAAAAGAAAATAGTCAAGGAATTTACGCATACAGAATTGTTTAGTGACTAATAAAGCACAGAATACATACGCACAATTACAATAAATTACATATAAAGAGAAATTAGTTCGCAGGCCAAACAATTCTACCCTTTCTCAGGTTACACATCCATCTATACAAAACAATAAAAGCAGTAAAAATATAGTTCGAGGTGTTTTAATGGTCATCTGGACCCGTGCGTATGTAGATCAATCGGTAATCGCCTATTTACAATTATAACCGAAACCTATCTTTTACACGTTTGTCCACGCCCACCTCTACACAAATATAAATATAATCAACAAGTAAAAATGCTAATTCGCTCAAGTACATAAGGGAGGGAGCCCTGTACGGTCGGGGGGCTAGCCTTTTTGTTTTAACAGATTTCAACTTAATGAGCCCGCGTGTGTAATGAGATACTTTTTGTAAAGCAATGCTTGATTTTGAATACGTTACATAGGCTTGTAGAATTATTTACTGCGAGCTTTAATTTACATTAAAATACCTACTTACGTTTTGATCACAGACACAAATGGTTAATATATGCTGTTTAAGTTCAAAATGGTGACTTATTTATAGATTAATATTTGAAAAACACATTCAAACTAACACTTAAAAGAAAAAGACAAATTCATGTTCGTTAATTCAAAAGAAAATGTACACGCAAAAAATATTTAAAGAAAGACTGTTTACAATGAAGGTATTTAATTAATCAAGTCGATCTGGCTCGATCAAAACTCTAACTGTTACTGCCTTCCCCTCTGATTTCAAAATTAAATATATTTACTCCCGAAAATTAACTCCTGTCTTTCAAAAGTAATAAAAAAAAACAAGCAACATTACGTTGGAACATATTCATTTTTAAATTTTAAAAATATGCATTTATCCGTAGAAAAACCTATCTCTAATATAAAATTTGAACAGTAAGAAGCAACGATTCGTTACACTCCTTCAGTAAAAGCAGTTCGAGCGGACACCTGCTAGCTAACCCCCAAACATATTTTTTTCAACCCTTAGCCAAATATCAGTTACATACATTCCCACATTTCTTACATAAAATAAAATATTCCGAAAACACCAAATTACGACGTATTATCAAGATATTAAAAATTCACTAATTATCTTTTCTATCGCGGTAACAATGGCGAGGACAAACGTTTATTACAATAATAAAATTTTTACGGTCCGTTATCTACACCTTAATTAATCAATCAAATTTTGGCAAACCTTGTGACCTTTGCCGTTTTGGAAAAAAATATTGTATGCATCTACGCAATAAAGTGATTTTTTAAGTTAAAAAATCCACTTTATTACCTTGAGACATAAACTACTACATTTTAGGATAATTATGCACGTTCATAATGAAAAGATTACGTCGTCAAAACATCAATGATCTGTCAGATAAGCGGTTAAACCTTCATACTAGACAGAGCTTAATAGGATTTATATGCCGTAAAAATCACAAACCCCACGTGTCAAAAATGTCGTAAATACAGATTACGCGCTTTACTTAATTAAATTAATATTTAAGGATTATTTAGTTTCGTACCAAGAACTTTTATAAAGAAAAGTTATGTAAAATTAAATTATTTTTAAAAAAGCTGTACTCATTTTGCTATAAACTTATTCGTTATTCACACAGTGAAGTTTTTGAAAATAATCGATTAATCGATTATTTGATTAAACGATTATTTGACTATCGATTAATTAAAAAAATTAGTTATCTTCAGTAGTCGATTATAGAGCGCTCAAACTTACAATCATCCACCCTTATTCAACGTTACATTTTCTGCTCATACAGCCTTAGTTTCTATATTAAAGTGTTTCACAATGGTTTCTGTATTATTTGCTATAAATACTTAAATACATAAATAAACCTTTTATCTAATTATATTTTTAATGCATGCACTATGTTATTTTTCTTGACTGACGTTGTCCAATTAACTAATGTTTGATTTTGGATTGTTCTATTAACGGATTATACGATTAATAGATTTTTTGATTACTAGCTTATATTAATAATCAATTATTTTCGGTAATTATCGATTATTACAACTTATATTCACCAACTCCTAGTTACTATATTGTTGAAATATGCACGTTTTATACAGTGTGTTCGTAAAGTAGCGGAAAATTCATTTAATGAATGGGAGTTATGAAAACGCTCGGACCTGTCGATTTTTATTTTCAATTTAGAATTTTTTACGTAAAAGTGAAATATACAGAGTGTGTTCATCGACATTGTTTTTAAACATCAACCCCATTTTTTATTGCAGAATTAGAAAGGGTACATCTTTTTACATTCGACAAGATAATATGGACGATGGTTACAGAAGGAAATATTAGTTGCATGAAGGTGGCTCTGACAAGTTGCATATTTGGTAATTAATTGATAGGCTTTCTATTGACTACTTATTGACTACAAATGACCACCAACGACATTCTTTGACCACCCCCTGCTAAAAAGTTATTGCAAAAATAAGATTGGGGGGGCAACTTCACACTTGCCCCCCGAAATCTAAAATCACCAATTTTTATTACTCTATTTGATTGACCATCGCTTGACTATGAATTCGATTTGTTTTACCACCCTTCAAAAAAAAAACTAAAATATACTTTTACATTCATATCATACAGGCATGATCAATATTCGAATATGCTTTGAGGATTCGCCACTCTTCATTTCCTATGAATAATCATCCAGAAGAACAATTAGTGCATTTTGTTTAATAATGTACTATTTCGAATTTTTAGACATGGTCAATCCTGTAATATGCATGTTGATACATGGTCAATGCTTGCATAAGCATTTTGAAGTTCACCATCTTTTATTGTCTATGAATAATTATGCAGAAGAGCACGTAGTGCATTTTGATTAATAATGTATTATTTCGAATTTTGAGACATGGTCAAGCATCGAATATGCATTTTGAGGATTGACCATCTTTTATTTTCTATGACTAATCATCCGGAAGAACAAGTAGTGAATTTTGAATAATAATGTATTGTTTTGAATTTTGAAACCTGGTCAATCCTAGAATATGCTTTGTGAGAATTGACCATGTTTTATTTCTTATGAATAATCATCCAGCAAAACAAGTAGTGCATTTTGATTAATAATGTATTATTTCCAATTTTGAGACATGGTCAATGCTCGAATCTGCATTTTGGGACATAACCAATCTTCGAATATGCTTTTTCAAGATTGACCATCTTTTATTCCCTATGTATAGTCATCCAGAACAATAAAAATTGGATTTTGTTTAATAATGTAATAATGTGGCCCAATCCTTAGAAAATATATTCGAGGATTGACCGTGTCTCAAAAAGCATATTCGAGGATTGGCTATGTCTCAAAAATCATATTCTACGATAGACCATGTCTTAAAATTCGAAATAATACATTATTAATCAAAATGCACTACTTGTTCTCCTGGATGATTATTCATAGGAAATAAAACATGGTCACTCCTCAAAAAGCTTATTCAAGGATTGACCATGTCTCAAAATGCATATTCGAGGATTGACCATGTCTCATAATGCATATCCGAGGATTGACGTGTTCTTCAGGATGAATATTCATAGGAAATAAAAGATGGTCAATTCTCAAAAAGCATATTCGAGGATTGACCTTGTCTCAAAAATCATATTCGAGTATTGACCATGTCTTAAAATTGGAAATAATACATTATTTATCAAAATGCACTACTTGTTCTACTGGATGATTGTTCATAGGAAATAAAACATGGTAAATCCCCAAAATGCATATTCGAGGATGTCTCGAAATTCAAAACAATACATTATTAATCAAAATGCACTACGTGTTCTGTGGGATGATTATTCATAGGAAATAAAAGATGGTCAATCCTCAAAATGCATATACAAGCATTGACTATGTCTCAAAATGCATATTTGAGGATAGACCATGCCTTATAATGAATATATAAATATATGTATGTATACATATATACAGGGTGTCCGGAAAAATGTGGGAAATCTCTCGGATTTAGATAGAAGACGAAAAAATAACATGACAAGTTCCTATAATTTTTTTTCCTCTAGACCCTTCCTTCGGAGATGTGAGTCCCTAAAGGACGCCGTTGGGAATCAGTTTTTCTTGAATAACTTTTAAAGTACTTGACATAATTTAATACAAATTCAGTATGATAGCCACTAGTAAGTGTCTCTTAAGATAGCATTCATGCAACATATTTAGCTTGTTTAGTTTACCAGGGATGGACTAAGTTGTACACCTTAACGCCTAAATTTTTAACACCCTGTATGATATATATATATATATATATATATATATATATATATATATATATATATATATACCGTGTGGACGTTTAGGTTGGAATAAATTCAATATCTCGTAAAGCACTATTTTTTTCAAAAATCGCTCGGACCCGTCGATTTTATATTTTTTCGGGGCATATTTTACGAGAAAAAAAATTTTATACAGGGTGTCTCAAAAAAGATTTGCTAAACAAAATTTTTTTTTTCAAATTGCAACCCAATTTTTTTATTGCATTTTTGGATTGCCCTTACAATTCTAAACATTTGTCATGTAGCATGTGCTATACCTAAGTCCAAGAGTTTTGGAGTTATTCGCATTCAAAATTTAAAAATTGAAAAAAGATCATGAAGAAAACGAAAAAAATAATTTTTATAACGTTTTATTATATCGAAAACAAAGATTCGTAAACTAAAATAATTTTATTTCAGCAAATGTTCGAAATGTCCTCCGTTAGTCAACTAACGCCCGAAATGGTTCGAAATGTGCAGCAGGAATTTGTAGATCGATTAGACTATGGTCAGTTGGCTAACGGAAGACATGTCGAGCATTTGCTGAAATAAAATTATTTTTAAGTTTACGAATCTTTGTTATCGATATAACAAAACGTTATACAAATTATTTTATTTTTCGTTTTCTTCATCTTTTTTCAATTTTTAAATTTTAATGCGAATAACTCAAACTCTTGGACTTAGTATAGCACATGCTATGACAAATGTTTAGAATTGTAAGGGCAATCAAAATGGAATAAAAAATTGGGTTAATTTGAAAAAATTTTGTTTAGCAAATCTTTGAGACATTATAAACTTTTTCGCAAAATATGCTGAAAATATAAAATCGACGGTCACGATTTGAAAAAATGTACAGATATAATTATTCCAACCTAAACGTCCACATATATATATATATATATATATATATATATATATATATATATATGCTACGGTTTATGTGATAAATCCGGTTTATAGTAATAATACCCGGTAATTATTAATAACACATTGTGAAGTTTGGTAAATGTAATAAATGTAAAAGAAAAAATGATTTATAATATTTATTTTTAGGAATCGACAAAAATAAATAAGTTCTTTACAAATTAAAAAAGTAAACATATATGGAATAAGTATATAATAAAGTAAAATAAGTACAATTGCAATATTTGAACCCTTGACCACCTAAATTGGAATTCATTCGAGCACATTCTCGTAGACTTATCTCAATATCTGGAACTTCATTAATTGCAACAAAAGCTTGCTTACAGTTGGTAAATTCGTTCCTTGTATAGAGTTGCTTTAAAATACCATATTTTGTATCAAGTCTATATAGAGTTTCCTTCTCAATGGAAATTATTACAGCTATATTTAGATTATCAGCCTTAGCCCTATCTACGTCTGGAATCTTTATTGAAACGCTTTCTCCTACATTTTCGACTGGAAATTTAGTCTTTGAAATGCGTAACATTTTTTCAGCTTGCTTTTCAAGTGACGTCTTAGCAGAGTTTCGAGATTATTGAATTTTTTCAGAGATTTTATCGAGTTTAAATCCTGAATCTTCCTTAGTTTTTTCATTTTTTTTAAAGTCAATATGAGAAACGTTATTGACATTTTCATATTCCTTTTCTATTCCAGACGAATATGCTATTCTCTTCGATTTGGCGGTATTCGTTTGAATCAACTATTTCCGTTTGCACATTGTCACCATTTTTTGGTTGATCATTTGATATTTGTTCATGATCTTCTTCGGTCGTGATTTCTGATAAGGTTTCGAGCGGTAAGTACGATCTAAGACCTACTAGCCAAACATAGCTTCATATGGACTGCGATTTATTCCGGAGTGGTGAGCTCTATTTTTCATGAATTGAATAAATCTTAATCCTTCCGACCATTTAGTAGTTTTATTTGTTACAAGCCATGTAGATAACATCTTTTCGACGTCTTGATTTGCTCTTTCAACCGAGCCTTGTGATTGGCTATGTCTCGGTTTTCCGTGAACAATCTTAAGCTCATCCCACATACTGCAAACTTCTTCGATAATTGTGTTAACAAATTCCCGACCATTGTCGGTATGTAGTATGCACGGGGCACCAAATACATCTAATAGATGATATGCAACTTCCTCGCCCGTTATGTTTTTAAAGCTCTTAGATGAATACATTTCGTAAGATGGTCTTGATAAACCATAATCAATGTATAATCGCCGTCCGATTGCGATTGCATATCAATCAAATCAATCTGATATCTTGAATCGAATTGACTGCTTTTAATTGGTTTAACAACGAGCCCTTTGGGAAGACTCATTTTCTTTTGACATGGTTCACAAAAATTTAAATATATCATAATAATTTCAACTGTGATGTTTTTATATTTCGCTTTAACCTCTTTCAACATTCTATTTCGTCCCCCATAACCAACTGCGATATGAGTATCATGAATTAAATGAAAATTCTCCTCTAAAAATGTGTAATACACAATCGGGCCACACCGAACATTGTTCACATTATTACATTTACCAATAATGGTTACCAATTATTAATAATTACCGGTTTATGTGAATAATTCTCATAAATTATTCAATATATATATATATATATATATATATATATATATATATATATATATATATATATGTTTTTTTTTGAAGGGTGGTCAAACAAATCGAATTCATGGTCATTCATTGAAATGTTCCCCCGAACTAGTACCAGTCCTATCTAAGCTCTATACGATCTCTATATCTTCTGGGGAATTCCCTTCATCATGGAAGTTAGCAAATGTTCAACCTATTCCCAAAAAAGGTGATAAGACCGATCCCTCAAATTACAGACCAATTGCCATCACTTCCATTTTGTCTAAAATCATGGAAAAAGTCATCAATCAGCAACTGCTCACGTTCCTTGAAACTAACAAACTCCTTAGTGACCACCAATATGGGTTTAGGCAAAGTCGTTCAACAGGCGATCTTCTTTCATATGTGACCCAAGTTTGGAATAATACAGTAGAGCAATCCGGTGAAACAGTTGTAGTCGCTTTAGATATCTCAAAGGCATTTGACCAAGTTTGGCATAAGTGTTTACTTGCCAAACTCACCTCGTTTGGGTTAAATGATACGCTCATCAACTGGGTTTCTAGTTTCCTTGATAAAAGACGAATACGTGTCGTAGTTGATGGCTCTTTTTCAAAAGAAGTTAGCATTAACGCGGGCGTACCACAGGGATCCGTTATAGCGCCTACACTTTTTCTGCTGTACATAAACGACCTTATTTCTTCAACAACTAACCCCATCCATTGCTTTGCTGACGATAGCACTCTTCACTGTAGTTCATCTCAGTCTACTCATAGTGGTAATCCACCTTCTATGTCAAATCAAGAAATTAAAGCTGAAATGGCAAATTCAATCAACAAAGCCATTCAACGTATTCTCGAATGGGGAAGCAATAATCTAGTTAAATTTAATGCTAACAAAACTCAGTGTTGCCTTACGTCCGCCAAAAAAGATCGATCATTTCCTGTTGTAAGTATGAATGGCTCAGTGCTTAAGTTTTCAGACTCTATTACTCTGTTGGGTATGACTGTATCTTCAAATCTCTCATGGGTTGACCATCTTCTGTCAGCTACCAAAACAGCTGCTCGTAAAATAGGCTTTTTGTACAGATCTAAGCAGTACTTTACCTCTCGACAACTCCTTCTGCTGTATAAGGCCCAAATTCGGCCTCATCTGGAATATAATTCTCACCTTTGGGTTAGTGCTCCCCAATACGCTCTCGATATCGTTGATCGTATCCAAAAGAGAGCGATTAGGCTTCTAATAACCCGTCCTTAACTTCTCACATACAGTCCCTTGAGCATAGAAGGATGGTTTCAGTTCTTTCTTTGTATTATCGTTATTACAACGGCTATTGTGCTGGTGAATTACATTCTTTGATACCATCTCCGGCTATCTTTGCGAGAAACACTCGGTTCGCTCATTCACATCATCAGTATGCAGTACAAATCTCCACTTGTCGTACCAAACGGGCGCAATCCACATTTTTCTACACGGCTTCTAAACTCTGGAATGATCTCCCTAGTTCCTGTTTTCCTCTCACTTATGATATGAGAAAATTTAAGGTTCATAGACATCTATTGGCAATTCATTATCCCTCTATCCATCCTCCTAAGTGTTCCTGAGTGCTTTAGCACGATAGGCCTTATTTAGCCTGTTCAGGTCCACAATCATAAAAAAAAAAAAAATTCATGGTAAAATGATGGTTAATCAAATACAGTAATAAAAATTAGCGATTTTCGATTTCGGGGAGCAAGTATGAAGTTGCCCCCCCCGCACCCCAATCTTATTTTTGCAATAACTTTTTAACAGAGGGTGGTCAATGAAAGTTGTTAGTGGTCATTTGTGATCAATAAGTGGTCAATCGAATGCCATTAATTAATTACTAAATATGTAATTTGGGGGGCAGCTTCACACAGCTGGAAATATTGAATAAAAATTATCGTAAAGATTAAAAATGAGAAAATTTCATTTCCAATGCAAGAAAACGTTAAATTGTACATTTTGTTAAAATTATTTTACTTATTTGCACGTTAGCAACTTGTGTTCAGTTTTTTGATAGGCGACAGCATTGTTATCGTGAGTTTATCTATTAACTATTTTACCGTTATTTTGTGAAATATGAGGAAATTAAGCGAACGTGAAATAATTGAAATTCTGTGGTTGCGTTGTTTAATGCAGCTCACCCTGATCGACCGTCCAGTAGCCAAAGCATGGTAATCAGAGTTGAGGCGCAATTTCGAATTTGGACACGGCTAATAATATTAGTGTGGCGCGATCTACAGTGCATAAAGTGTTGAAAAGATAGAAGTTACATCCCTACAAGACATGTTTACTTCACGAGCTGTCGGAAGATGATCGGCTAAATGAATATTGTGAACAAATGCCACAATTATATTATGGTAACGTCAATTTTGTAAAAAGAATATTTTTTTCCAACGAAACAACATTTTTTTTAAACGGTCATGGGAACAGACAAAATTGTCGTTATTGGGCAACCGAAAATCCTCATTGGTTGACACATCCAAAACCCTCAAAAATTGAACGTTTGGTACGGTAAAGTTGCAGGAAGAGTTATGGATCCTTACTTCTTCGAGGATACTCTAACTGGTGCGAGATATTTAACTTGCTTCATCCCCGCTCTAATAACGCTGTATCCGAATTTAGAAGAGCCACTGTGGGCTCCTTTATCAACAAGATGGATCTCCTCCACACTACTCTTCATCTGTTCGCGCTTATTTGGATGAAGTTTTTCCAAGTCGTTGGATAGGTAGAAAGAGGAAAAATGAGTGGCCAGGCAGATCGCGGGATTTAAATCGTCTAGAGAATTTCTTGACGTGACCGGCCAATTTAGAAGATATAAAAGCACGAATTCGCCAATAAATTGGAAGAATTACTGCAGATGTCATCGACAATGTTCAAAAATCATTTGTTAATCGCCTTGTCTATTGTCAGATTGTTAACAGGGTGCTCAATTCATTAATTTAAATTAGTGGAATCATTTTATAACTAAATTAGGCCTAACCACAAAAAATTGTCTCAGTTTTAAAATATATTTTATTTAAAAAATCATTTGAATATTTCTGCTTAGAAATTATACATTTCTAATATCCATTTACTTACGGTTTTTTCATCAAAATGACTACATCTTCTAAACTACCCAGTATAACATACTCAAACCTTATATTGAAAGAATGGCCGAAGTGAGCTGAATCTAAATTTGAAATAACATACAGGGTGTCCCATAAAAAATTTATGTTTGGTTCACCCTGTATAAATAAAACACCCTGTATAACCTAAAATAATTCAGTTCCTTCTACTACACTTCAAAATTTTGTTTTCCTACTCCATTAAATAAAGGAGGTACGCCCGCGGTCGAAAGTTTGGGACACCCTGTACATCATTCATATGCACGTTGTTGTACGTAAATAGATGTACCCATTCCAATTCTGCAATAAAAAATGGGGATTGAGATTTAAAAAAATGTCGATGACGTTATATCTTTTTCTTGATATACGCTTTTACGTAGAAAACTTCCAAATTGAAAATTTCCGGGTCCGAGTCTTTTTCTTCCTATTCGAATTTTAATTAAATTTATCCGTTACTTTACGAACGCACTGTATATTATATATTAACCCAGATAAACCTAATGTACTAAATATAGTATACTTGTTGTGAGACCTGACACGTTATTATTTGCGCGTTCAGAAGCACTCTGTGTATTAAACCTCATTCTCCGCGAGTCTTTCAAGCAAGTCAGTTGTTTACAAACAGCTTGTGGAAAGTTTTGAAAGTTTACTGAACGAACGAAATATTGCTTTTTGTGGAAATGGAAGATCATGGTATCCGGTTAGTTAGGTAAGTAAATTATTTATACTCAAAATAATTTATAAGAAGTGATAACTGCCAAATAAGAAACAGGAAGGATGTAACTTTCGATGCATACCTGTTTAGCTAGACACAAGCTTTGACATAACCCCATTTTTGTCGTTTGTTTTTGTCCGTACTAAATATAGTACATTAGGCATATATACGTTTGATCTTGTTTCAGAGTATTTTCTCTCGCTGAAGCCGTAGCAATGTTAGAAGATGATGATGGTATGTGAAGGATGTTACACTATTTCCTCCGGTAAATGCCTGCCATGATTTAACTGACGAAGACTCTGGCGATGAAGACGCAGTTCATATCGATAATCTTCCCAGTTCCCAACTAAGAGCTCCCGCAGAAATCAACTTTGCAGCTCATGAATCAGATGATGAATTCTCATAAGATGATGATCTCCCTCTATCCACTTTTATACTGTCGACAGTAAAGAAAGCTTCCCAGCCGAAAAAGAAAAAGCAATATCAGTGGGTGAAGGAAGATATTTCACCACCAAATGATGATTTCTTGAGGACCACAGCTACTCCTCAACTGAAGAACCCGATAGAATACTTTTATAATTTTTTTGACGATACTCTAATAGAATTGATAGTTCGTGAAACAAACAGGTATGCCCAGCAGAAAAACCATTCCCAAACCGTTACCGATACCGAAATCAGGGCTTTCATTGGAGTGCTCCTTTTGAGTGGGTATGTACCCGTACCCCGCCGAAGAATGTTTTGGGAACGAGATCGAGACGCTCACAATGACCTAGTGCCCGACTCAATTTCTAGAGACAAATTCTCATTTACGTGACAATAATGACTTGGATGCAACAGATAGATTCACAGAGATAAACCTTTATTCGACCATCTGAATAAAAAGTTCATGGAATACGGCCGTTATGAACAAACACATTCAGTAGATGAGGCAATGGTGCCATACTACGGAAGGCATGGCGCAAAACACTTTATGAAAGGTAAACCCATTCGATACGGGTATAAACTTCGGCTTGGTATAAGTAGACATGGATATGTATACTGGTTCGAGCCCTATCAAGGTATTGCTACAAACATAAGTACCACTTATGCTGATTACGGTGTTGGTACTGTTGTAGTTCTGGAATATGCTGATGCATTACGAAAGAAATGGCCCAACGAAAAGATGCATTTATTCTTCGACAACTTTTTCACGACCATTACTCTACTTGAAATTCTTTCTGAAAAAAACTATTATGGTACAGGCACTGTGCGGGAAAACCGAATACCAGGTCATCCATTAGCTGAAAATAAAAAAATGAAAAAGAAAGAACGCGGTTCATATGATTTCAGAAAGATTTCTGACCAAAATATAATTGCGATAAAATAGAATGACAACAGCTTGGTTTCACTATGTTCCAATTTTGCTGGAATAGAGCCTCTTCACAATGTAAAACGATATTCTCGCAAGGAAAAGAAGACTATCCTAGTCAAACAACCGCATACGGTGCATCTATATAATTATAATATGGGCGGAGTTGATCGTCCAACGAAAACATTGAATTGTATTGAAGTGATACTTTCCATTGATAGCACATGGCATTGATCTAGCCAAACAAAATTCTTGGCATATTTATCGCAACGATGGCGGAGATATGGATCATTTGAAGCTTGATTTCACTATGTTCCAATTTTGCTGGAATAGAGCCTCTTCACAATGTAAAACGATATTCTCGCAAGGAAAAGAAGACTATCCTAGTCAAACAACCGCATACGGTGCATCTATATAATTATAATATGGGCGGAGTTGATCGTCCAACGAAAACATTGAATTGTATTGAAGTGATACTTTCCATTGATAGCACATGGCATTGATCTAGCCAAACAAAATTCTTGGCATATTTATCGCAACGATGGCGGAGATATGGATCATTTGAATTTCACTATGTTCCAATTTTGCTGGAATAGAGCCTCTTCACAATGTAAAACGATATTCTCGCAAGGAAAGAAGACTATCCTAGTCAAACAACCGCATACGGTGCATCTATATAATTATAATAGCAGTTGATCGTCCAACGAAAACATTGAATTGTATTGAAGTGATACTTTCCATTGATAGCACATGGCATTGATCTAGCCAAACAAAATTCTTGGCATATTTATCGCAACGATGGCGGAGATATGGATCATTTGAATTTCAGAAGAAGGATTGCCTCTGCAATGCTTGCCGAGAACAAGAAACCTCCTACTTACCAAGGACGTCATCCTTCTAAAAATGAAAATATAGGTATGAGGTATGATCGTCTAGCTAGATCATTAGGTGATTCGCCAAGAAAAGCAAACAAGATGTGGAGAAAGTCATCAACGCGCCAAAACTAGATGCTCAAAATGTGATATCGCGATTCATGTACAATGTTTCATCGATTATCACACATCAAAATAGTATACACTTATATTCCTAATGTAATATACAGTGCGTTCAATATAATCGGACGCACTCGGTAACTCTTTTGTATTGCGTTTCACAAGAAGGTGTTTAAATAGTTTTTTATTCATTTACAAATACTCTATTAAGTGCTTGGTTTAGAAAATTTTTTAAGCTTCCGGTTTGACCGGAAGCGCACATTATTTTATTTTTTTAAATCACACTGTATATATATATATATATATATATACATATATTTTCATTTTTGCATTGCTTATTTTTTCTCAATACATACGTATAAAATTCTTACAGGGATTTATAAAAAAAATTAGAGAAAAACTCCATCGAAAGTTTTTCAATTTTATTATACGATTAGAAGAATCAAACAAAACCGTAGGCAGCGTACGTCAACAAAATCGCATCGCAATTGTTTTTTCGTTTATTGCAATTGACAATCAGATAAAAGTTTAATTTGATTTCAATCGAAATAATTGTTTAAAATAAATAACAGTGAAAAAGTTGACCTGTTGTTAATTTTCGGTGAATGTAAACGTAATTCTCGACGAGCGGTAGAATTATACGCACAAAGATATCCCAATAGATACCATCCTTCTGAAAGTTACATACGAAAAATTTAGAACAACAACGAAATGTTTTGACCGAAGATATTGAAGCACAAATATTGGGTTATTTTAGACTAAAGCCACGGTCATCTATTAGACATGTAGCGCAAGAAGTAGGTGCATCAGTTGGCTCAATTCACAGGACATTAAAAAAATTCAAAATGCTGCCGTATAAAGTCGATTTGGTTCAACACTTGCGGCCCCAAGACTCTGATCGGAGATTAACTTTGATTGCATGGATAGTTGAGCAATGTGATCACAATCCATTATTTTTAGATCATATTTTATGGACAGATGAATCCAAGTTTACAAATAATGGAGTTATTAATAAACAAAACAATCGTTATTGGTCTGACGAAAATCCTCATTGGTCAATGGAAACTAACCATCAAACCGTATGGGGTACTAATGTTTGGTGCGGTTTAATTGGAAACCAATTACTAGGGCCTTATTTCTATGATGGTAATCTAAACGCCAATAGGTATCTTGAATTTTTAGATAACGTGCTACCAACAATGTTCGATGAGTTTCCTCTGCTTCTGCGGCAACAATTGTATATCCAGCAAGATGGAGCTCCAGCTCACAACGCGTTGACAGTAAAAGAATATCTTAATCAAACGTTCACTGAACGATGGATAGGAACTAACGGCCCGGTAGAATCGCCTGCGAGATCACCGGATCTTACACCGTTAGACTTTTTCTTGTGGGGTCATTTAAAAACAGTGGTGTATGCCGATCCACCTTTAAATGTTATAGACTTAAAGAATAATATTACAGCTGCATGTGTTAATTTAACTACGCAGAAAATCAAAAAAGCAACTAACCTTGAACTCAGGCGACGATTAGAAGCATGTCTAGAACAGAATGGTGGCAACCTTGAACAATTTATTCGCTAATTATAACTGATTTTGTTTAATTTTTCTAATCATATAATAAAATTGAAAAACTTTCGATGGCATCTTTCTCTAATTTTGTTTTATAAAACCCTATAAGAATTTTATACGTATGAGAAAAAAATAGGCAATGCAAAAATGCAAATATATATATATATATATATATATATATATATATAGTGTGATTAAGAAAAATAAAATTATGTGTGCTTCCGGTCAAACCGGAAGCTTAAAAAATTATCTAAACCAAACACTTAATAGAGTATTTGTAAATGAATAAAAAACTATTTAAACACTTTCTTGTGAAACGCAATACAAAAGAGTTATTGAGTGCGTCCGATTATATTGAACGCCATTTATATAGTACACCTTTTTTTTTTGTACTTGAATAAAAATATATCATTTTCGACCAAAAGTTTCTTTTTTGAATAGATATCATGAACCTCAAGAAAAACAGGTCACCCAGCGGGAAAACTTTAGCTATCTGGGTTAAAGTTGAATAAACATCTGTTAAAATCAAAATATTTCAATTTTTCATTCATTTGAACGGAAAGTAATAAAGTCTACTTTCAGTAGCCATGGCTACACCGAACACAATTTTTGTTTTTTTTTTAAACGAAGTAGCGGTGCTGACACGAAAGTAATTTTTTTTAATTTGCCGCTTTGTTTATTGAAATAGGTTATTGTTTTTTGGAGTGCAACGTGGCACAAATCTTTTTGCGGAATTATACAATGGCGCTGCTAACTTCACACATATGGAGAAAATTTTTATAAACAAAATTTCTAAAATTACATTTTTTCATTAATTTAATTCATATTTTAAATCAGAATTAATCTCTTATTAGTTTTATGTGTAAGTTTAAGGTGAGTGCCCTCTAAATAATTCGTTAGCATCAATATTTTTTTCTCCATATTTAGAACGGTTATAAAATTAAGGAAATTTATGTAAATCTATGCATACGTAGGGAAAAGATGCAAAGAGTAAATTACATTTATTCTAATTTTTTAAGAACGAATTCCAGTAAAATACGGATGCAGATCTGTCCCTCAGGTAATAAATAAAATATACAAATTTTTAGTTTTTTCACTTTTAATCTGCTAATCAAGTTTATTTATCATTCATTTTAATCTCTTGTTTATTTGCTAAATGGATAAGAGTAAACAGACTGAATGCCAAATAAAATTTGTTTTTGCATTATGTAAATTTGTTTTATATACTTTGTTACGAGTACAAATTATAAGTTAACCTTGACAAAACACTTCTTCTAAGCAGCATTGTAATTTGTTATTAATGCAAAAATACACCAGTGTAATGCTTAAATATGTTTAACAAATTCGATATAATTATAAGTACAAACGGAAAAGTACATTATATCAGTATAAAAAAATAGTGATATTTTTTCCGTTTTTTGAAATAAACAGAAATTTCAAAATAAAAATGGCCGAAAAACACAAACTTAAGAAAAAGTGGAACTGTGAATTAATTAAGTAATAAATGTCTATTATTTAATTAGTTTTTTCTTATTTTATTTAAAATAAAGATTTATTTGTTAATTAATATTTTCATACTGTAATTTTCAATTATTATTTTAATATGTTAGAATTAATTAATTATTACGTAAAAATTATAAAATATAGTTAATGTATTCATTTAATAATAAAATAAATTTATTTTGACCTTGACTTTCGTATTTTCCGTTCCTGCATTTAAAATATCTACAAAAATAATAAAATACATTACTCAATTTTGTTTACTATCTTCGTTTTTTTATATAATTCCAAAATTCAAATAATTTATTTTGGCAACAAAAATGCTATTTCATTGACACTCACACTACATTTAATAAAAAAATAAATTTGGTTAATCACATTGGGATATTTTCTAGGCATACTTATTTAAATTTGTACTCAAAAATCGAATTAAAAAATAAATTTCGTGTACGATGAAAATATTGAAAAATACCTCATGGGTTACTTAAATTTTTCAATAACGTTTAAAAAAAAATTACGATGCATAAGTAATGCTTTAACCCAAGATAAACAGTTCTGTGAAATCCTTCCGCTCACGTAATTAGTGAATAATACTGTTCTAATTTTAAAAATTTAGTGCTAAGCCGTTTGGCACAATACTTGGTCGGGATAACCACCTACATGAACCTGAAACCTCACATTAAAATAATGAAATTATTTTGATTACATCTGATTAATAATGGTTTGTACCCGTTTGTACCACATTTTTTACGTTTTGTACCTCAAGGTGTTCAAATTTAACCTGGGGTTAAAAAATGTTAGCATGGCGGTATTCGAGAGAGGATCATTTGTCCTAATTGTACCATTTTTCCTTTTGTTCGTATCTCAAGGGGTTGGTTTATACCGAATTTCCAATTTTTTTTAAAGGGGTAACTTTTTCGTTTAACCCGTCTTTACTCGCGCACCTTATTTTACCGCGATTACTCGCACGTGAGCCCTGCGCTCAGATTCATTTATTACTACTATTGAAAAAGGTAAGAACGGTAATTTTTTTTATGATTGTGGACCTGAACAGGCTAAATTAGGCCTATCGTGCTAAAGCACTCAGGAACACTTAGGAAGATGGATAGAGGGATAATAAATTGCCAATAGATGCCTATGAACAGCTACCTTAAATTTTCTCATGTGAGAGGAAAACAGGAACTAGGGAGATCATTCCAGAGTTTGGAAGCCGTGTAGAAAAATATGGATTGCGCCCGTTTGGTACGACAAGTGGAGATTTGTACTCCATAGTGATGATGTGAATGAGCGAACCGAGTGTTTCTCGCAAAGATAGCCGGAGATGGTATCAAAGAATATAATTCAGCAGCGCAATAGTCGTTGTAATAACGATAATACAAAGAAAGAACTGAAACCATCCTTCTATGCTCAAGGGACTGTATGTGAGAAGTTAAGGACGGGTCATTTATAAGCCTAATCGCTCTCTTTTGAATACGATCAACGATATCGAGAGCGTATTGGGGAGCACTAACCCAAAGGTGATAATTATATTCCAGATGAGGCCGAATTTGGGGCTTATACAGCAGAAGGAGTTGTCGAGAGGTAAAGTACTGCTTAGATCTGTACAAAAAGCCTATTTTACGAGCAGCTGTTTTGGTAGCTGACGGCAGATGGTCAACTCATGAGAGATTTGAAGATACAGTCATACCCAACAGAGTAATAGAGTCAATCCGATAGGAAGACAGTGAGGGCGAGAAGGAAGAATAAGGATGAGAATAGATTAAGGATGATGTAAAAGGTAACCGACAGCCCTTATCGAGCTCAGAAAATCGAAGACCCAATATTTAGGAGCCCATGGTAAGGGTGGTGGTACCTCCCCGGCTGGCATGGAGTATACATGCCTACCACCTGCTAAATTTAATTAGTATTAAGATATTATTTATAATTCATGATAGAATATATTGATAATAACTAACTAAATAGTGTTAGTATTACTGCATAAAAAATAGAAAGTCTAATCCGAATCTTCTTGTTCTTCGTTCCAACGTTTTGAACATAATTAGTAAATCGAGCGTGATGGTCAGCATTTCGAGCATTGACGGAGGCATTAAAAACCTTCCTTCTTTAAATCTGTCCTTTTTAGGGCCACAACTTACATAATAGAAACAATTCCAGAAAAATATAGTTAAAAAAAATAAAAATTGAAGGGATTTTCGTATATACGCTGTTCTTTGGCCGATATTTTAGGTTAGGAACAAGATATCGAGATACGGTTTTCGCGAGCTTGTTTAGGCATCATTTAGCTACTTGTTCATGAAAAAAAAAGTCATACCAATGCATTTATTTTTTTTGCGAAAATTAACCGTTTCTGTCGGAATGTCGAACAAAGCCCTCTAGCGACGACATGTGAAACTGACAAAACTTCAAATATTATAACATTTGTAACACAGGAATAGCTCATTTCAACACGCCCAAGCGTGTTAAAATCGGCTTAGCCGTTTCGAAGATGTAGGGGGTTATTTAAGGAAACCTTTGAACATGTGCTTACACCCAACTTAATAAAAAAGGTTTGTTTCATTAGAGAATAATCTGAATGCCAGTAATTTTTTTTATAACTCACTGAGGATTTTTTAATTATGATATTTACAATAAAAAATAAGTGTTCTGTAATTAAATTTTACTATGATTCAAATTCCCCACGCAAGATCAAACCGTAACACAAGTTCATACACCTGTCTTACAAGATAGTAATAGGGCCTCCTTATTAGAATACAAATTTTAAATTTTACTTCAAGGGGTCACGGGGCGAAGTCCCAACAGTAAGTTGCGAAGCCCTATACCTATCTTACACGATAGCATACAACTGTCTTATAAGGTTAGGTTAGAGCTCACATACACCAAGGAGACACAGCAATGGGGAGTGGAAGGCCTACACCTGTCTTACGAGTTAACATTAGAGCCCCTAATTAGAATACAGCCGAATGTATAAATAAGATTTCGTAAGGTCACAATCTGTAGATAGGAATTAAAAGTATACGCACAATTGCCTAACCTCCAGACTGAACTGCCGAAAAGGCTCTTAATACAACCAAAAGGATCTTAATTAAGGGTTAAACTCCGACTAAGGGTTGCGAAAGGCTCGCGAAAAGAAGCCAACATCCTGCTCCAAACCAATCCCAAGGCCTAAATGTGCCCCTCACGTGAGCAAGTACAAAGAAGGCATGGCTGTCAAAAAAGGCTCTTAATACAACCAAAAATAATTAGGGTTGAAAATTCCATCAAGGGTTGAAAAAGGCATCCGAAAAGAAGCATTCAAAAATAGGGGTGAAAAACGCGTTCTACACGTGGGCGAGTAAAAACAAAAATTAGGGATGAAAATTCCATCACGGGGCTGAAAAAGGCCTCTGAAAAGAAACCATAAAAAATAAGGGTAAAAAATACGGTCTCCCACGTGGGCGGTCTTGTGACGTCAAAATCCAAGATGGCGCATGGTGTCCCAGTACTACTGTGGTCAAACAAATCGAATTCATGGTCAAACGATGGTCAATCAGATACAGTAATAAAAATTAGCGATTTTCGATTTCGGGGCAGTGTGAAGTTGCCCAATCTTATTTTTGCAATAACTTTTTAACAGAGGGTGGTCAATGAACGTTGTTGATGGTCATTTATGGTCAATCGAAAACCATTAATTAATTACGAAATATGCAACTTGGGGGCAGCTTCACACAGCTATTTGGACTGCGTCCGTTTTGTACGCAAGTTTATATTTGTCCTACATATTGACAAAGTGACTGAGCAAACCGTGTATTAAGTTTAATATATTTCCGAAAAAAAAATTTTGTACCAAAATTTTGTTGTTTTGATTTAACTCTTTTTAAGGGTTAAATATTCAAAATGATAAGAGTTCAATACATTTGTCCAAGTGATTTCATTTAGGATTCGTGCTAAGTCTATGCGCTTATGTGTACAGGCTGTCTCAAATTCGAGGGCAAGCATGGGGATCTCGCTTATTATAAGAGATAAGATATAGGTTTAAATTCGGCACTTTTGCTAAATTCGATACCGAGTAATAATCTGAAAAGAAATTTGAGCTAACTCGAATGGATTTGGTTTTATGCTCAAAAAACTAAAAATTTCGATTTTCGTTTTTCGCGTTTGGCCACCTTACTATTAGGAATGTTCAAAATTCGATTAAACATTATTAAGGCACCTTTTTACGCACAATACTAATGCGGTATTAAAAATATTATGTGACGTTTCGTTTATTCTGAACCATCATCAGGTTTATTTTTTCTTATGGGGGTTAAGATATATTTTTATGTCGTTGGATGGAGAATGTTATGCTGATTTTATGGTTTGATCGACTGCGAACTAAAATAATGAGAAAAATACGAAGAACAAGATTCCGCCTTCTTGGATCCAGCAAGGAATAATTACAGTAGTTCTACTTATTGAATTTGTTAAACTCGTTAGAACATCCAAAAAATATAAAAACAGTTAAACAATTTAAAAAAAAATATTAACAAACAACTAAAACAAGTAGGTGTATGTAACACGGTCATAATAGCGACAACGGAAATTTATCGATAGGTAACAACAAAATAATTACACAGACAAACAAACAAAAATTATTATAATAAATGTTCGAACAAGTTTCCTCCTTCTTGAATACAGTAACGAATTCTTCTTCTTTCCATTGTTTACGCTTCTTTGAATGGTTCGCCTGAGAATTTGACGAAGTTCATTAACGACCCTATTCTGTAGTTCTTCTATATTTTGCGGTGGCGTCTTATAAATCATATTTTTTAAATAGCCCCAGAGGAAGTAATCTAAAGGGGTTAAATCTGGACTTCTTGCTGGCCACCTAAGTGGTCCCCTATTTCCCATCCATTTATCAGGAAATTCGCCGTTAAGATATTCACTTATTATCGCAGCATTACGAGGAGGAGCTCCGTCCATTTGCCACCAGAGAGTCCATCTTTCGTTTAGCGGAACATCATCCAAAAGGTCTGATATTTCGATGTCCGTGAAGTTGGCATATCATTTTCCAGCAGATCAAAAAAAATGACAGTTCTCCTCGCATGCAGTTTAGTTCTATAGTTCTTGATACTTTTTAGCAATAGTTCTGATGATTTAACCCAAAAAACAGTCGACTGAAAAAATGATCTGCTAACTTCCCGTAGCAGATCATTTTTCAGAAAATCACAAATAAACTAGAAATTCTATTGCAAACAGTCGAGTTAGACAGTTCCTGACACTTTTTAATTATAGTTCTATTGATTTTATTACAAATAAAATTATTTCGAAGATTAAGATGCTCTCTGCTGGTTGATATTCGATAGTTCTGCACAGCAGAGCACATTTAACGTATAGTTTTAGACATATATATATATATATCGCAAATTGGAATAGTCTCATCAATAAAACAATTAGAAATTTTTTTAAATAATTATTTTGTTCGAAGAACTTATGATTTCGAAGATTAAGGTGCTCTGCTGGTTGATATTCGATAGTTCTATTTAGCAGAGCACATTTAACGTATAGTTCTAGACGTATATATCACAAATTTAAATAGTTCTCATCAATAAAACAATTAGAAAATGTTTTAAATAATTATTTTGTTCGAAAAACTTATGATTTCGAAGATTAAGGTGCTCTGCTGTTTGATATTCGATAGTTCTATTTAGCGGAGCACATTTAACGTATAGTTCTAGACGTGTATATCACAAATTTAAATAGTTCTCATCAATAAAACAATTAGAAAATGTTTTAAATAATTATTTTGTTCGAAAAACTTATGATTTCGAAGATTAAGGTGCTCTGCTGTTTGATATTCGATAGTTCTATTTAGCGGAGCACATTTAACGTATAGTTCTAGACGTGTATATCACAAATTTAAATAGTTCTCATTAATAAAACAATTAGAAAATGTTTTAAATAATTATTTTGTTCGAAAAACTTATGATTTCGAAGATTAAGGTGCTCTGCTGTTTGATATTCGATAGTTCTATTTAGCGGAGCACATTTAACGTATAGTTTTAGACGTATATATCGCAAATTTAAATAGTTCTCATCAATAAAACAATTAGAAAATGTTTTAAATAATTATTTTGTTCGAAAAACTTATGATTTCGAAGATTAAGGTGCTCTGCTGTTTGATATTCGATAGTTCTATTTAGCGGAGCACATTTAACGTATAGTTTTAGACGTATATATCGCAAATTTAAATAGTTCTCATCAATAAAACAATTAGAAAATGTTTTAAATAATTATTTTGTTCGAAAAACTTATGATTTCGAAGATTAAGGTGCTCTGCTGTTTGATATTCGATAGTTCTATTTAGCAGAGCACATTTAACGTATAGTTCTAGACGTATATATCACAAATTGAAATAGTTCTCATCAATAAAACAATTAGAAAATGTTTTAAATAATTATTTTGTTCGAAAAACTTATGATTTCGAAGATTAAGGTGCTCTGCTGTTTGATATTCGATAGTTCTATTTAGCGGAGCACATTTAACGTATAGTTTTAGACGTATATATCGCAAATTTAAATAGTTCTCATCAATAAAACAATTAGAAAATGTTTTAAATAATTATTTTGTTCGAAAAACTTATGATTTCGAAGATTAAGGTGCTCTGCTGTTTGATATTCGATAGTTCTATTTAGCGGAGCACATTTAACGTATAGTTTTAGACGTATATATCGCAAATTTAAATAGTTCTCATCAATAAAACAATTAGAAAATTTTTTTAATACTTATTTTGCTCGAAAAACTTATATTTTCGAAGATAATGGCAATATGCTAAACAATTTTCGATAGTTCTGCTTAGTGTCACACAATTCTGGTATACTTCTGGAGGTGTACATTACTTTTTCAATTAGTTCTTCTCATTGTATCAATTAAAAACAATTTTATGCAGTTATATTGACCGAAAAACATATTTTCGAGGATTTAGTATGCTGGACGATTTTTGATAGTTCTGCTTAGCTTTACACAATTTTTGTATATTTGTAGACGTGTACATAGTTATATCAAATAGTTTTATTATTGAATCAATATTAAAATTTTTTAATTGTTATATTGCCCGAACAACATATATTTTCGAGAATTAAAGTGCTATGCTAGACGATATGTAATACAAGAGTGCAACGTAACATTACACAATTCTCGTATAGTTTTCAGTATGTACCTTGTTTCTCGATATAATTAGGATTATTAAAATAATTAGAAATTTTTTAAAACAATATACAGGGTGTGTCTAAATAATACCGAAAAAATTTAAGTGGTGATTCTCCGATGAAAATTAAGGGGGGTTATCGGTATACAATTTTTTGAAAACACCCCTCTAACAATTCTAAAAAAAAACTGTTTTTCTTTTTTACCTTCCCTGTACATTAAGCTAAAGAAACGAAACTTGGTGAACAGTATCTGTTAATAAAACTATCACTTTCTGAAATTTGTTCACCCCTGTAGTATTTTTCTAAATAGAACTATCGAATATCAACCAGCAGAGCACCTTAATCTTCGAAATCATAAGTTTTTCGAACAAAATAATTATTTAAAACGTTTTCTAATTGTTTTATTGATGAGAACTATTTAAATTTGCGATATATACGTCTTAAACTATACGTTAAATGTGCTCTGCTAAATAGAACTATCGAATATCATCCAGCAGAGCATCTTAATCTTCGAAATCATAAGTTTTTCGAACAAAATAATTATTTAAAAAATTTTCTAATTGTTTTATTGATGAGAACTATTCCAATTTGCGATATATACGTCTAAAACTATACCTACGTTAAATGTGCTCTGCTGAGCAGAACTATCGAATATCAACCAGCAGAGCATCTTAATCTTCGAAATAATTTTATTTGTAGTAAAATCAATAGAACTATAATTAAAAAGTGTCAGGAACTGTCTAACTCGACTGTTTGCAATAGAATTTCTAGTTTATTTGTGATTTTCTGAAAAATGATCTGCTACGGGAAGTTAGCAGATCATTTTTTCAATCGACTGTTTTTTGGGTTAAATCATCAGAACTATTGCTAAAAAGTATCAAGAACTATAGAACTAAACTGCATGCGAGGAGAACTGTCATTTTTTTTTGATCTGCTGGAAAATGATATGCCAACTTCACGGACATGATATTTCGTTTGTTAGAAATTCGAGGTAGCGTTGAGACGTCAGGATACCTTCGTAAATAATTGGCCCAAGGAGCCTATCCTTCCAGATTCCAACCCACACATTAAAGGACCGGTGGCCTTGTCCTCGCATTTGCCTGTTAATTCGTGGATTTTCAACGAACCAGTAGTGCTCGTTATTACGATTAAACATTCCATTAGTGGAAAAATTGCACTCATTCGTCCAAATTATTTGATTGAGAAAGTTGCGATTTTCCAGCATTTTGGTATTAAGTTGGTTACAACTATCCAACCGTCTCATATCGTCCCCAGGCCGAAGAGTTTGACTAACGTGTAACTTAAATGGTTTATAACTCGCCAAACTGTCGTTTTTGGCACTTCAATAGTTTGCTCTATTTCTCTGGTATGATGTTGAAGGATTTTCTTGAACCTAAGATGGATAACATAAAGTCATAACTCTCCAAAAAAAATGTCTGCTGAAATTAGCAGTGAAGTGAGTGGAAATTCTTATAATTAGTATAACACTAACAAATAGTACCTGATGTAATATTTCTTCTTCGGCATCTCTGTCTAGTCTGCTACCATATGCATTTCGAGGTTTCTGAAAACATCCAAATTCTCGCAAATTTTGGTCTAATTTTAAAAAATATCTATGGTTTGGTTGCTGCTTCTCCGGATATTCCTCTAAATATCTTTGTTCTGCTCTGACACGATTTCTATTGCAGCTATAAAATATCCTTATCATGTCTCGTTTTTCTGAATTTGAAAACATTCTAAATTCAAATTTTAAAGCACTAACACGAAGGATCTTGCAGTTATTACCCTTTTTACAATTAGAAAATGACATGACAAAAGCCAACTCCTGAGTTTTGCTTGATTCATGGGTATCGTGATAATGTAATATTTAGTTTTTAATTTAAGAGTATCTTAGTTCGCAGTTGATCAAACCATGAAGTGTTATATGTATATTGCTAAAATCAGCATAACATTCTCCATCCAACGCCATAAAAATATGTCTTAACGCCAATAAGAAAAAATAAACCTGATGATGGTTCAGAATAAACAAAACGTCGCATAATATTTTTAATGTCGTATTAGTATTGTGCGTAAAAAAGTTGCCTTAATAATGTTTAAACGCGAAAAACAAAATTCGAAATTTTTAGTTTTTTGAGCATAAAACCAAATCCATTCGAGTTAGCTCAAATTTCTTTTCAGATTATTACTCAGCATCGAATTTAGCAAAAGTGCCGAATTTAAACCTATATCCTATCTCTTATAATAAGCGAGATCCCCAAGCTTGCCCTCGAATTTGGGACAGCCTGTACATAGTATTAATTTTAACTTTTTTCTGAAAAAATAGAAAATGTGCCAAAATTTTCTTGTCTTAATTAACTCTATTCGTTAGGGTTTAAATACCAAGATAAAAACCCATAATTTGAATTGATACTAAACCCATACTCACACGCGTACATACAATTACGTTTAATTACTGTGTATGGGTTAGTTATCAAATATAAAATTGGTTAAGTAATTTGCATATTTATTGCTAAAATGTAATACAAACTTTACATTGAATAGCAAACGAACGTGCAAGACCTATTGCTAACATCCCACGGGTGCAGTAAATTGCTCAAAATCTGCATATTTCCTTTACCTTATGCTTATGGACCCAATTATACTTGAAGCTTTTCTATTTTTGTTAATGTTTTCTGCTTTTCTTGAGAAAACTCTAATAGCTGCAATGATTTTTGCTTGCGTTTGTCTGTATTTGATCATTATTTTAGATTTAATGTATGTTTAATGGTTTTACCATCATAATATAGAAAATCTTCGTATTAAATTGTACATCAGTCTTTTCATAATTGCAATATATACATGGTATGGGAATTAAAACTTTCACGATTTATACTCACAATAAAGATAGTTTTTCATAGGATCCGGATCATTGATTAATATTTAGAAAATGTACATGTTTCAATAGCAATTAAGAAACTTACGGACGTTTCATATTTATTGACGTCAAAATTTTGCAAATATTTGTAATAGGACTATCTCATTAAAATGCAAGTATTTTTATTATAAATGTAATCACGAAAGTAGCACTAATTTTAGTGCACCGTGAAAAAACAAAGATAAACATAACAACTTGTGGATAGTGACCAACGGATAAGTTTTAAGAAAAAGAAACGTAGAAAAATAGAAACCAATTTTTTGATTTAGGCTACCTACTTGTAGCTCGTTTTCTCACAATTGTCTATATAGGTATTTTATGCAAATTATCAATTACAGTTCTTAGCTTATAATTAGATCTAAATACTAAGAAACAATTATACACATTGTGGGATTTCACCGATTTGTATGTATTACCAGGGATTTCCTGTTATTAAACGGAACTTCCCAACTGTTTACTTTTATTCCTTACCTCGATTTTCTAAGTAACTTCTTTTTAACCAATTGTAATTTAGGCTGCTTGTAGTTCTTCCCATCATTAATTTTACCATCAAATCCTTGTACGAAACACAACATTACAGTATCACTCATACACATTAATAATAACAAATAAAATCAGACAAGTTCTACGAACTAATTTTTAAAGAAAAACATAAACATAAGTTGAAATAAAGAACAAAGTAAAATTAGGCGCAAAAATATTAATTAAAATGTAATTTATCCCATGGTTTTTGATAATTTTTGTTTTAGAGAGACTATGTGCATATTTAGCGTTTTTTCAGTTATAAATTCATTTAAGAGAGTTTTTGAACGCGCGAGTTCTTTCGCGAACGCGGTCGTCGTTCAAGCTACTGACAGAAGGCTTGTCGTTTACTGTACGGAAACGTGTAGCCCCCTACGTCTCCCCACAAAGTAGAAACAGCCACAGCTGACTTGCACCATCGTTTCTTTTGATATCGACCGCACGTGCGTTATAGGGAGGATATTTATTTAAAAATCGACGTGTATTCGATTTTCGACAAATACATTTCGAGTTTCGACCTTCAATTTTCTTTTTTAATTGCGTAATCATGTTTATTTACCCTTATTTGAATACGTTAAGTTTAATTATTCACTCTTATTATATTAGTGTAAGAAGTTATACATCATTAAACATATACAGGATGTCGTAGGTTTTATGTGACGCTTAACTTATGCTAGCCATCTGCCAAACAAAACAATACACAATTTAGAGAAAGTATTTCTTTACAAAAAAACTCTTATGGACGTAATCTTATTACACGTAGAAGGTGACCCAATTCTGTCTATTCATTAAAATTATCATCGACTTTTATCACCAATAGAGTGCTCCTTTATTAAAAAATTTCATACACTCCCGTTTTGTCTAGTGTTATTCAAGTAAAGCATAAATTACAAAAGGAAATAAAACGCTAAAGTTCAAAATCTTTTCTTGATCTAAACTACTTTGAAATTATACAGAGTGTTTTTTTTTTGTGTAATGTAGTGATCTTGAAAATTATGAGTGCTTCTTAGCGATTTGTCGCATTTAAAGTTGATACAATTGCAGATTTTATTGCTCCAGCCATTTTCGAAAAAAAAAAATCGAAACTAAGCACAATGTATACCAGGGGTTCCCAAAGCAAGCGCCGCAGCGCCCTGGTGCGCCGTGGAAAGTAGAGGGGCGCCGTGAGCAAGTCGAACAAAAAAGGCACGGTTGTACCTTCCTTTTCTTGAAGTAACGTATGAGATCCTACTGAAAGTCAAGTCTATACTTTGTGACTAGCAGTGTAAAGTGGTCCCATTTTCGTATGTTTTACGGGGTATCTCGCTTATTTTTAGGTTAGAACCTTGCGGTTTTCGCGACACCGTGCTATTTTTAATGAAACCAAAGATGCACTAATCAAATTTGCCATAGTCATCTTAGTTTGTGTGCTACAGGGTGATTTTGGAAAAATTGCGTTTTCAGTCATCCCTGTAACTCTGTTATTGTCAAACATATTAAAAAGTAAAAACTTGTATTTGCAGATTTTTACGTAGAATCCAGTGGCGTACTCAGATTTTCTTTAGAGGTCACAGTTTTTGAGATATTGACATAACCTATTTTTTATGGGACACCCTATATATTTTTTAAAATCTTTTCCCTTGGAAGAGTTTCAAAAATATACATAGTCTATATTTATTTTATAAATAACGTGACAAATGATTTTTCTATAATTTACATTGATACGAGGGCCATTCAAATATAAACCGGAATTTTGTTCTGCGCTCCGTGGCGGTGTGGAAGAGCAGCGCGGCGTGGCAGGGAATCGTTGGTGGGAGTAAGAAGATATCCATGACAAGGCGCTCAATCACGCCCGCCCGACAGAAGACTATTTCAAAGATTAAAATTTAATCTTTGCCAACATGGATGTTTTGACAAACCTCGGGAGTTTACAACAAAGAGAACGAGGAATCAGAGATCAACGTTTTAGCAGTTGTTCAAGCCACTCCTGAAACCTCGTGCAGGAAAATAGATGAAGAGACCGGTGTGTCTAAAACAACAGTGCAAAAGATTAAAAAAAACATAAATTCAAACCCTACAAGTATAAACTTGTTCATCATCTGCACCCTGG
This sequence comes from Vesta saturnalis, assembly GCA_036346205.1. Lineage (NCBI taxonomy): Eukaryota > Metazoa > Arthropoda > Insecta > Coleoptera > Lampyridae > Vesta > Vesta saturnalis. Next base: position 1,074,404 of record JARFJB010002120.1, read on the forward strand.
TGATGCTGAACGTAGATTGGAGTTCTGAAATTGGTTTATAAATATGAAAACTGTCAGGTATTTTGAACACCCTGTATACGTATTGCGTAATTTTATTTGTAGTTTTATTCACTTAGTTAGATTCGTATATATATATATATATATATATATATATATATATATATATATATATATATATATATATATATATATATATATATATATATATATATATTTGTTGTCAAGTTTAGTTTTATAGATAAATTGGTGTTACGTGTTAGCGACCTTTAGTTAAGGTGTATGGCGAGCTTTAGTTTTGTTTGTTTGTGAATTATTATTCCGTTTTAGGTTGTTTTTCCTTATTATTTCCCGTTTATAGAAGTTTGATTAACGTTTGTTTGTAAATAGTTGTATATAAGTTTAATAACGTTTCTTTCGTTTGATTTCCTTAAAATTAATATAGTAATTTAAATAAATAGTGTAGGTTTATATGTGTATGATGTCATATTGGCGACATAAAGACGCTTAAGTATAGTTGTTCAGTTTATTGTTGAGTATGATGGTTTTAAGTCATAGAGATTGAATGTGGGACTGATTGTTTGCACTTGAAAAATAATATAGGGATATTTTGCACGTTATATCTGCTGACGTTAAACTTTTGAAAATTACCGAGTCCTTACGGACGAAAACGAATTTGTGTGTTTGGGGTATCAAATCTTCCCCTTCCGTTTTTTTAATTGGTGGAACTAAAATAGATAAGATTTTTTATGAGTAGTGGGATTCAAAATTTCAAGATGGATTTTTTGTAATAATTTGTTTGATTCTGAAACTGATCGCGCTCTCGTGTACTAGTACGGTGACGTTTATTGTTACGCTTTAAGGGTGGTTTAGAACGTTAATATTTTGGACCTTGTGGTGTTTAACAAACGTACTTTTGTGTAGTAAGGGTAGTTAAACTACTTCTGAAGAAGACCTGTAAAGGGATTTTATTAAAATTGTTCATTCACCAAAGGATTATACATAGTGCCGATTTCGGTTTAACGTAAAGTTACCTAGAGGACATCGTCGTGTTTTATTAGTGCTTCAGTGAACTCTTTGATTTATCTCGCTTTTGCGGATTTTAAAATCAACGTTCTTGCAGTGCCTCTTATTTACCGTACAAAGCGTGTTTAAAGATAAAGAAACTTTCGCAATATAATAAAATTATGTTTAATTAAATCAAGTTATAAACATTTTGGATTATTAGTGGAAATAAAACCATTTAAAAGCTAAAAGTTATCAAGCAATTTTGAACGCTCAGATTATTATTATTTTAAAAGAAGTTTTTTATTTAATGCAGTAACATTTTAACGAGTTTAAGTCAAGAAATCGTTTGTGTATTATAGAACAATAGTCAACATTTCATTCATCATTTTACCAGAGTAGGAAGATTTCATTTCCGTCATAGCCGTAACCGACCACCTGGTGCTCTTCCATATATATTGTAACACAGGAGAGGTGTAATTCTAGACCGTAAGGTAATATAATATTGTGTTTTTTTATTGAAAATTTTGAAGATTTTTGTGTGTTTCGAATTATTTTTTTTTGTGTTGATGAAGGTTGGAAAGCGGTGTCGTAATTTTGTTTGGTAAATTAAGTTGTTTTAAATTTGTTTAGTGTAATTAATTATAGTTTTGACGCTCCGCCTTCACACTTTTTATTTTAGTATTAAAGGGCAATTGACCCTAGTGTAGTGTGGGTATATAATCCACGAAATATTGTAGGTTAAATCATTTAGACTGGCGTAAAGCAGCATTCTGATCAGACATCCTGTCGCCTTTTAAGCCTTTGTATTTTTTTTGTTTATACGCATTATCGTATGTTTACATTTTTTTATATTCATCCTTATTTTTTTTATTATTTTATTATAATTTGTTAGGTTTTATAAATGTGTTTTACTTCTATGGAAACCCTTTTGTGTTACATAAAAGTTCTTTTTGCAAATTGCAAGTTACCTGTAATTAGTTTTTAACGTAAGCAAGTTAGTTTTTTTGTTTTATTGAGTAATAGCGTTATTAATATTTAGTGTTTTATTTGATTATTAGTTGAGAATTGATTCATTTAGAGTGCATTCTATAGCTTATTTTTTTTTAGTTTTGTTTTGATTATTAGTTAATGCCTAATTAATTACACTGAGGTGTAATAACGTAACTTTATTGAGTGTTTTTCACGCTTGTATTTGACAAGCGTGTAGTGCTTTTGAAGCCCTATTTTAGGTGGTTTGCTAAGTTGCTGTCCAGCACAGTTGGGATTGATTGCGGATAAGTAAGCGTATGTTTTTTGTATGTTTAGACACGCTATGTACTCGTAATTTTGGCACGACAACCCTTATTTTGACTACCAAACATTCTGGCGCCCTTATCGAATTGATTTTGTCTTCATCCCTATTTTGACTTACGTACGATTTACTATTCTAGTTGTGCAAAATTTTTCAACATCTGACCTGCCTCCATACGCTGGCTAGTCGGGGCAAAAGGCCAATTTTATCTGTAATCCCGTTACACCACCCATTTATACCGTTACAAAACTCAGGACAATAATTTTGAAAAAATAATTTGGTCAGACGAGGCACATTTCACAAGTTCGGAATTCTTAATAGACACAACTCGCGGTTTTGGAGTCAAGAAAACACCCACATGATTTTTCCTAGAGAGCGTCAAGGCAGGTTCGGATTTAATGTCTCCTGCTTTATTTTTAACCGAAAAATAGTTTACAAAATTTATGAAGAAAACCTAAACTCTAATGGGTACTTACAAATTCTACAAGAAAAACTATGAACATTTTAGAAGATATTCCACTGGTTCAACTGAGCGATATATTCTTCCAGCAGGATGGGGCTCCAGCCCACAATGCTACAATAATACAAAACCGGCTAAATGAACGTTTTCCCAGGAGATGGATTGGAACAAATAGACCTGTTCGATGGCCACCGCGATCACCGGATGTCTCGGTTTTGGATTTTTTGTGGGGTATTTAAAGAAAAAATTTATTCAAGGAAATATGTCAACATGCAACAATTAAAAATTACAACGGAAAATGCTTTTGCAGAATTACGAAGACAATTATTTATTTCGGAAAATGCTATTAAAAGAATTTATAAACTTTGTGAAACTTGTAGGAGATATAATGGTCTGCAATTTGAACAATATTTGTGATTAACTAATTAGTTTGTTTTTATCAATGTAAATTATAGAAAAAATCATTTTGTCACGTTATTTATAAAAATAAATACAGACTATGCTATATTTTTGAAAAGCTCTTGGCAAGGGAAAACGATTTTAAAAAATATATAGGGTGTCTCATTAAAAAAATGTAGGTTATGTCAATATCTCAAAACTGTGACCTCTAAAGAAAATCACTGGATACTACGTAAAAATCTATAAATATCAGTTTCTACTTTTTTAATATGCCTGACAATAACAGAGTTACAGCGGATGACTGAAAATACATTTTCCAAAATCACCCTGTAGCACAAAAACTAAAGATGGCTATGGCAAATTTGATTAGTGCATCTTTGGTTTCATTAAAAAGTAGCACGGTTTCGCGAAAATCGTAAGGTTCTAACCTAAAAAATAAGCGAGATACCCCGTAAAACATACGAAAATGGGACAGCCTGTACATATGCTCTATTATACACTTATACGGAAATATTGTAACAGAGAAAACATTATAAAACCGTTACCAATAAAGAATGATGCTGTATATGTACAAACGTATTATCAGTTTATTAGCGAACTGAAAAGAAATATCGAGGCATTTTATATTTCTGCTATGCAATTGCCAAGTCTCACTATTTTTATATAAAGAATATGTATAACAATGCTAGTCACAAAGTATAGATTTCGCTTTCAATACGATTTCATGCCTACCCATACAAGAGGTGCTGTGAGACTTGGCATGCATTTTTTTTACATTTTAATGTTTTTGATGGGATCCTTTTTACCATTCTTCGGAACCTTATCTTAAGTATTAGCGGGTAAAGTACGAAATAAACAAATTTCAAGCGCTCGCGTCGCGCGTCGCTCAATCGCTGATAAGTACGGCGTCCTCTCGTCTCGCCGCTCGCTTGTAAATAAACTATAGCGTGCGGGTCGAAGTGCGGGAGGAGAGGGATATCGTCGATTTACGAGACTGTAGACGTCCGCACGCGCAATAGTTCATTTACAAGCGATTAGCAACACGAAAAGACGTTGCGTCGTCACCTGTTTTGTTTTGATTGTGTCGCTTTGTTTAGTTTTCGTCAAAAGTCTGTTGCAAAATGGACAGATTTTTAATAAATCAACAAGTCGGTAATTCAAGTAATACTGATAAAGCATCAAGTAGTGGTAGGAAAGCAAAAAAGGGAAAATATCGCAAATACGATGAAAGTTATTAGGACTTTGGCTTTACTTCAATAGAAGTAAACAATGAAGAAAGACCGCAGTGTGTGCTTTGTTTGAAAATTCTATCATCCGAAAGTATGCTTCCAAGTAAGTTAAAGCTACATCTCGGGACCATGCACACAACAATGGTTGAAAAATGGCGTGATTTTTTAATAGGAGCTTATAAAATTTAAAAAAAACAAGCCTCAATACCTAACAACGCACTGTTAACATCATTCAAGGTGGCATATAGGGTGCGAAATGCAAAAAACCTCATACTATTGCAGAAGAGCTTATTCTACCGGGCGCTCTCGATATGGTGAATATTATGGTGGGAGGATCGGCGGGAAAATTAATTTCCAAGGTACCCTTGTCTAATAACACAATTAGTCGAAGAATCCATGACATAGCTGAAGATTTAAATTACCAACTAATACTACTGACAGTAATAATGATGCACATCTTATTTGTTACGTACGCTTTATTGTTAAAGAACTTTTATTCTGCAAAAGCATTACCGAAAGTACAAAGGCTCAAGATTTGTTTGAAATCCTTGATAACTTTACTCATCAGAAATGCCTCTGTCAAAAAAAACGGCTTTAGATTTTATAATCAGCTTATGCATGCGTGCTGACCGCTTATTAGAGTACTATTTTTAAATTTTCGAGTTTTACCGATAATGGGGTTGTCATACCATCACGTAACACTATTTTACATACAAGCTCAGCCTTAGCAGAAAAACTCCTGTCAAAAAGAAACTTGGATTTATAAAACAGGCCCTAGGGAGGGTACTAGAGCGCGGTTACAGACACAAGTAGCGTACACTATACATAAACCTCTAGTGAGAAACTCGAAATAGGTACATTGTAGGTAATATTTTTTTTGATTTATGACAGGCGGGGTCTTTGCCGTATGAGAAATCTAAGTAAATATAATGACGGGTATAATTATATACTGACGGTTATCAATGTATTTAGCAATATAGCATGGACACGAGCTCTGAGGCTGCAAAACTACATGTTCACTCTAATATCTTCCCTAAGGGCACGTTTACAAATCTAAATTCCTTTTTTGGGCTGAGGTATTTTCTTCTAGGGCGACTGCGAAGGCTGTGTCGGCGACCCCCTACTCCAAACTTCCCCCGAAGATAACCGATTCTACCTTAACATGGACTACTGCGCCCACGAACAAGACCCAAGGCCTGCAGCATTCTCGTTTCTCGCGCGTTTCGCTCTTTAAAGTGTAACCGTCATCGAGTGAGCATTATTATAATGTATATGTTTATGAGCCAACATCAGCGGACATTAGAGATTTTACTGACTGACTTGTTAATAAACTATTACAACATAACCGTTCAAGATGATGACGGAAACGATGACGTGGATGAGCTGAATGTATCTCACATCCAAGGTGATGGTGATGATTCACAGAAGAGTGATGAGGTAAAGGAGAAGGACGAGTCGCAAAACCATGATGGTGATAGCGACGACTCACGGTTCAAGAAGAAGAAGAAGAAGACCGATAAAGGATGTGATTAAATAAATGATGTATTGTTGTTCATAATAATAATATATTTTCAAACGCTAAGCTTTCCTTCAATTTTGTTAATAAACTTGTTTTTCCTAACGGTGTTTGAACCTGCACTAACATTGCTGCAGTTAATGCGAAAGGGCGGTTAGATGGGTAGCTACAATAAGTGTCAGATTGGCTTTCTTTTACACTCGGTGCGTTCAATTACAGAAAACATTCATTAGCGTTTACACCACTATATGGCACCAACAACAACCCTAATTAGTCCTAGAAATATATCGCTATGTGGCGCCGCCTCTATTACCGAAAACATTCGCTAGTTTAAAAATATACCACTAGATGGTGCCATAAACGAAACCCTGATTAGTCCTAGAAGTATAACGCTAGATGGTGCCACCTTTATTACAAAAATATTCATTAGGCCATACACAATTAGATGACGAGACAAATTCAAATTTTCCAACAAGCGCCACGACAGGAGGCGCTAGCAATACCCCTTATTAGAATACAAATTTCTCGCAATAAGTAATCAGAATGTAAACACTTAAATACAAATCAAATTCAAATTTTCCGCCGAGGGCCAAGGGCTAAGACCCGAAAGCAAGTTGCGAAGCCCTACGTCTGTCTTATAAGTTACCATTAGGCCTCATTGTTATTATAATACAAGTTCAAATTTCATAGATGGCGTCACAAACAAATTCAAATTTTTGGTCGAGGGCGAGAGCCTGAAAGTATGTTGCTAAACCCTACATCTGTCTTACAAGTTAGCATTATACCTTATTATAATACCGGTACATATTTCCAGCCATAACCTGCAGAGACTTAAATATAAATTTAAATTATCCGCCATTGGGGCCTCGACAAGAGACAAAGGCCGGAAACAAGTTGCAGCACTACACCTGTCTTATAAGTTAGCATTAGGCTCCTTATTATTATAATACAAATTCAAATTTGCCGGCAAGGGTACAACGACAATACACGAAGGCCTACAAGTTGCGATCACGATAAGGGTAAACACCCGATAACAAGTTGCGACATACACCTGTCTTACAATCTCGGTTACAATCGCCGAAACAGTCGAAGAGCTTGATAGATATTTTATTCTGAGTTAGTAATTTAATTTAATTATACAGCTTCGTAATTGCATTGCATCTCTCTAACTAATCCAGTCTGTTAGCTAAAAGCCCCGATATATACATGTACGTAAGATATGTTTATTATTAACGATTACGTTCATTTGCGAAATCGTACATTCACTTTTGTATAACAAGTTAATTAACTGATAACGCAATATCCATTAACTGTTTTTATTATCATTGTATAGAATTTAACAGCGTATTTAAAATCAATTGTATATATTATCTTTATCTTGATTAGATTCTTTAATATCAGAAATAATCCAGATGTTCGCATTTTCTAGCATAATTGGATTTCTCAAACAAATGGTTGGTTGCTGGTCTCTTATGTATTTTTATTTGTATATGTATTCTATTGGGATTATAAAAACAATAAAAAATATAGGCAGAACTATTTATTATTTTTCATAGAAGTAATATTAGCAGTAAAAGAAATCTAAACAAATACATCTCAATATTTAGTGATAACACCCTTTGCTGCGTCGGGGCATGCTCTCTATGCGTGATTTTGCATTTTCTTTGAGTTCGGGGTTGTGATGCCACTCTCTGATGAGGGTTCCAATTAAATGGACCTTAGTTATCAGTTCCGTCGCAATCGCCCGTTTGGTGATCTCCCACGTTTTCTACCCAAGGCAAAACAGCGACGTTTTTCAGCCAGAAATGCAGTAACACTTCTGGCTTTGTGACACGGTGCCGAATCATGCATGAAAATGTAGTTATCATCATCATCTGGGAACCCGGTAGTAGCCGGATTTCCAGTACTCCCTTTTACTGGTCTTGTTTCATTGTCCCTCCTACGATGTATAGGCGCCCCATGACAGACCGCACCATGACACTCACCGGTGTTTGATCCTTTCCACAAGGCAGTCTGCATGGAATTGTTCTTCAGAGCGTCGTCTGACAAAAGCACCTTTATCGGCAGAAATTTGGACTGTTGATTCATCAGAAAAACACACCTGTAAAATATTAGATTTAATTAAGACAAGAAAATCGTTAATGCTAAATTGCACTATTCAAAATTGTTATACTTACTGGTTTCCAGTCTGCAACAGTCATATTTCGGTGTTGTCTGGCCCATTGCAGGCTTCTTTTTCATAGTCTCGGTGAGGCGTGGTTTCTTGAGGTCGACGACCCATCAGAGTTTCTTTTTTATCGATTTTAATTTTAATTCGGTTGACGACAGACGTCAAACCCTGCAAATAGTTACTATATCTCGCTGAATGTGTACAGTGGAGCAACATCGTTTGTATTTCTCTACATTTTCTTGGAAAAATACCCAAACTCTTGCCCATACTCACAAAATCCAAATCCACCATTAAAACTTAGCAATAGTATTTTAATAAGAAGCATTACTTACCTTTTAATTATTTTAGGTACGAAAGCTGGCGAAAAATAAATAGAAGATATTAAAAACGTCAATCCAGCAAACCGCACTTTTTGACGATTGGCAACCAAATGAGGGGAAAGGTTACTCAATTGACAAATGATGCACGTTTTCAGTGTTGCCACTGACAAACGATAATAATTATGATTCCAGTACCAATATCAAATGAAATAACCCTTTGAAAACCAGTTGAAAAACAGTTGTTTTAAACTAGAAATTACGTAAATATGAGCACTCACTGTATATTCGAAATTACAGACATGAAGGTTTTGATAAAATATTAGAAACTTCACGAGAATTAGCGAGTTCTTTAGAAAGCTCAGCTGAATTTTAAAGAACAGTTAGAATAAGAAAACGAAAACGGCAATATAACTATGAAACTCCTGAAGACCCTCCAATATTATTTAAAATAGAATTTTTAACGTAAGATGGTAATGGCAAAAATTTATAGTGAATTATTATCATTCAAAGATTTATTTGTAATGAATAATTCTGACTATTCAACTCAACCTCCCCATGTCAACTATCAACCAATTACAATTCAGTATTTTTATATTTGGACCAATTAGAGCAAATTGTGGACAATTCCTAGCGGAATATTCTGACAATTTTTTCTTCCTGTGAAATTTTATTGCCTTAAAATGTCAAATTGACATAAACTTTGACGTATATTTTGTTCCGATTACTATCGAAACCACTATATAACCTGCAACTTGTTCTAAATTAAAACTATTAATTAATTCATGACTTGTCAATTGACCGTCAATTTTGTTCGTTGAATAGTCTTTAAATACCACTCGTGGCCGACGAATTGCATAATTTTGTCAAAGTGCTTAATCGTGTTTAGATCGAGCAATAAACACTTATACACTTTGGCAAACATTCATCGACCACTTGAGGATTGTATATAAAATTAAAAACTCCTTTAGATTCGTTACAGTTTAATATATATATATATATATATATATATATATATAGTGAGTCATTAGTGCGCTCGGAAGATCCTGGCTTTATTATTAAAAATAAAAAATGTTATAGCGCCGATCTATATCAGACTTAGATGTGTATCGAATAAACATTGTTTCGCCCCAATAGGGTGTTCCATAATTGCAGGACCGGACTTTGTTTTGTTAAATGGAACCCTATATTTACTCAATTTGTTATTATTTGTCTTGTTGAATGCTAAAAACGGTACTTCGTTTTTAAATTTATTTTTGGCGTTGCCAAGTTAGAGCATTTTTCTTTAAAAAGTGAAAATTTATACCAATTGTTTTGAAGACTTTAATATTAACAGTAGAACTGTAAGGTTTGGCAGACGGTAAACAAGACCTTGCTCTATCTTTTGACCTTCATACTTCCTGATTATACTATACTGGTGTTTACAAAATATGGTCAATTTTGCAAATTTGAAATGACCATAACTTTTGTTTTTAAATGGAACACCTTGTATTTTATCATGTCATCGTGTTCTGTTTTTAATTCTGTTACTTTTTATTAAGCATGTAATATACCTAACGTTACACGTCCTCGAAATATTTAAGATTTGTTGCAAAATTAATAAAATAATCATGACTTTTGCTTTGAATATTTACATATAGTAAATGTCTTGTTGACAATATGGTCCAATAAACACTAATGGACAAAGGTTTACTTCTTATTCGAGTTTTTAAAATCATAATTTTATAATCTGGCAATAAGTGTAAAAGGGCATCCAGTAGGCCTGCGATTTATAATACCTGACGTTTGGCTTAAACGTCATTCACTAGTTCCTCAGTTTAGTGTGAAAGATGAAATTTTCACAAGATGAATGTATTGACATGGTCTACGCTTTGGGCGTAGGTGAAAGAAATTCATTTCTTGCTTCCAGAATTTATCAACAACGATTTCCTGAGCGCAGGCATCCTGATCCAAGGATATTTGAAAACTCAAAGAAAGATTTGAAAGAACACGACATGTACAATACGAAAGAAAAGAACGAGAAAAAGGATTATACACGAAGAAAACGTATTTCTGATACTAACCAGTGTAGTGGAAAATCTAAACGTTAGCACAAGAAACCTCAGTGCTGATTTAGGTATTAGTCAAACTAGTGTTTCCAAGATTATTCGAAACGAAATAAATATCATCCATACAATTTTCAACTAGTTCAAGAGCTGAATGTAAATGATTTTCAAAGACGCTTGGAATTCTCCCAGTGGGTACTGGAACGATTAGGACAGGACAATGATTTCTTTAAACACATTTTGATGACCGACGAAGCAACCTTTCACAAAAATGGTTTTGTGAACAGCATAATTTCCATTATTATGACAATACAAATCCACGCTATTAGAAGAATAGATCATCAGCATCGCTGGTCTTTGAATGTGGGGCGGGATAGTAGGGACCTTATTTACTCCGCTCCTTGAAGAATTGCCGTTAGACATACGTCAAAGGATGTGGTTTCAGCAGGATGGTGCGCCTCCCACTATAGTCGCGCTGTTAGAGAACATCTAGACAGAACGTTACACAATAAATGGATTGGGAGGAGGGCCAGTAGGATGGCCAGCTCGGACTCCTGATCTGACAAAATTAGATTTTTCCTGTGGGGTTATATTAAAAGCTTAGTATACCAAGAATCTCCTACCACCAAAGAAGATATGAAAATTAGAATACGGAATGCATTTGAAATGGTTAACCAAAATATGCTGCGAAATGTTGAAGATTCTTTTGAGGAGAATTCACACCAGTTTGCAAGAAAATGGTGGACACACAGCATTTGATTTAGTTATAACTTATTATAATTTTCCGAATAATTTATGATTTTTCAAATACTAATTTTTTGTTTGCTTTATTACTTTTGTATAGACCGTCCAGTTTGTCACAATTGTCATTAATTTTGCAACTAATCTTAAATATTTCGAGAACGCGTAACGTTAGGTATATTACATGCTTAATAAAAAGTAAGAGAATTAAAACAGAACAGTTATGGTTATTTCAAATTTGCAAAATTGACCATATTTTGTAAACACTCAGTATAGTATAATCAGGAAGTATGAAGGTCAAAAGATAGAGCAAGGTCTTGTTTACCGTCTGACAAACCTTACAGTTCTACTGTTAATGTTAAAGTCTTCAGAACAATTTAAGTAAAGGTATAAATTTTCACTTTTTGAAGAAAAATGCTGTAACTTGCAACGCCACTAAAATAAATTTAAAACGAAGTACCGTTTTTAGCATTCAACAAGACAAATAATAATAAAATTAAATAAAGATAGGGTTCCATTTAACAAAACAAAGCTGAGTACTGTCCTGCAATTATGGAACACCCTATACGGATGAAACAATTTTATTCGATGCACATCTAAGTCTGATATAGATCGGCGCTATAACATTTTTTATTTTTAATAATAAAGCCAGGATCTTCCGACGGCGCACTAATGACTCACCCTGTGTATATATAGTGTATATATATATATATATATATATATATATATATATATATATATATATATATATATATATATATATATATATATGTGTCCGTGGCAAATGAAGAACGTTCATGTTCTCGATTAAAATTGATTAAAACTTATCTAAGTTCCAATTTATCCCCTGATCACTAGTTGATTTATCATTAATTGCAATAGAACATGATATTTGTGATAAATTGGATGCTAGAAAAGTTATTAATGGATTTGCTGCTATAAAAGCAAGAGAAATCAAATTATAAGTTATAGTTCTTATAAATAATTATAATTTCTGTTATCGAGGATTTTCTTAACTTTTGTTTTGTAGTGATTTTTTCTGCGAGCGGCATAATATATTTCTTAATAACACGCCTCTTGGATTCAGAACAATGGAAAAGCTTTATTTCTTTTCTACGATACAAACATAATACGAGTTCCCATCTTTCTTTTTCACCGCAACCGTCAACAAACAACTTAGGGAGCATTAAAAAATCAGAGTGGACGCTGCCAACATAAATATGGGGACAAATTTAAAACATAAAGAAACTTCTACAGTTCGTACATCCTGACATTTGATTGTCCTCAATCAAAATAATTAAAAGTAAAAGTAAACAAAACACAAAACATCATAATGTTAATTATAGTCTTAATAGTTATATAAAGGACATAAATGTTATAGTATAGTAATTCGTCCCCATAAATATAAATCTTAAATATACTTAAGATTCACAACAAAAGTATTATTACTCGACATAACATTTGATAATGAATGCAGACATAACATAAGAAGTATACAAAAATCATAATGGTTTCACAATGATCAAATAAGTGTACATAATGTAATGAATGCATTAGAAATTCAAATTTAGCGCTGTTATATGACATTACATGGTTGTTGGTTATTTGTGTGTAAATATAATTAATATTAAGATGAAAAGCTTGAGATTGTTTCGACCAGTATTCACATATTAAATTGGAAAGCAAATAGAGACGCTGTCATAATGACGTGTATCTTTGAAGGAGTCGCATTAAGTAAGCGATCAGAGTTGGTTGAAAGTAACAAAACGGTTGGCTTAAGTTATTCTGCAATTAGCGAATTAACCAAAACTCAGTTAGCGTTGTGTTAAGAGAATATAAGTGATATTTTCCTTATAAATGAGAGGAAAAGCTAAAACGAATTAAAGACTAAATGTTATTAAGTTGGTGATAATAAAAAGATTACGCAATAATTTACAATCGCGTTTCAAGTGCGTATTGAAAGTGCTCCAAGTTGATGTTTCGATAGCGAGTGATAAATATAAAATAAGATAATCGATCCAGTATAATAGATCGATATATAAAGTATAATAACCAAAAAAACATTGATAATTAAAAGCACAGCCGTTCGTAGCTCACTTGCATTTTGTCTCGGCCGCCGTTTGTAATTAAAACTGAACAACTAAGTAAAAATTGGATAGTGTAAATATATCAATTATTTACAAAAATCATTAAATTGTGGAAAGAAAATTAGAATCGTATTCATCCATAACAAAGGTATAAGAAAAGATAGAGAAAACAAAGGAAAGCGGTTCCAGCTTAGGGACGAGAACGTCAACCTATGCTAACCCCCAAATTGTCAACCGGTAGCAAGGCTTACGTCACCAGCTCGAACGAAGTGATAAACAAGTAAGATCTACTTATAGTGCAAATAAAAGAAACTTTGTGCGTATTTATTTTTGAATTTATGTTTAAATACCAATACTGAACGAAAATATATTTCGCTCATGATTAATAAAGGATTGTTTCTGCATATTACTATTAAGAGGTACTAACTTTAGAATCATTTTTATATAATACTGTAAACAAAACAAATTTAAAATTTGGCTTAATCAAATGTTATCACTTTTGACTCACTTTTATTATTGACTGTTACAAATCTTAAAAAGCTTATATAAACACTGAATATGTAAATACTGAAGAAAGCAAGTTCAATTAATTACAAAATACAAGTAACTAATAACATCAGATTGAGGATAATTTTAATAAATGATAACAATAACCATTTATTATATTATTGAGCTAGCTGGAGCGTCCCAATAAAATGAAAATGGAATTTGTTAAGCAATTATTAAAGTTCATTTACTCAGACAGAAATGTGATAACAATAAAAGCTGATTAAGGAAATTGTATAGTAATTATGGATAAAACACTATATATAGATAAAGTAAATAACTTTATAAATAGAAACGATTTTGAAATAATTATTACTAATCCTTTAACAAAATTCAATACAATAATGAAAAAAAATATTAACAAATATTGAACACACATTAAAACATTTTGAAACTAATAAATATAAATTATATCAATTAAATCCAATTATCCCAAAACTATATGGAGCACCAAAAATACACAAAAACGATATACCAATCAGACCTGTTGTTTCTTTTATTAATTCACCAGTTTATAATATAGCAAAATGGTTAAATTATTTAATTAAAAATATAACAAACTTTCATAATTCACATTCGATAAAAAATTCATTAGATTTAATAAATAAAATTAAAAGTATTGATTTAAAACCAAATTATAAATTTGTTACATTCGTTACTTTTGCTGTACGATTAAGTAAATTTTTGTGATCTATTAAAATTAATGAATTACTCGTATTTCTTTGAACTTTCTATTTTTCTAAAAATAATGACATTTCTCTAAGCTTATCTCTGTAGTTTCTTGAATGTATTACGCTTCACAATTCAAAACATTTCTGTAGTGGTTAGGTAAACTTTTTGATGGTCACTTATAAGTTATATTTCAACTTCATGTGTTGGGAGTCACTGGACTATATATCAGTTTGACATCCGGGTATTTGACTTTTATATTCACTTTCTTCCTGTCTGTTTGTTGACGAAAGAAAAGCCATTTTGTTGTTTCCTGAAAGAAAAATGTAAATTTCTGGACTTCATTTAGCCCATCGATGGTTATCGGTTTTATAATATTTTTCTAAATTTTGTGCCGAATCGCTAATTAGTGGGTACAAACGATTTATATCGGATATATATATATATATATATATATATATATATATATATATATAGAAAATACTGAAACCAGGTGAGCTTTTGTCACGCTTGGTTTTTTGTTCTTCTATCACGTTTTACTTCCTGACAATCGATCTAGTTCGATTGAAGAACTAAATCCATTAGGAAAATCTTTAAAGCAATTAGCTAAAGGGGTAAGACTTAACCTCACAAATTTCTCTGCGAAGTTGTTTTTACACTTTAGATTCACTGGTAAGAATGTAACAATCTACTTTAACGGTTGCTAACTTTATTTTTTATTTTAGGGGAAAGCAATTACTATTTAGCTGTTCGAGACAGTTATCAGCTGTTCTCGTACTCGTACTTGACTGAATCCATTTCTGAACGTTACCATTAATACTTTTCTGATTCTCTACCTCATTGAAGGTAAGATTGATATTCATGCTTTCATTTGGCTGTATGTATTTAATTGAAGAGGTACTTTTTGTACGCCATATAATATAATTTTCGTACACCATCTAAATATACTTGGATGCTATGTAAATATGGATATAGGTGCGCTGTAGTACATTTGTATATAATTCGTACATAGTTGTACATACTGATAATTGGCTGATAAACTGTGTTACTTATTACATAATTAGCAAGAAATTTGACTTCCAAGGGTGGAAATATTTGAAATTATAGCTTCCCGACAGGCTGGGATATGAAAGATAAGTTATAAATCACTCATATTCAGTATCTTTTGGAAACCTTAATGCTTTGATTAATCTGTGACCAATACTATAAGTTGTATAGACCTATGTACATGTTTGTGATAAAACTTTAAGTGTTATTGCACAAATTTTTGCGCTTTTACATGAAATTGCTTTGGGTAAAAATTTTGAGTATAAAAATTACCATGCTTATTGGTAATCTATGTATTTAAACACTGTTTCGTAAGAAACTGTGTAACTGGATGCATTCAGCTCAACAGATTCTGGTTAAAGATTTTATAAACCACCTGATTATTTCTGTTATATTTGTTTACTGCAAGTTATTCATAGCAATTGTATTATTACTATAATCTTTTATTCAATGTGCCTTTACAACTTGGGGAATGCTTAAATTACCTGTTTACTGTATTTTATTAAAGACTATAAACCTATGCTTTAGCATAACTTAGCTTTGAAATTCTGCATATTACTTTGTCATTTTTGGATGTAAATTTAACTTGATTTCATTATCTACATTCTAGTATTAGACTCTTTTGGTTGGGTTGCTATATTGTGTATTTAAGAGCACAAATATTCTATGTATTATCTCTGTGGTTAACGATTTGTGTAACACAATTGAATTAATTATTTATTTAGGGAATTATCTCCCTTTTTACTTTTTGGGGAATATAAATTAAATTATATGTGCGTGTACATACAAATGCAAACTATATACTGCTATAATTTGTAATTAATATACCGCTTTTGTTTTGGGAACTTTCTGCTTTATAACTATTTTTCCTAGTGTTCAGATCCTTTCACATATTCGTTGCTTGGCTAGAAAAGTGGCAAATTATCTATTAATCTAGAGCTGGCTGATTTATCGTTCTAGTTGGCGCCCTCTCTTCTCTTTCAGCTTACAGATACCATTTGCATCACTGTAGAACCCCTCCACCTCTACCGTGACCGAGCTACCGGCAAGTCCTAAAAAGGTATCTCCTCCGTTAGGGTAAGTTTTGGGTACAAAATCGAAGTGTGCACGTAACAAATTAGTATCTTTTGATATAACCAATTTATTCTTAAACATTCCACCATAAGAATGTATTAATTAAAAATAAAATTAATAACGTATAAATTAATGATTCACTACAATTATTAAATATAGTAGTTAATCAAAATTCTTTCCAATTTAACACCAAATTTTATAAACAAAAAAAGTTTAGCTATGAGTTCAAATTTATCACCGTTATTAGCCGAAATTTTTATGAATAATATTGAAAATCAAATATTTTCAGTCCGTCAAATCCATTTATTAACCAGATTAAATTTTGGTATCGATATGTTGATGATTGTATAACATTATTAGATTGTTCAGAAAAATATATACAAATTTTACTAAAATTAAATTTACATATGAATTAGAACAAAATCAACGTATACATTTTCTTGATCTTTTACTAATTAGAAATGAAAATAAAATTACTGTTGAAATTTTTAGAAAACCAACAACTACAGATAATATTATACCTTATAATTCATGTCATCCTTTAAATTAAAAATTAATAAGTTTTCATTATTTTTATAATAGATTATTCATTCTAAATTTAAAACAACCAGCCTTTGATAGAGAATTAAATATAATTAAACAAATTGCATTTAATAATAATTACCCACCTTGGATTATATAAACATTTTTTTGTTAAATATACATTATCTTTTAATATAATTAACATTCAAGAAAAAACATATATTTCAAACTCTTTTCCTTATTTTGGTGATATATCAGATAAAATAAAATTTATTTTTTCTAAAAATAAAATGAATATCTCACATATAACATCAAATAAAATTTCTAAATTTTTAGTTAATATAAAAGATAAAGAAGATAATTTATTTTCATCAGGTGTATATTTACTTAAATGTTCAGATTGTAATTCAGTATATATTGGCCAAACAGGTAGACAAATTAAAATACGAGTAAATGAACATATTAGATTTATTAATAATTATATAAATTCTGATATTATAAATACACCATCAAATTTTGCAAATCATATTTACAATGTAACAGAAATTTTAGTCCAAATTTAAATTACCACATTCTATATAAAACAGTTAAAGGATCAAAATTAAATTGTTTAGAAGCATTGGAAATTATTGGTTATAAAAATAATATAAATTTTAATTGTGTAAATGAAATGTGTACTTTTGATTTTGAAAATGTTTTTACAAAAATTATTAATCTAAAGTCATATTTAGCTATCAAATTTAAAAGTCAAAAAATTATGACAGACAATCTGTCCTACATAAAACGTTAATTTGAAATAATGCTTTTTAATACATAAGGTAAGATTTTATATCACTAATTTTTCTTTCAATTTGACCAACTTTTACAGACTGACGATGGTAATATAATTAGATTTACCGAAACTGGTCTCTCGTTATAATATAAAAATAAAATTAAGTAGAAGAAATTTGATATTTTTCTAAATATATTAATAAAAGTAAAGTTTAGTTACCTTTATAACCTAGTCGACCGCTGATGATGATAGCGTAGTTATCGAAAAGCGTTCGGTGTTTTTAATTTTGTGTGGTACGTGGGTGTATTTTGTTTGTTAACTTTATAAATTAAAACCACTTAGTTAAAACTGAAAGGTAGTCATTTCACATTTCATAAGAACAATATAAAATTTTTACTCAATGATTTTGAAATTATAAAAGATTGAAAAAGAACCCAAATATTATTCTTTGTAGCCAGGTGTATCCAAGCAAAGTAATAGTCGTAGGTAATACGCCCGTTACAAAACGATCCCCAACAGCAGGGCGGACAAAAAGACCGTGACAATAAGTATCATAATGTAAGTGACATACAGGTATCTTAAATAATCAGATATTTGTAACCATAAAATCATAAGTCATTATAAACACAAGTTCCATAGGTACATAGTTTGTAATAAACATAAGTTTTCATAAGTAAATATAAGAAATTTTTTTTTCTATCCTTAATCAAATCGTAAAAATAAAAATCAAAGTTAGGTTATTGAGTGTTAATAGAATAAAATAATTGTCATAGATAATGTATCATAAACAACCTAAGAAGGTACATAAAACAAGTCATTCGTCAATTGCGACAATTCCGTCATAAGGTATTTGGGTCTAGGTAAGTTAACCGAAAACAATTCACCGAATACAATTCACCGAAAACAATTAACCGAAACATAAACGAATTAACAATTCACCGAAACATAATTAAACGAATTAACAATTCATCGAAATACAATTCACCGAAAACCATTTTGCCTGTCATTATTTTGTTGCATTACAAATATTATTTACATTTGACATTATTTTGCAGTTGAGAATATGGTGGCTTTTTTAAATTTCGGCGACTATGTGCGGGGGTTGGATGCCTTCTCTCATTAAAGACAAATATTGTTCATCTCAATTTGCTTAATTGATTTTCATTATCTCCTTTCACTTGTCCACATACTTCAAGTAAAATTAATCGGTAATAATTAAATTATTATTGTTCACTAATTACTAATTACCGCTACTTATCTTCATGACTATTGAAGGTATAGGTAAATGTAGTGTTACTTTTGGCAAGTTTTATTTGAAAACTACTTGTGCTACAGTGAACGTTGAAATGGCTGTTCAGTGGATTATTAGTGAAAAAGGAAAACGCAAATGTATGCTTGATGACCATGTATATTTTAAAGACAAACAAGTTGAAACGCGAATATATTGGTGCTGTGAACAATAACGGAAACTGAAACCTCGGACGCGTTTGGTAACAGTGAATGATAACGTCGTAAAGAGAAACGACTTACACAATCATGTTCCTGATGCAGCAGAAGTAGAAGCTGCTCAAGTTATGAACAGTATTCGCGCTAATGCCACAGACACACAAGATGCGCCGCATTACATCATATCAAACGCAACGATTGGGATTACGCAGGCTGCAGTAACGAAGCTGTCAAAAGTAAGTACAATTACAAGAACAATTAAAAATATACGGACAAGGTACGAAGGTATACCACCTTTACCTATTTATCGGCGGGACATCGTTTTACCTAATAGGTATACGTTAACACGCAATGTCCCACATCTGTTTAACCAACTCTACACGGTGCACGGTTTACATGCTAACATCGCAATTCCCTTAGTATTCGCATTGCTACCAAATAAAACAAAAGAGACGAAGAATTCTCGTCATCATCGTGGATGTTTTTTTCCATTTCACCCAGTGTATATTTCGACAAATTCAGTCGCAAGGTCTTAAACAAAGATACGAAACCGATGCTAATTTTGCTCTAAAGCTTCGTTTATTACCTGCGATAGCATTTGTTCCCGTCGAAAATGTAGTAGACGCATTTGAAAGACTATGTGACGAAAATGTACTACCTCCAGAAGCACAACGTATTGTGTACTATTTTGAGGATGTATGGATTGGACGTCCTAACCGCCGTCAAGGTCACCGGCCACCGCAATTTTCTCATGGGATGTGGAATTGCTTCGAGGGAGTACAGCAGGGGCTGCCGAAAACTAACAATTCCATTGAAGGGTAGCATAGGGGATTTGAAACACAAATTGGAGCGGATCATCCGAATGTATGGAGATTCATCGAAGCCATCCAGAGTTAACAAAATTAAAAACAAAAAAAAAACACAAAAATAAAAAACGGTGCAAGGGAATGAAAAATCCAAAAACAAAATTAAAAACAAAAAAAAACACAAAAACAAAAATCGGTGTAAGGGAATGAAAAATCCAAAAACAAAATTAAAAACAAAAAAACGTCAAGGAAAGATCAATTTCCAATTTTTAAACACGTCAGAATTTTTCTGCCAGTCCTAAGCGTGTACAAAGTGTGAAGGAAAGTTGGAAATATGCACAATATTATAATTTAACAATTCGGTGAATTGTATTTCGATGAATGGTTATTTCGGTTATTTGTGTTTCGGTGAATTCTCTTTGGGTGAATTGTTTATTCGGCGAATTGTTCGTTCGGCGAATTGTTATTCGGTGAATTGTTTTCGGTTAATTGTATTCGATGAATTGTTTTCGGTGATCTTTCCGGCTCCCAGGTATTTGAGTGACTTGGAATCCCTCGACATCCGTTATGACATATATATCATTACTTAAAATTTCCTTTATTACATAAGGCCCACGATACTTTAGGAGTAATTTTCTACTTACTCTTGCAGTGGTATTATTATTAACAGCCATTATTAAATTTCCAATTTTTTATGAATATGGCTCTTTTCCCCCTTTGTTAAAATAAGTTTTATTATAATTTTGGGATACCTTTATTTTTTCTGCTGCCTTTTCTCTGATTAAAGATAAATCCCTTTCCGGGGTTCCTAATATATTAGTCAATTATTCACGTATTATCATACTTGGTGTTTGACCAGTAGATGAATTCACAGAATTATTTATCGCAAACCCAACATCTCCTAAAACTTTATCCCATTTATTAGCATACATTGATCTAATAAATTTTATTAATGGCCTTAACTTGCCCATTAGCTTGGGGCATACCAGTGGATATCAGAATATGCTGAATGTCATACTCTATCAGAAATTATTCTTAATGGTTTATTGTATTGATCAAAATAAACTTTTAAGTGCTAATAACCGTTTTAGTCTTTGTACAAGGGTACAACTTCACGAATTTAGTAAAAGGATCTATAATGACAATAATATGTTTATGTTTATTTTAAATTTTCTCTAATGGTCCATAATGGTCTGTGTGAATCGTACTAAATGGCAAATCTCCCTTTGCTATATTATGTAAAAATCCTTCTTTATGACTGTTACCAAATGAGAATACAATACACTTTAAACAGCTAGCTAAGTATTTTTTTACTTTTTCTGTAATCCAGGAAACCAATAAGCCCTATTACTAAGTGTCACTGTTTTGGCTACACTATATATATATATATATATATATATATATATATATATATATATATATATATATAAGTTGTCGTTCCATGCGTTTTGGTACGACAAATAATAGACTTTTGGCCCCGTTTTCCTATAAACTAAACCATCCCGAATAATTTACTATCACTCTTCTCTAACTTTTTCATAATTTCTACTATCTCTTTATCTTGGTCTTGCTTAATACTTAAAATTCTCTCAAAACAATTAGCTTCTATAACTAAAATATTTATACGACTTAAAGCGACTGCATGTATCATTTGTTTATTTGACTTGTGTTCCATGGTATAAGAATAATTTTGAAGTACTAAAGCCCATCGCATAATGCGACGATTAATCTCTTTTTTCTGAAGAGCCAACTTAAGGTTATTGCAATCTGTAAGAATTTTGAATTCAATACCTTGTAAATAAATTGTACATCTTTGAAAGCGTACACAATGGAAAGCATTTCTAATTCAAAAGAATGATATTTAGATTCTACAGGTGTTGTAAGTTGACTAAAATAAAATACAGGGATTGTTTCTGTAGTAAAATTGCCTCGAAACCATGTGAAGAAGCATCACAATGTAACTGAGTTTCTAGCTGGTGCTTATAAATATTTAAAATTGGCTTATTAACTAACAAATTTTTTAAATGCTCAAATTAAGGTTCCTTCCCCAAATTTGAATACATTTTTCTTTAGTAAGTCATATAAGGGTTTAGCTACCAATGCAAAACTCTGTATAAACCTACAAAAATATGAGGCAAGTCCAATAAAACTTTAAACATCCCTGAAATTTTTAGGTATTGGAAAATCTACAACGGCTTCAATATTTTCATTACTAGGACTAATTCCATTAATATTTATTTTATAACCTATGAAAACTATTTCATTACACAAAAAGAAACATGTTTCCGTTTCATCCAACAAGGGCTTAAAATAGCTATATTTGTATCAAGTACCTAAATTAAGTTTTTTTTTTTATTATGATTGTGGACCTGAACAGGCTAAATTTGCCCTATCGTACTAAAGCACTCAGGAACACTTTGGAGGATGGATAGAGAGATAATGAATTGCCAATAGATGCCTATTAACAGCTACCATAAATTTTATCATATCATAAGCGAAAGGAAAACAGGAACTAGGAAGATCATTCCAGAGTTTAGAAGCCGTATAAAAAAATGTGGATTGCGCCCGTTTGGTACGACAAGTGGAGAATTGTACTGCATACTGATGATGTGAATGAGCGAACCGAGTGTTTCTCGCAAAGATAGCCCGAGATGGTATCAAAGAATATAATTCAGCAGCACAATAGCCGTTGTTATAACGATAATACAAAGAAAGAACTGAAACCATCCTTCTATGCTTAAGGGACTGTATGTGAGAAGTTAAGGACGGGTCATTTATAAGCCTAATCGCTCTCTTTTTAATACGATCAACGATATCGAGAGCGTACTGGGGAGCACTAACCCAGAGGTGAGAATTATATTCCAGACGAGGCCAAATTTGGACCTTACACAGCAGAAGGAGTTGTCGAGAGGTAAAGTACTGCTTAGATCTGTACAAAAAGCCTATTTTACGAGCAGCTGTTTTGGTAGCTGGCAGAAGATAGTCAACCCATGAGAGATTTGAAGATACAATCATACCCAACAGAGTAATAGAGTCTGAAAACTTAAGAACTGAGCCATTCGTACTTACAACAGGAAATGATCGATCTTTTTTGGCAGACACAAGGCAACACTGAGTTTTGTTAGCATTAAATTTAACTAGATTATTGTTTCCCCATCCGAGAATACGTTGAATGTCTTTGTTGGTTGAATTTGCCATTTCAGATTTAATTTCTTGATTTGACATAGAAGGTGGATTATCACTATTAGTAGACTGAGAGGAACTACAATGAAGAGTGCTATCGTCACCAAAGCAATGGATGGGGTTAGTTGTTGAAGAAATAAGGTCATTTATGTACAGCAGAAGAAGTGTAGGCGCTATAACGGATCCCTGTGGTACGCCCGTGTTAATACTACCTTCTTTTGAAAAAAAGCCATCAACTACGACACGTATTCGTCTTTTATCAAGGAAACTAGAAACCTAGTTGATGAGCGTATCATTTAAGCCAAATGACGTGAGTTTGGCACTTATGCCAAACTTGGTCAAATACCTTAGAGATATCTAAAGCGACTACAACTGTTTCACCGGACTGCTCTACTTTGCCTAAACCCATATTGGTGGTCACTAAGGAGTTTGATAGTGGCAAGGAACGTAAGCAATTGCTGATTGATGACTTTTTCCATGATTTCTAAAAAACCTATTTTAGGTACGTGTTACAAACAATATTTTTTTGTTTAAGCTCTCTAAAATGTTCCTAGAATACTTAATTTATCAATTTTATTCGAATAAAAGTGTTAGGTACTTCAAAATAATGCTCCAAAATCCGGCAAGTATACTACCTGTAAAAGTTAGGGCCCTCTATCATAAAGAATACGAGACTTTTAACAGCTGGAAAGAAATTAAGGGCGTAGCCGTTATAAACGAAGATGTGCTAATGAATTATTTGCACAAAAAAGTAAGTAATAGTATACCTAAGTTATGTTTTCCTACTTTGATGACTTTTAATTACTAATTACCTACTCTTTTACAGTTTGGTCGAAATATTCGATGTTAAAGACCGTTCTAAATAAATATTAATATTGACAAATTTCCAAAAGTTATCGCTTTTCTGAAAAGAAATTCGGTGGGTTATGAGCCTATAATATCCTAAGTGCTATCAAGAATTGAGATTTTTTTAAGTGCTAATGATGAAAGATTTTTGTTAATTAAGGTTGGTATGTGGTGATTACTTTTAAAGTAGGATTCAATTTTACTTTAATTATTAGGCCTTTGTGGAGCATGCAGAAGAGAAGAATTGCACTCTCTAAGAATGCAGGGTATTGCTGATACGAAGATTAATATTAAAAGAGTGGTTGGTGAGGAGAAAGTTGTTAACCCTGTGGAGGTTTATCGGAAAAATGTTCGTCTTTGCCCACACGACTATTTATTTGTCTCATACCGAAAAGGCAAATGTACTGTGCAACGCATCGGCATCCAGTCCTTCGACTGTGGCTGAATATTTAAATTAACCGAAACCCAATGCAGATGCTGATGTAGATTTGACATCGTTGAAACACCTAGGAGGGTGGAGGCGAGTATGTTAAATAAAAGCACCTTTAGTTTTGTTGTAATCTAACATCATATACGGCTTTTATGATCTTGGTTATACACTCCGTTATCGTGGTGTATGGTGCTCATGAGTGTAACATTTTTATTCAGTTTCGGGATATAGGACGTGTCCTTGGTAAAGTAAAATTTTGAAGAAAGAACTTCTCTCCTGTTGCATACCAATGCCAATTCAGGCTTATTTTTGCGAATAATGCCAAGCATGGTTAATTTTCTGTTCAGTAGCATCTGCCCCAGATCGTAGAAGTTAAAAAAATTATCAAACGTTACGTTTTAGACTATAAGTAAGATCTAGCACAACTCTTTTACTATGACCTCTCTCTGGAGGTTCAACTTCTTTTTTCCCTAAGTAAACTTGCATGTTATATGCATAAGCAGTTACAGAATCGCATAAAGTCCAAATCTGGACTCCGTACTTAGCAGGTTTGTTTGTGATGTACTGTCTAAAAGGACAATTGCCTCTAAAAGGTATGAGTTGCTCATCTACTGTTACATTTTCGTGAACATTATAGAGCTTAGGTAGAATTGCAACCCATATTCATCCCACAAGTCCTGTATGGGAGCTAGTTTATCAGTTTGGCGTCGTTGTGGTAGAGATTTTTTGATCGTCAAAGCGAATTATTCGTGCATTTACATAAAATCGTTGCTCGTTGGACGACCTACATTTCCATCCCTCATACTGGCTGTTGCCTCTCCATGATATTTATACACTCCAGCTAGAAACAGTAGGCCAACATATGCTTCTAGTTCAACTAATGTTAGTTTTTGAAACGTGTCACCACAAAGTCTTTTGCCTTCTAAATTTGACATTTTCAAAATTAGGTTTAGAATTTTGGGTGTGAAATATAAGAAGTACGCGGATTTTATATCAATTATTCGCCCAGGAATCAACGAAATTATATTTGCTGCTGATAATCTTCCCAATTGATGTGTCTTTTCATTCCATACTATATTGCCATCTTTTGAAGTGGCGTTATTATCCGTATCAAGTTCATCTGAAATCGTAGCTTCCACTTTATCATCCGATTCGCTATTATATATCTGGGTTTCAGACAAATGGTCTTTTTCTTCAGAAGCATTAGACTCACTATCAGAAACACACAAAAGTTTCGCAAGTTCACTACCCGTAAGCACTCTCTCACTACACATTTTCAATAATAAATTTCAATTGTTAGGTATTTCTTATTAGAGTATGGCATCAAGTTTGGTATTTACTACGAAACTCAAACACAGATGCTCACTGGTTGCATTTATAGGCGGGACCACAGACAAGTCTCAACAAGGATAAACTTGTTTATCGGTACGCAAATAACGCATGCAATATGCGCAATAATGTGGCAATATTATGTAAGTTATTTATATTTATCTATCCAGCGCCATACTTTCCCACAAACATCTTCTTGCACTACGATAAGCAAAGGCCCACACTACCATATTATACACTACATTTTTAGTCTCATCAATAGCAACTCTCTTCATTATGATGTACCTACTCTTCATTTAATCAGGAAATAAAAAGGCATTTTTTGCAATAAAAAATATATAATTTATTTCTAAACAGATATATATATATATATATATATATATATATTGAAGTATTCATAAAATCGTAAGGGAAGTATATACTTAAAGTTCTCAGTTTCAATGATAATATGTTTACCATACTTCGTGCCGATAGGGTTCATATCAATCACTTTATATTTTGCACCCACCTCCAAGTCTTTTACGTTCGTGAAGGATTTACATTACTATTCAATGCAGATAGATCCATCTTTACTGATTCAAGAACGCTTTTGAACTTTGAGTTTACAACGGAACTGTCCATATATATATATATATATATATATATATATATATATATATATTGATTTTGATGGTAGAGGGGAGAGTGTGCTTTGATAATTGCATCAGTAGGCTAATCTGCATATGTGATAAATAAACTGCTGCTATCAGGAGATGCTGTCCATTTTTTTATATCGTGGCAAAACTGATGCAATTGCGCAACTTTTAGTTCTTCTACAAAACATTTTTCACATATATTCTTTAAATTAAAAAACTTTTCATATATCGTTACTACTGTTTCATACTTTTTCGCTAGGACGTTACACTCCTCTTCACAATAATCACCTCGCCCGTAAACCGCCTCATGTTGGGCATCGAATACTAATGCCGAAAATTCTTGCTTCAAGCGTTCCACTGCTGTTCTCAGGTCAGCTGCTTTGATCCATTGTTCTTGCGCGTATGCCATCCACATGTTTTACACAACATTCACTACGCATCACACTATTTTCTTATATTATTACTCTAAACTCTCCACTATGTTACATTAGTGCAGATATGAACCATGTATTTGATTACCGCACAAATCTGGTTACGCGCTATTTCTAATAATGACACGCATCCGCTATTTTTTTAATTATGGTTCTGTCACTATATTTTTTAGATAAAAGACGAACCGGCTATTTTTAGCTATGATACAACCACCTTTTAGCGAGGACGCGAACCAGATGTTTGTCTAGTACAGACACGAACCACATATATCTGGTTATTTTCTTTTGTGACATATTTCCATAGCAGAAATTCAAATCACACATGTGTTTGGTCACCTACTATTATTTAATAATGACTCGCATCAGCTATTTTTAATGATGGTGCTGTCACTATAATTTTTAGCTAAGACGCGAACCGACTATTTTTAGCTATGACGCGACCACCTTTTACTGCAGGCATGCACCGACTATTTTTAGCTACGATACACAACATTTTAGCGAGGACGCAAACCAGCTATCATCTGACCCTCAAGGTGACCTTGCAAATCTAGTGACTTTTTTCAAATCTAGTAACTTTTCTAGTGACTTTTTGGGTTAGGATCCTTGTATTAGCACTAAAATGAACCAAAAATAATAAAATACATTCGTCTATGATAATAATCTGCTTCTCGTTCTTCTAATTTGAACCACACAAGTCACTGTGAGTGTAACAAATGGACTTTAAGAAAACTAATTATAATTTTCTAATATCAATCTAGCTACACCGTTAGAGTAATGAAAAAAAGTCATGCAGTGGCAACGAAATATTTAAATAAATTAACGAATTATGCACATTAGAAGAACGCGATTGGGTCATATTGACTCGAACACAATAGGAGGGTTAACTATACTATTAGCATTTTTTTGAAAGTACCTAGTTCTTTTGACAAATTCGAATGATAGAACTGATAAATAAATAAATTTTTAAAATATTGTCCACTGAATTATTTAAAATAATATAAAATGGTTGCCATGACGACTTTTAGGGACTAGGCCGAAAATTAGCTATTTTACGGACTGAAATGAGTCCGTGAAATAGCTATTTTTAGGAGCGTATACAAAAAATCGTATTTATGTATCTCATGAATATGGTTGGACTATTGTTTAATCCGAATGGAAGCCCAAGGTATTCGTACTGTCCATTGTGAATAATACATAAGGTTAATTTAACTGACTCCTCTGCTATTTGTCAGGTTGCGTTGACGCACCCTGTATGCAGGATGTTATAATGACGCGTATGACGTGTTTTGAGTGCGAGTGTATTGAGTTTGAACGAAAAAAAAAAAAATTTTGTGTGTGTGCATAATGTATGTGGGTGTATGATACGCCACTGGAAATGTAGGAGAAATATAATTCAGTATGTGGATACGTGTATTTGAATGTTATAAAGACTTTAGTGTTGGAATAAATAGATTCTGATGAATGTAAGTGTAAAAAGAAATTTGTCGATGGGACGATAATGCTTACCACTGTATCGCTACTGTTTTGCTGCTGTTAGAAAAGGAATGTTTGAAGATAGATGAGTAATCTTGGTCAGAAAATGTGAAGAATAAGTGTAGAATGTTTTAGAAAATATGTAGAGAAAGATTTGGTATGTTTAAGTGTTAATTTCCGAAGGGTTTTGTAATGTTGTGCAATTGTTTTAAGAATACGTGTATGTATATGAGATTCGAGACCTTAGACTGTACTTATTTTTGCAAATGTTGCGGAACGAGATTGAGCGCAAGTTGGAGATAAGTGTTAAAAGTTGCGTAATGGTCCAGAGTGGCTACTGAATGAATGTGGTGACGAAAAATGATTTCTTCATGAAGTAATTGTAAAATTTGTAAGTAAAAACAAATATGGCGATGTATTGTAATTACACGCGTGCTTGTATAGAGGGAAGCATCTGTTGGAAGTATGACATTTTGAGTGAATACTATTGGAGAATATAACGCGGAAGGAAGACATGTTTAAAGATGGATGACTGAAGTTATAAATAGGAAAGTCAGAGATTGACGAGTTAGTTAGAGTTAGGGTTGGTTAGCTTTTGGCTTTTGGCGGAAGACGCGCGCAAAGGTTGTGTGATAGAATGGGATGATGGAGGATATTTGTGAATTTTAATGAGGCAGTAATTGTTTAAACAACTGCGTTACCCGAAAGGGGATGAATCGTAAAAGACATTCATAAATAAAACGATAATTAAATTGAGATTGAAGATAAAAATTAGTTGTTTATTTTCAAGAAAATAATAAGTGCGTAAGCAGATTTATAAAAGATAACAGTTGTTATGTTAAAGTGTTAAGTGCAGCGCGTGTTCTTGTAACGAGATTCAGCTAAAAGTATTTATGAGACCACCTGTTAAGTGAACGAAGCGTTCGTTGTATATTAAGCCAATGTTTAAGTAACGTTATATGACATTGAAAGTTTTATTTGTATAAGGGACTAAATTGGTGTAAAGGTTGCTAGAAATTTTAAGAGGCAGCCAAAGGTTTACCGTTATTACATGTTTGTGGGAGTAATAACCTTGCATAGTGAACTAATCGCGAGTGCACAGAGGAATAAGTTTTGTTGAGCCTTTGTAATGTGCTTCATGCAATTTAAGGATTACTAATGGACTACACATAATTGATTTATGGAAGAAAGAAAACCCAAGGATTTATGGACAATTGTTAAGTAAGAAATTAGATTTAAGGAATTTTTAAGAACTCATTTAAGCCCGATTATCTCTTTGTTAGTTTATTTGCGTATAGTTGTTTAAATTATTAAATAGTTTTGAAAGGAAGAGATAATTGTTCTTGAGTCTTATTATATGGTTTGTTTTAGTAGTAAGATTGCAAAGTGGTAGTTGGTGGTTTAACTTCAACCACGCTGATGTAATTTATGTAGATATTTGTGTTTTTGTTTTATTTTGTACAGGACAATATATGTATTTACCGTTGATTGTTATTTTGTTGTTTATTTAATCAGGTATGAAATACAGTTGTAACATTTACTTAATTGGTGATCTTGTTTTGGACAATTTTAAAAGTAAGCTTTGCATATTTTAATTTTTCAGATTTAAGGAACAACCTGAAAGTTCATATTAGCCAAGTTGATTGCAAAATTTTTCATGTTTGTTTCATTAGCGCAATGCACAATTAACGGATCAGCTGTTGTCTTAAAAATGTCATTAAGTATAACAAGAGTTTTGAGAAATTATACAGTTACGGATGTCTATTACGATTCAGAGAGATTATTTTGAAGTAACATTTATTAAGCCGAAGACATAGATCTTCTTTTATTCAGGAATTTTCAAAATTAATTACCGAATATTGGGTGAAGAAATATTTTATTCAGTAATAAGTAGAAATTTAACGTTATACATATACGAGGGATACGCAGAAAATATTCAGTTACCGTATTATAATTTTTGTTTTGGAAGTGTTGGTATACGAGGTGTATTCAAAAAGTTTTTAATAACCTGGGTAGCGCTAAATTTATTTGAGTTGAATTGTTTTGGACGAGTGTTTGTTTTAGAACCTTCGTATATGAGTTTACCGAGTAAGCATAATCCTACTTTCCACAATCAGGTAGGGTTAATTAACATCCAGCTTAAGACAATTATTTTAGCAAAGTTTCGATTGTGGTGGCGCCTAGAGACATATTTTACCGGACTGAGCTGTTTGAATGTAGGTGTAAGGTGTTTGAGCATATTAATCATACATTTTACTTATTATTTCGACCACGCCCATCTCCCTGTTAGCTGGCTTGGCAACCCGCTTACATTAGTGAGCATGCACGACGCCTAGTGCGGTTTGGACGTGTAACATATTTTGACATGATGAAATGCACTCTTAAGGTCAAATTGTGTCAAATAATGTTTATCTTTCATTTTGTCAATCTGGTCGTCTATTAAAGGAAGAGGAAACATGTCACGCATAGTAATTTTATTCAAATCTCTAAAATCTACACATAATCTATAACCATTTGATTTTTTATTTACTAATACAATAGGACTGCTATACTCAGAGTTAGTTTTGCTAATAATATTTTGACTTAACAGGTCAGTAAAGATTTTTTCTACTACATTACGCTCAAAATAAGACAATCTACGAGGCCTGAAATAAAAAGGTGGAATTCGAATCCCTTCCTTAATAATTATTTTAGCTTCAGATTTAATAAAAGCTTTGTTAGGTTTTTCAGCCTCTAAATAATGCGATTTAAAAATATTTGTTACCTCAGCTTTTACGTTTATAGGTAAAGAATGTTTAATATTTAAGTTAACATCAGAATCATCATAAATATACTGAATTAACATTAATTCGTTCATGTCAAATTCAGAGATTTCTTCTAGGTTTTCATTTCTTAAAATTTGGACGCTGTTATCCATAAATTGAATCGTTTTTATTTTAGGATTGGTCATAAAATTTCTACCTAATAGATACTCAAATGACATAGTTATTCTTTGGTACAACATAAAAATCAACATAAAAACTATCAACATAAGTAGTGGCAGAAAACATACCTAGTATTATCAATGATGAATTATTAATACCCTTAGAAATGACATCAAATTCAGAATGAGATTGAATTAAATCTTGAGGTACTGCTGACTCATTAGATTGACAGGACTACCACTATCTAGAATAGATTTTAAATTAAATTTTAGAACATAAAAACCAATGTTTAGGTAAAAAGGTTTGCATAAATCTTCTAATAAATTTAATGAACTAGAATTTGTTGTACGATTCTTTACTTTTTGTGGACAGTCTCTTATTTTATGACCCATTTTACCACAACTAAATCTGAACCTTTTTCTCTTCGTGGTTTGGTACAATCCCGAATACGATGATCCTCACCATTACAGTTGAAACATGTCAATGTAAAATTAGATTTACTTGTCTGACGGGTAGATTTCACAAAGTTACCTCTCTTTGTTTGATACCTTGGAATTAGAACTTCAGTTTCTTCTCTTGTAATATTTCCCATAAGGTTATACAGGGTTATTCACGCTATTCGACACGAAGTATTTTTTATAGCTAAAGTATTTGATTTCAAAAAAGTTTCATTTTATGAATGGATAGGCGTTACATTTTAAAATTATTTTCATGATATACAGGGTGTACCAAAAACACGAAAAGTATCAAAGTTGCTATTATTGAAATGGAATACGCTGTATATTATTTTATTTTCAGTTTCTATGATGAAAATAAATGTGAGTTTTATTAAGGCTTAACCTACCCAAACGTAATGGTTTTTGAAATATTTAATATTTTGTGAAAATGTAGCTTAAATTCTCAACTTGTATTTTTTTATTTTCAACCAAATTAAGACTGGAGTCTACTAATTGATCAAGTTTTATGTCGCTCATATGAAACATTTACTAACTTATACAAGGTGTCTTAAAATTAAGGGTCAATAATTACAATATTTAGTAGTAACTTATTTAATTTAAATAGGACAACAGCAGATGTAAAATTGAATTGTCTATCGAAGTCGTTTTGACAAGTCGTTACTATTGACTGATAGAGGTTGTCAGGTATTTACAAAAGTCTTTAATTGTAAAGATTACATCTAGTAGTGGTAGCAGTACTTTTTGATATTTGTATTATTAGTCTATTTTTAAAAATGCTAGTTTATCCGAAAGAAGAACACATCGACATGGTTTTTATTCTCGGGGAATCTCTGCAAAACTGCCTCCTGGCACCACGAATTTACACTGAGAGATTTCCCAACAGAAATCATCCAAATAAAGCAGCATTCGAAAGACTGTTGAATCAATTTAGACAAACTGGAAGTGTTCTGTATAAAAAACCCACTACAAGCAAACCTGTGACAGAAAACGAAGAGATTCAGTTTGCAGTTCTTGCCTCTAACCAAAATCCTCATTTAGTCAAATTCAAATTGCCCAAAATATCAACATTAGCCAAGCAAGTGTGTCAACAATTCTTAAGAGATATAATTATCATCCTTATAAAATCCAGCTTCATCAAGAACTCTTTGAAAACGATTATGGGTATTAGATACAGTGGCAGAAAATGAAAACTTTTTTAATTCTGTTCCGTTTACTGATGAATGTGGACCGATTTCGATGGGATTGCAGGGTATTACTGTTAGAGCAAAACTGTTCACGTACCATTAGGCCAACTTTTGGAGGCAAATTAAACAGCGAAAACAAAAATTGGCTATCCTTTTTTCATTTTTGATGTAGGGACCAAAATTGAATTTTTCCAAATTTCTGTAGGATTCCATATCTCATCTGTTGATAAAAATTCAGGAAAAAATGTAAAGACATTTCTTGTGCAGTTTTTAGCGTAGAATCAAATGGAGTAGTCAATTTTTAAATTTGATCACCAATAGTCGAGATGCCACATAAACTTAGTTTTTTTTTAATGGAAACCATAGTTGGCTTTGACTTCATTAAAATCCTTGTTTTATAAGCTTTTCAACAATACATAGTTTATAGAGGTTCTTTTAGAAAATTACGGAATTATAAGCGAATTTGTTAGTTTGCACTTTTGTAAGTAGGCGATGCAATAATTTAAAACAATGAAACACAGCAAATATGTCAAAACAATGTGAAAACTTCAGTTGTGCATTAAAACAGATAACACAAGTTTATTGTTGATAGTTAAAATGAATCGTTATGAAAAGTATGATATGTTGAAAATATTCATTCAGTGTGGAGAAAATTCGGAAGAAGCGGAACGTTTTTACTTGGAGAGTTTCCCAGAAACGCATCAGCCTAATAAAAAAATATATAAGAGGTAAATAAACGTTAAAGACTCTAGCGCCGCTATTCTAACATGATTATTCTTGTTATTGCAGGCTACAAAGTAATGTAAATAATTTAGGGTCATTTACCCGACCACGTCCGAATCATTACGATATCGCAAATCGTGAACAAGATGCCTTAAATGTTTTAGCATGTGTTGAAGCCAACCCAAATACTTCTAGTAGAGAAATTGAACAAGATGTTGGTATTTCCAAAACAAAATCGCTAAAAATTTTGAAACTTTATAAATATAAACCTTATAAGATTCATATAAACCAATACCTTTATCCAAACGATCTTGAAAAACGATTACAATTTTGCCAATGGTATATTGATAGATGTGCTGCAATGCCTAATTTTATCAAAATATAATTTGGACAGATGAAGCTCATATAAGTAGTGCTGGTATTTTAAATCGTCACAATCATCATCACTGGGCAAATGAAAATTTACATGTAGCGGTACCTAGGCGTAATCAAGGCAGGTTTGGATTTAATGTTTGGTGTTGCTTAAAAGGGAATAAATTACACTATTGCATTTTTGAAGGAAATCTTACCGCATATCGATTTGCCTCTATCAGAACGAGTAGGCCTTTTTTTCCAGCAAGATGGTGCTCCGGCACACAATGCTATAGTAGTGAGAAATTATTTAAATGATAAATTTTCAAACTGTTGGTTAGGTACCATTGAACCAATTCCATGGCCACCAAGGTCGCCTGGTCTAACAGCTTTGGACTATTTTCTATGGGGTTTCATAAAAAATGAAATTTACAAAAAAACAAACAATACTATGGCAGAATTACAAAACAATTTACATGCTGCTTTTCAAAAAATTAAGCCGCTCCAAATATCAGCTGCAATTTCATCATTACAACGACGATGTCAGTTATGCATTCGACAAAATGGTAGCCAGTTTGAACAATTTATGTAAAAGTAATATTATGATTTGTTTGACAGTTGGTTTATTTTTGTAACCTTGTTCTTAGAATTAAATAATTATACCGTTTGTTTGACATATTTGCTGTGTCATTGTTTTAAATTATTGTATCGCCTACTTACAAAAGTGCAAACTAACAAATTCGCTTGTAATTCCGTAATTTTCTAAAAGAACCTCTATAAACTTATATTGTTGAAAAGATTATAAAATAAGGATTTTAATGAAGTTACAGCCAACTATCGTTTCCATTTAAAAAAAAACTAAGTTTATGTGGAATCTCGACTATTGGTGACCAAATTTAAAAATTGACCACTCCATTTGATTCTACGCTAAAAACTGCACAAGAAATGTCTTTACACTTTTTCCTGAATTTTTATCAACAGATGAGATATGGAACCCTATCGAAATTTGGAAAAATTCAATTTTGGTCCCTGCATCAAAAATGAAAAAAGATAGCAAATTTTTGTTTTCGCTGTTTAATTTGTCCCAAAAAGTTGGCCTAATGCTACGTGAACAGTTTTGCTCTAACAGTAATAGTTACCGAGATACCCTGCAATCCCATCGAAATCGGTCCACCCGGTACAACGGAACCGTTAGCAGATATAACTTCCACTATTATTCTGATTCCAATTCGCATTAATTTAGGATTATTTGTAATCAACACAGATGGTCAGTGAATGTGTGGGGGGGAATAATGGGTCAATATTTAATTGGTCCTTATTTTTTACAAGAACATTTAAATGGAATATTGTTTTTACAATTCTTAAGAAATTATTTTCAAACCTTATTGCAAGGCATTTCCTTAGACATAAGAAGAACGATGTGACTTCAAATGGACGGAGCTCCCCCACATTTTCATCGTGGGGTCCGAGAACATTTAAATCACCATTACCAAAATCGATGGATTGGAAGAAATGGATCTCAACATTGGCCCCCAAGGTCACCCGACGTTACGTCAATGGATTTTTTTATGGAGATACGTAAAAGGAATGGTTTATAACACACCTCCAATAACACCAGATGATCCAAAACAACGGATAAAATAAGCTTTCCAAACTGTAAGCCCACGTATGTTGAAAAATGTTGCGGAAAATTTTAAAAAGCGAATACCTTTGTGTTTAGAGACAGACGGTCGTCATTTTAAACATTTGATTAAGTGATTTTTATGTACTACTATTCTTTTATTTTAAACTACTATTACCTACATAATAGTTTAGATTAGGTTGTAGAACGTGATGACTGGTTCAATTAACTCTGTCTTTCAAAACGGCTTCAGTTATACATTTCTTGTACTCAATTTGCACAAACAGGATGTGCAATTTACTTGAAAATATGAAGAGTTAGCCATATGAATATGTAATACTATTCGATAGACAATTAAATTTTACATCTGCTGTTACCATAAAATACAGGTTGTCCTATTTAAATTAAATAAATGACTGCCGTTTACAGATTGTAACTATTGACCCTTAATTTTAAGACACCTTGTATAAGTTAGTACACGTTTCACGCGGGCGGCATAAAACTTGATCAATTGGTAGACTCCAGTCTTAATTTGGTTGAAAATAAAAAAATACAAGTTGAGAATTTAAGCATTAAATTTGTTACTTCATTTTCACAAAATATTAAATATTTCAAAAACCATAAGGTTTAGGTAGGTTAAGCCTTAATAAAACTCGCATTTATTTTCATCATAGAAACTGAAAATAAAATAATATACAGGGTGTTTCATTTAAAAAATAGCAACTTTGATACTTGTCGTATTTTTGGCACACCCTGTATAACATGAAAATAATTTTAAAATGTAGCGCCAATAGGTCCATATCCATTCATAAAATAAAACTTTTTTAAAATCAAATACTTCGTGTCGAATAGCGTGAATAACCCTGTATAAATCTTCTAGTGACTTAATCTGGGCCTGGAACACTTTAATTTGGTTTTGTAAGATTTTGTCTTCGAATATCCATCGATAACATATTGAATTAACTCGTTTTCAGGAACTTCTGCATTATTTCCTAATGTAACTTTCTTATGATAATAAGCAGTAAACATTTTTATTATCTCATTTTTTAGGGTTGCCCATCCATCAATATAAAATTCACTTTTACTTAAATACCACTTCTTCGCTTGACCCACAAATTTCCCCATGGCAACAAGCTGGATGACTTCATTTTTTATTCGATACACTCCTTGTATACTATCAACTCACTCTAACCATACCGTAACGTTTTTAGCTTCACTAAATTCCGGTAATAATGCCGATATTTCACTATTAGAAGGTTTATGCATAACTGGATTATTATCATTTCTTACTTCATTACTGGAACTGGAACGATTCCTCTCGTATAAAACTGTCGCCTGAATAATATCGTCTACACCGAGATGGTAGCGTAGTGGTGACACGACCTGCTTAGCATTCGGGAGGTAATGGGTTCGATTCCCGTTAACGTCTACCTTGTATGAGGTTTTTTCAGGGGGTTTTACTCATCCACATGTAGCGGCATGGTCATTGCGTACATGCGCACCAGTGTGCCTGCTTAGGCGAATGCTGGGGTAGTATTTTTCCCTTCAGAACCCTAACTCCGTTCCTTCCGATCCTATCCTGACCACACCCATCCTTAATCCCACCATGCATATATGCGTAATGTATGTATGCTGGGAATCTATGATTTTGGCTGAAGGAGCTCGGAAAGGAAATGAAATACGTAGCCTCTTCCATTTCCTAATATCGTCTACATTCATAGCAACAGATTGTGATGGTGAATCTTCATTAATTGTGGAGGAGGTTATGTTCGGAATGATGGTTCTCGTTTTCGGACATTTTTCATATAGTATCTATTCAATCTACTCACTGACGGCTGTGATCCCACTTCTGATTAATTTGTAGTGATTTCTTCTGCGAACGGCATAATACATTTCTTAATAAAATCCCTCTTGGATTTAGAAAAATGAAAAAGCTTTTCCACGATACAAACATTGTACGAGTTGCCATCTTTCTTTTTCACCGCACCCGTCAACCAACAACATAGGGAGTATTCAAAAATCAGAGCGGATGCTGCCAACATAAATACGACGACATACAGAAACTTCTACATTTTGTTGTTTTTAGCATTAATTTTATTTATGTTCACATTATGTTAGTGCAATTCATATATTCGTATAAATAAAATACTCCTAATTATTTACTTCAAAGAGAGCAAATTCAATTTTTGCATCGGGGCGCATTTTACCTCGAGCAGCCCTTGGTTATTGAAGTATATGTTTTTCCTTTTTCACCACTGAAGTCGGAAAGTTCCGAATACATTTCCAAGTCTACCCCTCCCTCACACTGTAATAAAATTAAAACCTTGGACGGTTCTTCCTAACTGCCCCCTTATCTTTAATTTATTGAACGTTTTTATTTTATTGGATTGCACTTGTTCTGTACTCCTATGGCCCACTTTTTTTGCACAGTTCAGACTGCTAAGTTTTTAAAAAGTGTGTTACCGGTACCACCCTCCCCCCTTTAAAATAATGAGTATTTTCTTTACCCCTCGCTTATATTTTTATATTGCACTATTAAAAGTACACAAGTGTCTGAAAACCGATTATCCGGGGTGCTACCTGACCTTCCACCCTAAATTCAATTTATTGAACGTTTTTTATGTTGTTGGATTGCACTATGTACTAAAATGTAAAAATTATTATTAATTTTATGAAATACATAAATAAAAAGTTTACCTCGAGTAGGATTTGAACCTACGACCTGTACTTTGCTAGAGGGGCTTGAACCTTGATGGCGCAGTTGGTTAGCGCGGTACTCTAGCAAAGTACAGGTCGTAGGTTCAAATCCTACTCGAGATAAACTTTTTATTTATGTATTTAATAAAATTAATAATAATTTTTAATTACATATTTACCTTTGAACTTATTCGTTCATAAAAAAAAAACTTATAATAATTTAAAATGTAAAAAAGTTGTAAATATTTTACGTTTTACGTATTTTATGTTAACTCGTTTTTTATTGAAATAATCTACGGTGGGAAAGTTTTTAGAGTCGGTTGACTCATTTTCCATACATTTCGTGTACAAAGTAGAAGAAAAATATGTACAAAACATATCTGACCTTAAATAAGTATAAAGTAGTGTACAAAACAAAAGCCAGCGAGAAGTAGCACATAAGTTGCCTAACATGTACAGTTCTGATACTAAAAACGTACTGGGTAGGAACCGAGTTAATTGACTCCTTTCTTTATTTAAAAAAGATTGATTTTTGGTGTTTTTCGTGCTTCAGTATGTATGAATGTTGTGTACACTAGCCTACAGCGGTTACTTTAAGTAGTTATGTATTTTTATTTGTGTAAAGGCCTGTATTAATCATAATTACTGAGTAATATTTTTGGGATCTTTTTAAGTATATGAATTTATTTCCAGTATGAGTTCTTTGGTAAGTTGCTATGTGTTTCTTGTTGGTTATACAGAGTGTCTCGAAAATGTTTGGTCATAGTTGACTCGTAGCTTCCTGGGTTGAAACTAAGGTGATTAAACCCAACTTACCTATAACCAGGTTCCGTCATTACTAAATGTAAAAGTTCTTTAAAAGGAAGTTGTTCTTTGTTTATAAAAATAGGATACGCCAACTAATTTCAATGACATTCTAAATAATTCTCACACATTTTTTGTAATATAATTACTTGAAAACAAAGGAACATCTAATTATTTTTCTCCACAGTATAAACTCAACTTCATTTTAATTTTGCGTACATCAAACCAGGATTGTTAGAATACCAAAAAATAAATGTGTGTGTTGAATAATTTTTACCAAGTTTAAATCAGTTATAGGTAATTTCGACTAATCTAAATTGGAATTATTTTTCACTTTATAACTATAGCTATCTTCTTTCGGGTTATTATTCGCGAAAACTTGATAATATACAACTATGTTATTTCTAATTACTGAGCGATAATTACTTCTCGAGTTTACAAACAGTTTCAGTACTTACATTTATTTTAATAAAATTAAAACAAGGCTTTAAGTAAATTAATTAAGTTAGAGTAACTAATACAAGTATGACAGAATAATTATGAGTAGTACAGGGGCACTTCCGCCGCCATTTTGTTTTTTGACGTCCCAACAGCCACCGAGCTGTGGGGCACTTGCTCGGCCATTTTTTCACGCCCACGTGGGGATTGTATTTTTTTCGGAAACCGTAAATTCAGTCCCATGTACACAATTGTACGTAAATTCAGTCTCTAGATCCCACAAAAGTATACGTAAATTCAGTCCGGATAATTTTTGATTAATAGTAACCTTTATTACTAATTGTTATCTTCTGTTTGCTGTAAAATTAATTTAGGTATTTTAGTCTTTGAATTTAATTCTAGTCAAGAGTAGCTGAGGATGAAGTAGTACATCGAAATATCGTGGTATCGAACAAATTACCTACGTATTAGTATTTTAATTAATAGTAAAATTTCAGATATTTTTAACATACTATACCTTACATTCAATTATTTATAGTGCCTTACAAGCGTAAAGTCAATATATGTATATTTAAAACACAAATGTGATGTGCCCTTACAGGTCAATAATCTTTGACCTTGACCACTCTATTTTTAGACGTCTAAGAATTGTAACATGATGATGACATTGCAATTTCTATTTTTAGCTTTGGACCTTCACATACAAATTTCCCGCCAAAACGTTTGACCGCAGAGTGACCTTGTAATATGATGAGGATGGTGACATTGCAATTACTATTTTTAGCGATCTCTAAAAATTAAAATTTCTCGCCAAAAGTTTGACCTTGAAAAGATCCAAAAGCTTATATTGCTCACCGCCAATGGGTGACTGACCTTGAATTGGTCCAGAACCGGCCCCTAATCACTACTAATATAGCTATTTTTTTTTAAATATAAACAAAAAAATATCAACACTTTTGACGAATCATGCGTACTAAGTGTTTTCAGTAAAATCGTAGGAAAATAACCACTGTAATAAACATAACATGCTAAAAAATGATACTTTTTGCACAAATTCAGAAATATTATCTTTTAAACGTGGTATAAAGGTAAACCGTATACATGAACGGTATACATATACAGGGTGTTATAACATCACACATAATAGTGTGCACTTGCATGTAATAAAAAACATTTTACGTGAAAAATATACTTTATTTACAAATTAAAAATAAGCATGCATACATTTTACTTAGAAGTGGGTTAGTTTAAATTAACTGGAAGAAATTTAAGTGAAACATTTTTTACAAATTCAATAATAACTTTGCTCTTCTTACTCGACTTACTTCTTAACTGAATGTACGTCTCACTTTGAATTCCTTTTAATACTTCAATAAAAGTACAAATATTAGGACGTGGACAATTAAAGAGTCCATTAATCCGTGCATGGAAAGATTCACAGGAGTTATTTGCACTATTAGTCGAACAAGAAAACTCCGCCCACACTTGCAGTGATTCTCTGGTCTCGAGGGAGTTCTTCTATTATCAATGAATACATTCGATACATCTACAGGATTTAAAAAGGGAAGCCCGAAAAACAACTTTAACAAATTTCCGTTCTCTGATTCGGACCTATACTATAAACTTTTCTTTGAATTGGATTATCCTTTTTACACTTATTGCATGTAATTACACCCTCATTAGCGACAGGTA
This sequence comes from Vesta saturnalis, assembly GCA_036346205.1. NCBI lineage: Eukaryota > Metazoa > Arthropoda > Insecta > Coleoptera > Lampyridae > Vesta > Vesta saturnalis. Next base: position 1,115,765 of record JARFJB010002120.1, read on the forward strand.
TTTGGGAGTGAATTTATACAGGACCTGTGAATGACACCGGACTGAAATTACATAGTTGGAAAAGTAATTAAGGAACATATGAACTTAAGTCAACCCATTTTCTTCACCTGAGTATAAAAAGATTTAATCTGTTATTAATTAGGATCCGTTTTTATCAAAGGAGGCTGCACAACTATTATTACATTTTTAAAATCTCATCTACAGATTATGACCTAATTTATTTATGCATTGGGGGTTGTATTATAGTAAGAGGGCGTAGTCTTGTAAGACGGGAATCTGTTCGCGTGCCTCTTAATATGTGTTTATTATTATTAAACTGTTATAAAACTTCATTGTGATTGGAAAGTGGCATCGCGTTAATTAAAGTGTTTACAAATATTTTAAAAATTTGCTGCTGCAACAAAACATTAAGGTCTAAATATTAGATGAAATAATTATCATTTTCTGCTCTAGCGTTTTTATACAGACTGACTCTCTATCTAAGCGATCAACACCTTTATATTCGAAAATTACACCTGATTTATTTGTATGTTAAATAACACATTCACACGCACGCACGCACGCACGCACGCACGCACAAACGCACGCACCACGCACATACGCACGCACGCACGCACACACGCACGCACGCGCGCGCGCACGAACCCACCCACACACACACATACACACACACACTCACTCACACGCACACGCACACAGACACGGACACGGACACGGACACGCACACGCACACGTACACGCACACGCACACGCACACGCACACTCACACTCACACTCACACTCACACTCACTCTCACACTCACACTCACACTCACACTCACACTCACACTCACACTCACACTCACACTCACACTCACTCTCACTCTCTCACTCTCACTATCACTCTCACTCTCACTCTCACTCTCACTCTCACTCTCACTCTCACTCTACACACTCACACTCACACTCACTCACACTCACACTCACACTCACACTCACACTCACACTCACACTCACACTCACACTCTCACACTCTCACACAGTCACACTCTCACACTCTCACACTCTCACACTCTCTCACTCTCACACTCTCACACTCTCACACTCTCACACTCTCACACTCTCACACTCTCACACTCTCACACTCTCACACTCTCACACTCTCACACTCTCACCTCTCACACCTCACCTCCACACTCTCACACTCTCACACTCTCACACTCACAATCTCACACTCTCACACTCTCACACTCTCACACTCTATCACTCTCACACTCACACACTCTCACACTCATCACACTCTCACACTCTCACACTCATCACACCTCACCCTCACACTCTCACACCTCACTCACACTCTCACACTCTCACACCTCACACTCTCACACTCTCACTCTCACACTCTCACACTCTCACTCACACTCTCACACTCACACTCTCACATCTCACACTCTCACACCTCCACTACCTCACCTCTCACACTCTCACACCCTCACACTCTCACACTCTCACTCTCACACCTCACACTCTCACACTCTCACACTCTCACACTCTCACACTCTCACACTCTCACACTCTCACACTCTCACACTCTCACACTCTCACGCCTCTCACTCTCACACTCTCACACCTCCACACTCTCACACCTCACCTCTCACACCTCACACTCTCACACTCCTCACACTCTCACACTCTCACACTCTCACCTCTCACACTCTCACCACTCTCACACTCTCACCTCACACTCTCCACCTCACACTCCACTCACACTCTCACACTCACACTCTCACACTCACACTCACACTCACACTCCACACTCTCACACCTACACTCCACACTCTCACACTCTCACACTCTCACACTCTCACACTCTCACACTCTCCCACTCTCCCACTCTCACACTCTCACACTCTCAGGTCTAAATATTAGATGAAATAATTATCATTTTCTGCTCTAGCGTTTTTATACAGACAGACTCTCTATCTAAGCGATCAACACCTTTATATTCGAAAATTATACCTGATTTATTTGTATGTTAAATTACACATTCACACGCACGCACGCATGCACAAACGCACGCACCACGCACATACGCACGCACGCACGCACCCACCCACACACACACACACACACTAACTCACACGCACATGCACACGCACACAGACACGGACACGGACACGGACATGGACACGCACACGCACACGCACACGCACACGCACACGCACACTCACACTCACACTCACACTCACACTCACACTCACACTCACTCACACTCACACTCACTCTCACTCTCACTCTCACTCTCACTCTCACTCTCACTCACTCTCACTCTCACTCTTATACACACTCACACTCACACTCACTCACACTCACACTCACACTCACACTCACACTCACACTCACACTCACATTCACACTCCCACTCACACTCTCACACTCTCACACTATCACACTATCACACTCTCACACTCTCACACTCTCACACTCTCACACTCTCACACTCTCACACTCTCACACTCTCACACTCTCACACTCTCACACTCTCACACACTCACACTCTCACACTCTCACACTCTCACACTCTCACACTCTCACACTCTCACACTCACACTCTCACACTCTCACACTCTCACACCTCACACCTCACACTCACACCTCACACCTCACACCTCACACCTCACTCACACTCACACCTCACACTCTCACACTCTCACACTCTCACGCTCACTCTCACGCTCCCTCTCACGCTCGCACACACGCTCGCACGCACGCACGCTCGCACGCACGCACGCTCGCACGCACGCACGCACGCGCGTACGCACCCACGCGCCCACGCGCTCACGCGCGCACATTCACACACACACACTCACACACACTCACACACACTCACACACACACTCACACACACACTCACACACACACTCACACACACACACTCACACTACACACACACACTCACACTCACACACACACCACACACACACACACACACTCACACACACACTCACACTCACACTCACACTCACACTCACACTCACACTCACACTCACACTTCCACCTCCACACTCACCTCACACTCACACTCACACTTCACACTCCCACTCACACTCTCACACTCTCACACTTCACACCTCACACTCTCACACTCTCACACTCTCACCACCTCACACCTCACACTCTCACACCTCACACTCTCACACTCACACTCTCACCTCATCACACCTCACACCTCACACTCTCACACTCTCACACCTCACACTCTCACACCTCACACTCTCACACTCTCACACCTCACACTCTCACACCTCACACTCTCACACTCCACTCACACTCCACCTCTCACACCTCACCTCACACTCTCACACCTCACACTCTCACACTCTCACACCTCACACTCTACCTCCACTCTCACACTCTCACACTCTCACACTCTCACCTCACACTCTCACACTCTCACACTCTCACACTCACCTCACCACCTCCCTCTCACGCTCCACACGCTCGCACACCCACCTCACACGCCACCTCTGCACCACGCCGCGCTCGCACTCCACGCGCTCCACGCACTCACGCGCCACACTCTCACACCACTCACCACACTCCACACCTCACACACCTCACACTCACCCACACACACACTCACACACACACTCACACACACACATCACACTCACACACACACACACCACCACACACCACTCACACACACACACACTCACACACACTCACACACACCACACACACTCACACACACACTCACACTCACACTCACACTCACACTCACACTCACACTCACACTCACACTCACACTCACACTCACACTCACACTCACACTCACACTCACGCTTACGCTCACGCGCACGCGCACGCGCACACGCACACGCACACGCACACGCACACGCACACGCACACGCACACGCACACGCACACGCACACGCACACGCACACGCACACGCACACGCACACGCACACGCACACGCACACGCACACGCACACGCACACGCACACGCACACGCACACGCACACGCACACGCGCACGCGCACGCACACGCACACGCACACGCACGCAAATTACTTTAAAATAAATAAATGAGCGGCAATTAAGTAAACAGGTAATTAGACATATATTAGATATAATCAAACTATTTTTGTTAATGCACGATGCGCGTGTTGGTTTTAGTAAATATTTAAAAGACTACAATAAACTAGAGTTATCTTGATGGAGATAAGCACTATAAAACTGAGTAGAACATACTTGTGATAGCAGATTTTTTCACCGAAACTTTTTCTGCATTGAAGTTGATCATGCACTGAACTTGTTACAGGACTCTTGATTAAAACAATGAAAGTACTAAAATCTCTTTTTTATTTATCAGAGTAGAATGGTTGAAAAACAAAACATAATACAGTAACTTGATTATCTCATCATTTAGAATTAAGTGTATAGTAAAAACTTATTTACAAGAAATCAAGCATTGGTAAATTATTAATTAATCTAAAATATAGAAACATTAACCTATAAAGCTCACATACATCCGAATGGTAACCCTACAGTATTATTTTACTGTAGCCATCTAGAATTTTTGTCTAGGAACGTAAATGATATCCTTGCGGTGCTGGTCCAAAGGAATCAAAATATTCCCCATTACAATTCTCGTCAATGTAGATAGTGGTCCAATGCTGATCTGGTTTGTTTGCAGGATCCGTGTTTGCAATAATTGTACACGGTCTAGGAGCGTGCCTGGGCAAATGATTAGATGCACATACAAGTCAGATCACATTCTTGGGGCTAGGTATCGATTTCAAGCATCTCAACACTTGTACCGCATACATCTTTGGAATTGGTATGCGTCCAGTTTTGCAGTAATAAGGCGTTTTACAATGGATACATAGGCTCAATTATGTTATAGTTTAAACAGCTATATGCTTTTGCTCCCTTTTTCAATTTTGTCAACGGCGGGCAGCCAGTCCCGTCCAGGTTTACTATTGGTTTGTTAACAAATCTTAAAAACTGTTGTTTTTGACTGCCCGTAACGTGAATTTTGTTAAAGGGCTGCAGCACTCTTATCAGCTCCTCACTGAAATAGTGTATATACCCCGACCACCATCTCAGACCGCGACACATTTTCCATAAGAATCGTATCTGACTTGACATGGGTTTTGATATAAAATAATTACGAGGTAGTTTTATCAGTATCAGTAATAAAGCTCCATGATCTGTAACCACTACAATCTCTTTGGGTATGAATTCGTTGTTAACACCTCTAAGCTCTTGTACGTACAAGAATCCGTCCATCCTCTTTCTCTTGCTACTGGATACCGAAGCTTGAGCAATTTCTATATGACCGATAAACTGACTGAGAGATTTAATAATAAAACATTAAAACAAGAATGTGACGCTACTTTACGATGATAATGAGAAGGTAATTCCTCATGAGCGGAATGCATTTTCTAGTCATTATTTTTAGGTTGATCAATTTCCAAAACAGTAACCTTTGTGTTAAAGACTAATTGATTAGCTGTAGAGTAAATTTCGAGGAATGGTATTCGGTTTCTACCTATGATTTACAGATCGGAAAAATTAGACTGGTGTAGGGTTGCGCAACTTGCTCTCGGAGCTTTACCCCTTGTCGAGGGCCCATTGGCGGAAAATTTGAATTTGTATTTAAGTCTGTTCAGGTTATAGCTGGAATACATTATAATAATGCTTACTCGATGACGGATACACTTTACAGAGCGAAACGCGCGAGAAACGAGAATGCTGCAGGCCATGGGTCTTATGCGTGGGCGCACTCGTCAATGTTCGGGTAGAATCAGTTATCTTCGGGGAAGTTTGGAGTAGGGGTCGCCGAAACAGCCTTCGCAGCCGTCCTATGAGAAAATACCTCAGCTAAAAAAGATATTTAGATTTATAAACATCCCCTAGGGAAGATATTAGAGTGTGGTTAGGTCAATACTCGCGCGCGATGAGGTCTCAAAACCATGAGATGATAGCGACGAATCACTGTTCAAGAAGAAGAAGAAGACCGATAAAGAGTGTGATTAAATAAATGACGTATTGTTGTTTACAATAATAATATATTTTCAAACGCTAAGCTTTCCTTCAATTTTTATTAATAATGACGCTGTCAGATGTCTTCTTGGCCATTTAACCTCAAATTATTCTTCGTATGTCGTTTCGTATAATCGCATATAATAATTCATCTTTCGCTTCGTAATTTATTAGTTTCTATTGCATTTGTAAACAACAGTTTTTTTCAAAACTATTATTATTAATATTCACTATTACGAGGTAAGTTTATAATGCAAAATGTATTTCCAATTGATTGAATGCATTTAGTTATTTTGCAGCAAATAATGATGTCATTAAAAGGTAAAGTTTAAACCAAACTCAAGTAATGTTAATAATTATACTGCATTATTTCGAGATGGAACGCGATAACGGGGGGCCAAGTTTACCTTCCATTATCCAGGTACACTAATAATTTTCACTATTTAAATTTATATTTATGTAATATTATGTTGCAGCGAACTGCTCTCGCATGCGGCATTTCCGAGAAAACCGTATCTCAGAAATGGCTCTCACTTTAGAATCTGGGAAATCGGCGCCGGATTCACCGCAAAAACATAGGCTGCGTTTGAAGTCAAAGTCAGAGGATGTCAGAGGATACGTGAAAGACGTTTTGAAACGAAAAATTTACACCATGTATGCTACTGGTAAATAATTCAGAAATTATTGTTGAAATGGAGTTAATCACTGTTTAATTTTATGCTCACATATTACTATCGAAAAACTCCAAACTGAACTTAAAGGAGATCAAATATTTACCCTCAGTAAAACGAGTTTGAAACAATTGTTACACAAAATTGGTTTTGAATTCAAAGTTGACGATGAAAGAAGGTGTTTAATGGAGCAGGTTCATATTACTGGTGCTCGAGCAACATTTTTGTGACAATATTTTGCTAATAAAAGTTGTGAAATTAGTTACAGTCCTGTCTCTATGGATGATCCTGTCTAAATGGATGTTAATTTTATTTCAGCAAATGTTCGAAATGTCCTCCGTTAGTCAACTGACAATAGCCTAATCGATCTACAAATTCTTGCTGCACATTTTGAACCATTTCGGGCGTTAGTTGACTAACGGAGGACATTTCGAACATTTGCTGAAATAAAATTATTTTTAAGTTTACGAATCTTTGTTTTCGATATAATAAAACGTTATAAAAATTATTTTATTTTTCGTTTTCTTCATGATCTTTTTTTAATTTTTAAATTTTGAATGCGAATAACTCCAAAACGCTTGGACTTAGGTATAGCACATGCTACATGACAAATGTTTAGAATTGTAAGAGCAATCCAAAAATGCAATAAAAAATTGGGTTGCAATTTGAAAAAAAAAATTTTTTTTAGCAAATCTTTTTTGAGACACCCTGTATAAAATTTTTTTTTCGCAAAATATGCCCCGAAAAAATATAAAATCGACGGGTCCGAGCGATTTTTTAAAAAATTGTGCTTTACGCGATATTGAATTTATTCCTTACTTTACGACCACCCGGTATACCTCTGTAGCTGTACTTAGGTTTACATTCGTTACACACACACACACACACACACACACACACACACACACACAATATATATATATATATATATATATATATATATATATATATGTATATATATATATGTGTATATATATATATATATATATATACATTTTTAAAATCGGGTATATTATTAACTAATAATAAATCTCATTTTTAACACCCAATACAGTGTATTTATTTATGACAAAATCAGTTATTTATAAGTGGCTTTGATAACCAAATTACAGTCTTGACTCTTTTGACGCAGTGAGATCTGTCGGCTAAAAGCGATCCTCCGTAATTAACCGAACTTTTCGCACTTCACTCGGGTACTACCTACTGCTAGCTAATTCGTTTCTTATTGGAAATTATCTATATAATTAATTTGTAAAACAGATCCAAAACAAAATTTTTGATAATCGTTTACAGTTGTACAATATATTTTTATCATATGACTACCCACACTCGGTGGACTTTACATGCCAGAATAAGTGCGAACAGACCTTAAACGAAATTCGACTTTATTTATACGAGTGGATGGGAATTTTTAAGACCTTTAGGATGCTAAATCCCGAGATATTCGAACAATAATTTTATTTAAATTTGACAGCGCGGCTTAAATTTGAAAATAAGCTTGAAACATTGCCGATATTTTGTTGGTATTCAAAATTACTAACTAATTGAACCAATAACGACATACGTTAAAAACGCTAGGGTAGAAAATGATTATTATTTCATCTAATATTTAATAATGTTTTGTTGCAGCAGCAAATCTTTAAAATAATTGTAAACACATTAATTAACGCGATGCCACTTTCCAATCATAATGAAGTTGTATAACTGTTTAATAATAATAAACACATATTAAGAGGCACGCAAACAGATTCCCGTCTTACAAGACTACGGCCCCTTATTAGAATGCAACCCCCAATGCATAAATAAATTAGGTCACAATCTGTAGATGGGATTTAAAAAATGTAATAATAATTACGCAGCCTCCTTTGATAAAAACGGATCCTAATTATTCTCAGGTGAAAAAAATACGATCCCCACGTGAGCGTGAAAAAAATGGCCGCGCAAGTGCCCCACAGCTCGGGGGCTTTTGTGACGTCAAAAAACAAAATGGCGGCACAAGTGCCCCTATACCACTATTATGCCAATCTAGCATTTAATAATTAATCGTTTATTTAAATACAAGCAATACAAAGATTCGATTCTCTAAATTTAAGTCTTGGATTAATTACATAAATTTGGTACTGTAATGGTCCATGTTATGTTATGCATATAATTTTATGTTATTTATGTACAATTAAATTTTATCTTAACAACACTTATAATAAACAATAAAACGAATTTTCTGAGTCACTAGGTTGAAATGCGTATAATTAATGCCAAAATTTAGTAATGCATAAAATAATAATTACCGCTACTCTACATTTAGTGCATAATACTAACATAAAACTGTTAAATCTCTTTATACTAGTGTTTAAATTAGCAAGTGCGCATGATTGTTGAACAGAGTCACTAATTAAACAAATACTTTAAAAATGAAATCACAATATAATTATATAATGTTTCTCTATAGTTATTAAAAGTAAAAGATTTTATTCAATTGTTATCAAATTTTAAAATTAAAGAATACTTTTAAACAAAATAAATTTATTTAATTTCAGTTAAATTAAATTAAATTCTAATGTCAAATTACGATATAATTCAAAACTCTACATTACTAATGTACACAGAAAAATGTAACAATCACAAAATTGAATATATTAACAAATTAAGCATTATGTTGACCTAATTGCGAAATTGTATTAAATCACAAAATATAAAAAGTGTGATTAGTTACCAGTTACCATTCGATGATGTTTCTCTTGTTTTATGAAACTTGAGAATATATAATATACATTACGCCAAGGAAATACGTTTGGAGGCTGAAGATCAGTGATTTTGATGAGTACGTGAATGTTTAAAGAATTGTGCAACTTTAGATTCATAGTAGGGAGATGCAATGCATATTTTAGCGTATTTTGTGGTTAACTGACTCATTTTTTGTGATTTACTGAAATTCTGGTATAAGATACAAATCGTTGGGTTAATGACGATAGTAAGTTTTATTGCAGAACAGACTAGTTACGCTAATAGTACTTACAATGCGTAAATACCCACTGCGTGACTCTCTGTACATATACTCTGTCCCTACCAATGTTTAAAATGACACAATTATAGTAAGCCTTCAAATTTAAAATAAATAACCTACAATTTCGGATACAATATACACAATACTGATAAACTGAACATGTAGTTCACTTAACATAATAGTTACAGAGTTTATGGAGTAAATACAAGCTATACTTAATCTCGACCGCCAAATCAACGGCAATGATATGTACCAAAACCAGGTAAACCTTAAGTAAAGGTACTCGACACAACAGCTATGCATAGTATAAGTATAATTAATCTACTAAATATATAGACAACAATCCATAATTATTATTCAGAAAGCTTATACTTGCTCCAGCACCACAAAATTATTGTATAATTGTATTTTCAATAATTAATCCTAGCACTAACATACCAGTAAACTATGTATTTGGAGCAACGTAATGTTCATGTATAATCGGAGACCAATAATACAACAAACCATCTACGTTAACACAATTGCTATCTTCATCAATCTATATAACAAGGTACTATGATTATCTGTTAATACGCCATATGTCACCCATATAATCCTGTGTATGGTCAATCGTCGCAGTTTCAATGTATAACCATTTAGTTCTACTTTAAAGGAGAGGTAATTTTATTTTCGTAACCTATTTTTTATTTTCATTTTTTGATTTCATAATTTTGAAATGTGCACTTAATATATAATACGCCAAAAGTGATCAAATCAAAAAGGTGAGTGGATATATTTTGGAAATTAATTGATATAGCTATCGATGTAATATTTTTATTTACAATGTCTTTAGACCACTATACTAACTTCAACTAAACTGATTTTGAATTTTAACTTCGTTTGGGTCTATCGATTTTCCTCAAGTTGGCTGGCTTAAAGCCAATAGTGTAGAACCATATTGTTAATTTAGGCTTCCTCATTTTGACGTTTGCCAAAACACTCAACTGAAACGTGTAATAGTATCTCAAGGTGCCTCATCTTAAAAGATATAAGTATGAATTTATTTTCAATTGTAACACGATCAATCCGCAATAGGCTTATAAAATAAACGAGTCGCTGGCTGAACTCGACGATGGGCAGAATCCGTTGTAAGACGTAAAGCAGCTGAAATAATGTTTCATGTTTCAAAAACCTTACATTTACCATAAAGCTCATCAATTGGAAATAAATCCTACAGTGATATAAATTTTCTGCAAAAATATTTTTGGGATAGATTATAATAATCTAGAATGACCGCAGAAGACACGATAAATCCCAGTCGGCAATTAAATAACTTAATTCCACGCTTAGAACTCCTAATAATTACTTTAAATCTTCAAAGTACATAAATAATTTGCTGAAATACACATTCATTAAGTTTAATTCAAACCAAAATAGTCGGTCAATAAATTTTGAAAACGTAAAAGTCAGAAAATATTCACAGCGGTACCTAATGTTTACGCAAATAAATAATTCTGTGAAAAGCAGTCACTAAAACTATTTCTATCGCCCCCGTAATATCTATTCAGACGTTCACTATTACCATAATGCGTAATAATAACTAAATAATACTAAACCAGTTTTGAAAATATGATAATCAAAATTTAAACAGAAAAACTCTAATAGCTTTAATTAGAAACCCAGACATAAGAACGAACGTGAACACAAAACACGACAATAAAAAATAAAAATGATGTAATTAACTACGCCACTAAAAGCACTTAAAATGAGTGAGTAATTACTATTGATTTTCATAAATCTGAGTTTAATTAAAAGAAAATTGTCCAAACTAATAGAATCGTAATAATTATTCGCAACACCCTGTATAACTAAACATAAAGTGTTATTAAATTTAATAACATCGATTTAAAATAATAAAATTGTAAATTATTACATTTCTCTTGGAACAAAACCAATATCTTAAATCTATTCCCTGCCTAATTATTCTAATCTTATGTCTGCACAAAAAACATCTGGATGAATAAATACCGAACGTTTTTAATTAATTTACTACCTAATGCAAATTAAACAAAAAAGACTAAATGACTAGGATATCCATCCCATGCTGCCCGTTGCAATATCACCACCTTTATCATGGGCTCGTTAATATTGGTGCTCCAATTTTCTGAGTTCGGTAAGGGCTACTGGTCACTATCTCCCTTATTCGTTATGTACTCGCCAACACACACTAGCCAAGCGTGACGTTTTAACAATTAAACCCTTAAAAGTTCTGAAACAGACGCTATACCTCAGGTAAGTAGGGCGAGACGCCCACACTCTCACATCGATTCGTCGAAGGATTCCAGAGGGGGAGATGACATAAATTCTTCAACGCCAAAATCAATACTGAGCAGATCAAGATCTGCCAGGAATAAAATCCTGCCATACGGATGCTCGAGAGGGCAGGACTCAAACGACCTCGGTCGTCAAAAGTACCAACATTCGGATACATTACAGCAACATAGTTGGTATCTGGTCGAATCTGAATGCTGTTCACCTACATCTTGAACAAGTGCACCCGGAAATTATGTTTCCCTTGGAAACACTGATTCGCCTAAGCTGCAATTTCCCAGACACAACTTCCACTCTAACTTTCGCCTTAAAGGCGGAGTATGTGCGTATACCAAGGGCAACGTAGGTTGTAAGAGGATGTCCACTTTGGAGAACAACAAATTTGACGCGATTTGGTGCAAACATTCTGAGCCCGAATTTTTGAAATTCTACTGTTGTTTGTATAGATCTCCCATTGGTAATAACTTCCAAGATCTTTTTGATTACCTTTGTCTGAAAACAGACTACCTCTTATCTCAGTTTCCATTCTGCGATATCTCAATTCTGGGAGATTTTAATGTCCACAACTCCAATGGCTTCAATTTTTATCTACCACTAATCCCGCAGGTCATAGTGCAGAAGCATTTGCTGTATTCTGTGATTTCACCCAAATAATTTCCGAACCCACCAGAATCCCTGACTACCCTAACCATACTCCACATCTCCAGGACCTATTCCTTACAACTAACAACTTGTCTATAAAACAAGAGTCTTTTCCTCACTCGGGCCTAGTCGAAATAATTTCCTCTGTACCCAATCCCACTGTGTTCCAAAAACAGATAGAAATATGTGGTGTTTTAAATCACTAACTGGTGTGAACTGCGAGATTTTTTCTCAACCTTCCTCTGGCGTTCTCTTCCTTCTTTTCAAACATTGCTCTTGCAATAACTAAAGTTACTTTGATGGACAAAAAACATAATCGCGTTGGTCATGCTCGTTCCCAAACATGGTTTAATAGAGCTTATACTGATATATTGCTGCAAAAGCATAAACTTTATATAAAATGTCGAAAATCACGCCAACTATACTGCCGCAAGGAATAGTTGCAAAAGCATCATCAACAAAACCAAAAAGATGTTTGAAGAACATAAGTGCAAAGAATTAGTCGCATGTTCTTTGGGTAGTCGTAAATTTTGGTCACAAGCTAAAGCCATCAGTAAAAACGTTAGTACATCTTCCTTTCGTCCTATGGCGTCTCGTGACGGAGCTGTAGTAGCTAATCCTGCTGAAAAACCCAACCTCTTTGTCGATTACTTTGCATAAAATTCATGTCTCTATGATTCTGGTAAAATTGTGCCGTCCCCCAAATCTACCCCATACTCTAGGAAACCAATCCACTTTCGATACAAGCTTATCGATAAACTTGGCGACTGGCCCTGACGGTATTCCAGCTATCATCCTTAAAAATTGCTACCTCGAGCTGTTACCTGTATTGTCCAAACTATTTTCGATCTCCATGTCATCTGGAGAGTTTCTCTCATCGTGGAAGGTGGCAAATGCCCAACCTATTCCTAAAAAGCGCAATAAAACCCACCCCTCAAAATATCGACCAGTAGCTATCACCTCCATACTATCGAAAATCATGAAAAAAGCCATCAACCACCAACTATTTTCGTTCCTCGAGTACAATAAACTCCTAAACGACCACTAGTATGGGTTCAGAGTCGTTCAACGGGTGATATTCTTTCATATGTCACCCAACGTAGGATAACACATTACAAAGTTCTGGTGGAACACTTGTAGCAGATATTTCAAAGGCTTTTGACCAGGTTTGGCACAAGTGCCTACTTGCCAAGCTTACATCGTTCGGCTTATCCGATACGCTCATCAATTGGATCTCCAGCTTTCTTGACAAAAGGCGTATACGCGTTGTCGCCGATGCCTTCTTTTCGAAAGAAACTACTATTAATGCGGGCGTACTCCAAGTATCAAAGATAGCTCCCACAATTTTCCTGCTATATATAAATGACCTCATTTCCGCAACAATTAACTCGATCCATTGCTTTGCAGACGACATCACTCTACATTGTAGTTCTTTTCAGTTTTCCCACAACAAAAAGTCTACGCATGACGTTAAAGTGAAAATGGCAGCCTCAATCAGAACGTATCCTTGAATGGGGAAGGAATAATCTCACGTTCAACGCCAACAAAACACAGTGTTGCTTTGTGTTCGCCAAGAAAGAACCATCACTTTTTGCTGTAAACATGAATGGCTTAGATCTCAAGTTTTCAAACTCTATTTCTACGTTTGGGATGTCCGTATCATCGAACCGTTCATGGGTTGACCACGTTTTGTCAGCCAGCAAAACTGATGCCCGTAAACTGGGCTTTCTATACAGACCTAAATAGTACCTCACAACGCACCAACTCCTTTTACTGTATAAGGCTCAAATTCTACCTCATCTGGAATACAATTCCCACCTCTGGGTCAGTGCTCCCCAATACGCCCTTGATATGGTAAACCGCATCCAAAAAACAGCTATAAGACTTATACCCGTCTCTAACTTCTGACCTAGTCTCTTGAGCATAGAAGAATAGTTTCAGTTCTTTCCTTGTCATATCGCTATTACGATGGTAAGTGTGCCTCCTAAATATACTCCTTAATACCTTCGCAGGTTGTCTTCGCTAGGAACACTCGGTTTGCCCATTCAACCATACTTACGTATTCAAAATTCCATCTGGTCACACTAAACGGGCGCAATCTACATTTTTCCACACGGCGACCAAATTGTGAAATGCACTACCCAGTTCCTGTTTTGCTCCAAACTTTGACTTAAAACATATTTAAGGAAGCCATTCATAAACATTTCTCGGCGGCCTTAGAATATCCCTAAACCCTCCCAGTGTTCCTGAGTGCTTTATCAGGTTAGGCAAATCTTATCCTGTTCCGGAATACTATTAGTCAAAAAATCCATCCCTAAACGCATATTGGTTTTCAATAAATAATGTTTTTTACTCTAAGAGATGTCCAATCCAGTAAATTCTTGTAGTTCTCTATATATGGAAGAACACGCAATTTCAAGCCATTAGAGAATACTGTGTTATTCATCGGTACTTGTATTCCCATATATCGCTAAACATTGCTGTGACATCGTTTAACAACAAACACGTAAACTTTTCCTTACGCACTCTCTTCTTGTTTACTTAATTGCGTTAATTGATCACTACATTGTTGAAAAATCTGGAACTGTGGCAGGATCTGTAACAAACAAAATACACCCACGTACAACACAAAATTAAAAAACATCGATCGCGTTTCGACAGCTACGCTATCTTCATCAGCGGTCCTTGATTGTTCTTTACATTGTTCTTTAATATTTATTTCACATGTATGACTCTTAATTTTATCGCACTTTTCAGGTAACCTGCAAGTTCGATTTTATTTAAAATCGTTGCTTTAGAAGATATTTTCCACTATTAAATTACTTCTAAAAATTGAATCGTTAAATTACCGAAACAAAAAACTGCATATAAACTTATATTAGTTATAAATGACCTTCACATACGGTAAATGCCTATTTAGTTCATCACCGTCAATATAATACAGTGCCTCACGCGTTTTTGGTAGTACTTAAATAAGTAATCGATAGTATGCAGGATAATTGGTGTATGGACTGTTCTGATTAAAAATTGCTGAAAACTTTTTATTGATCAATTGTTAAGGGGCCCTTACACTATCAATATTACTGACAATATAATTAAGTACTGACAATAATATTGAAACGAAACGATAATACTGATGCAGTGATGACTGGTATTGAGGAATATCTAGATTTCTTGAAATCCACCATCAATATCGTGTGAGATTGACAATATTATTGATGTGTTGTGTCTTCATCTATATTACTGTCAGTTTATCTTCTTAACAGCAATATAACCTGTTGAATTAATGTGTGTTTACAGTTGATTAGAAATAAGACTTTTAGTTAATCGTTTCGTTTTTTAATATTTAGTTTATATTTAGAAATATATATATATATATATATATATATATATATATATATATATATATAATATCTAGTTAACAGTTCTATAGTAACATGGCTGAGCAATTCGTTGAAAATGACGACATAATAACAGAAGAAATTGTTGGTGAAGTTGAAAATTCATCAAATAATAACAGCCGTGAGTTATTACAAAAATTTATTGAGCTTTATGAAAGTTTACCAGTTCTTTGAAACTCTCGCTTACAACAGTACAAAAACAAAGTTAGGAGAGATAAGGCACTTTCAGAACTTCTTGACTGTTATAAAAAAATAAATCCTCAGGCAACAAAAGAAGATCTGAAAAAGAAAATTAATTCTTTGCGATCAAACTAACGCAAAGAGCTTAAGAAAATTTTACAGTCACAGCGTTCTGGAGCTAGTACTGATGAAGTGCACCAGCCAAGTTCTTGGGTTTTCTACACTTAGGTTCCTTGGTGAGAGCGAACTTCCAGTGGCCACGCAAATACCTCAATCTCACAACGAAATACAGGTAAGCTAAACATAATCTTTACAATTTTCCATCATTGGTAAAATAATCACAAAACATATTCCTAGTATTTTTTGCCATTTGTGAGCTATTTCTATGTGTGTTGCCTCTCAAGGGCACGAGAGCTTCACTTGTACTACTGTCATCTATGGAAGAGTAAGTGTGATTGTTGTGAGTTGACAAAAAATTGTGTAAACAGCAACTCGCCATAACAATTGTAGCAGCTTTTTTAGGATCCAGACATATTGCTTTTGGAAAACTCCAAATCTTGATGCCAATATGCCAAAAGCACTTTCGACAACAACACGAGCTCTTGAAAGACGTCTGTTGTACTCCAATTGTTCTCTTGTTAAAGGTAATTTCTTTGTGTAAGGCTTCAGTAAATTGTGATGTAAAGCGAAAGCCTCGTCAACAACAAACACAAATGGAAACTTAACGTTTGTGTTTGGTAGGCAATTGGGTTCTGGAAGATTTAAACGATTCTGTTCAAACAGCTCTCCAAACTTTGAGTAGAACATAACTCCACCATCTGAGATTCTACCATTGATTCCTGCATCCACCATTAAAAACTGTTTATTTGCGTCGACCACTGCCAATAGCACAATGCTGTAGAACCCTTTGTAGTTGTAGTAAGCAGATCCTGTGTGTTCAGGTTTTCTTATAGCAATATGCTTGCCATCAATGGCACCTAGACAGTTGTAGAACTGATGTTTCTGACCAAACTTATTTGCAATTTCAGACCATTCCTCACTTATCCTTGGAAACTGAAAACAAAACCTAACATTAATATATAACAATGTTTATTTAGTATCATAAAAATTTATTTTATTACATCTTTAGTACTGTTCTCTTTCAGGAAACAATTGTTGAAGAAGATACAGAACTAAACGGCCAAGAATCGTCTCAACAGACCTACGTTGGGCAATCACAGCTTTCAAGGAGCTCAATTGAACCAACTGTCATCCTTGCCCCTCCACCTAAGAAGAAAAAACAACTTGGTCCTATCGCTAAACAAAATGAGTTGTTATCTCTAGCATGTAAATATTTAAGTACTTCGAACGAAACCAGTTCTGATGATGAGTACCTTAACGTAACTAAGGTCTGGGCTAACAAAATTAAAACCTTACAACCTAATCAAAGAATTTTTGCTGAAAAGGTATTAATGTTATACTATTTGAGGCACAGCTTGGAACTTTACACAAAAATTCATTAAAGATCAACGAGCTTGACGGAATTACTCTTTATGCTTCAAGCAACTCATCAGATGCCACTACATCTTCATTTAGTACAAGTACCGCCCCTTTGTCGAATTGTTCACATCTAAGTACACAGCCTGAAGAATCCAATTCTAATATAGTAATTCAAGTACCACCTACTGACGACTGTAACAACGTAAGATACGTATTTTCTCAATTTAATGACGGTTTAATTTAAAGGCCTCTAGCCAGCCATTTTTTTGTGTTCAATTTGAGAAAGTCTGCATATTTTCATTTGAGTTTATCTACTTCTGTTTCATTAATACTAACTTGTAAAATGTAAAATAAATTTGTTTAAGTAAATGTTTATTTTTTACTTACCTTCATATAGTTTTTTAGAACACAAATGATCACTTCGCAAGTTTCCATTACGGCATAGCTAATTGAGGAAGGCGACATTATCGCTGAGAACTTCAGGTCTTCAAAATATCTACCTGTTGCTAAATATCTCAGTGTAACTGCCAATCACTCTTCTACTGATATACAACATCGTAAGTGTGTATTGTGTCTAGTCATGTACGGCCTAACTAATTCAAGCAACATATTGAACGTATTTCCACTCATTCGGAAATAATTCTTGTAGTCATCTTCATTGATAAGTATAATGTCATTTAACAAATTTATGTGAGTGTAACTTTGTCTTTTCTTTAGCCATTCTTTCATCCACCGCTTACGAGTAACACGGCGTTTTGAAACGCAAAACAGTATTAAAGCCAAATAAGCCTTTTCTTTATTTTTCATAATAATTAATTTTTCATAAATTACTTTATAACAAAATGGGTTAACAATGAGTCTCAAAACACCAACAAATACTGAGGGATGTTATTGACAGTATGATTGATAAGTGTAGGGGCTGTTTCCAAAACAATAATCACAATCCAGTATTGTTTAGTATTATTGTCAGTAATATTGATAGAGTAAGGGCCGCTTTACGGTGCGTTTAGTTGTTTCCTAAGATTAGTCATCGAATACAGCCATCAAAATTTTAAACCAACACCGGATAGAAGGAAAGTAATATTCTTTCCTGATTATCATCATTACATATTTAAAACAGTATGATTGTTTGGTTTGATTCCATTCACTAAGGATCATAGATTATTTTTTAATTATTATTATTATTTTAAAATATTTTTCGATTCTAATTTTTTTCTTTTTAGTGTACGTTCATTTTATGCTTTTATTATGCATTTGTGTCAACAATCATTTTTCAAGTAGCTTTGTTGAACTACTAACCTTTCCTTTTTCAAGCTGCTTTAAGATATTTTAATTGAAATGCTTTAGGCACTAGTTTATTAAAATACTTTTGCTTAAATGTTTTACAAGCTTAATTGCAAATATTTTAATATACACTATTAGGAATGTTTTAATGGGTTATATTATGAAATTTAAATTTATAAATAGTCAAAGTAGAATATCAATTAATTAAAAAGAGATATTGCCAGATCCACCAAAAACATTTGGTAAAGGATTAATTAAAAACACCTAGTGATCGATGGTTTGCAGCACTTTTTGGTATAGGGGATGTTTTGATCAAATATTACTGGACACTTTTTATCGATCAATTACGCTTTGTTGCTTCCTAACATTCGTCATCCAATACGGCCATCAAAATTTTAAGTTGGTACCAACACCGTACACAGGCGAACTAAAGTAATTCTATCCAAGTTTTTTGCTGAAGGTGTTCGAATTTTTTTCTTGTGATCATTATTCAATATTTAAAACAATGTGATTGTTTGATTATCACTTCCATTCATTAAGTATCACAGACTATTTTTTAATAATTAACTAACGTACGTTGTAAAATATTTAATTAAAAATTATTATTAATTTTATTAAATACATAAATAAAAAGTTTGCCTCGAGTAGGATTTGAACCTACGACCTGTACTTTGCTAGAGCACCGCGCTAACCAACTACGCCACCAAGGTTCAAGCCCCAATCGATGTAAATTTTGTCTTTATGTATGTAGAACTGATGTAATTCTAAATATAATAACAAAAACTTATAATTTAATATTAGTCAAGTTGCTTTGGTATGTGTGAATCCTTGCGATAATGCAGGCTCACATTCCATTAATATAAGTAATTTGACTGTAATCTCATTATATTTAGAATTACATCAGTTCTACATACATAAAGACAAAATTTACATCGATTGGGGCTTGAACCTTGGTGGCGTAGTTGGTTAGCGCGGTGCTCTAGCAAAGTACAGGTCGTAGGTTCAAATCCTACTCGAAGTAAACTTTTTATTTATGTATTTAATAAAATTAATAATAATTTTTAATTACATATTTACCTTTGAACTTATTAGTTCATAACAAAAACTTATAATAATTGTAAAATATTGTTTTTTTGGTTCTAAAACTTCTTCGTTTTCGTATGCGTCCATTTTGCAATTTTATTATACATTTGTCTGCATTCATTTTGCAAGTAGCCTCTTTACACAAGTACTCGAAAATATCCGTTCAAAAATTAACAAGTACCTAACCATTATTTTTTTCAAGTTGCTTTGAAATATTTTAATTGAAATGCTTTGGAATCTATTAATTCGACTACTTTTGGCATTATTTTATTAAAATACTTTAGTTCAATATTTGACAAACTTAATTGGAAATATTTTAATAAGCACTTTTTGGAGTACTTTTGGAAAACTTAGTTACTATACTTAACTGAAATGCGTTGAAGGAGATATTTTAATCAATAGGCTTTGATTGAAGTTATTTGATTTTATTCAAAGAGCTACATATACATATACGTTTCACCTATAAAAAAAGCAGCCATTCTCAGCCTAAAAAGCAACACTAATTTAAAATAAAATAAAAAGACAATTAAATTAAAACTAACAATATAAGTAACTTAAACGCTAACAATATGACAAACAAGTTATGTAATCTAATGTCAACCAGCACAATACCGTTCGAACAAAATAAAAATTAAAAGAATACAAACTGTAATCGTAATCTGTTTGACGGGCTTAACTGTAACTGAGCCGCTTTCTTTTACTTGTTAAACTGATCTTTTTGATTTTTTAATTAAAATGAATGTCGATTAATTTTTTATATGCATCGGCGAATACTCGCGCGCAGTGGAGAACTCTACTATTCAGGACCTATGGGGTGTTTTAATAGATTTATTGAAAACAAGAGACAAAACAATTTTAAATCGTCATTACATAGAAAACCAGTATGCGTGAACTAAGGGCACGCCGTTTAAAAACTACTACGAAACATGCAATCGAAAGCTGACTTAACAATCCTCTAGATATCAATTCAATTCAATAATGGAGACACGTTTACTTAATTATTATGTCACCCTTTTAATTATTAAGCATTAAACAAAATACATGCAAAAACCTGTCTAAGCTCGCGATCTTCTTTCTTTGCTTAAGCAAATCCGTCGTATAAATGGTGGTAGCTGTATCATTGCCTGGATGCGATTCGTGCTTCATACAAACAAAAGCCAGTTGACACCATCAAAGCTAATTTTCATAAAAGCATTTATACAGGGTATTGCAGAATAATAAATCTCTTATACTAAATTGAAATAAAATTAAATTTCTACACACATTGACTAGGTGTTACAAAACGTAG
Source organism: Vesta saturnalis (assembly GCA_036346205.1). Classification (NCBI taxonomy): domain Eukaryota; kingdom Metazoa; phylum Arthropoda; class Insecta; order Coleoptera; family Lampyridae; genus Vesta; species Vesta saturnalis. The sequence goes on from JARFJB010002120.1 coordinate 1,137,138, forward strand.
GCAATCTAATGTGAAATGTAAAAACTGTATAAATATTTGAAAAATAAATATAAAAAGCAATGAAATCCTAAAATAAAAGTTATGTACGAGGGGGGTCCATAAGTTTGTAGTTGCCTAGTTTAAAGTTAATGTTATTGTAAAATATTTCAACACAAAAAATTAAATTTGATCTAGTCGCACATACATAATTTCAAATATCCTATAATTTTTTTAACTCTTATTATTGAGTCAACGACCAACATATGGACTCCCCTTACACAATTTTCAATGTTTTATAATTTTTTTAAAAAATTAAAAATATTTTTTTTAACTAGAGGGTTACAGAAAAAATATTTGGAATGACGTGGTGGTCCATAAGATGGTAGTTGACTAGACATTTTTTTAACTCTTATCATTGTGTCAACGAATAGCTAGCGTTAAAAAAATAATTTTTTATCTATAGGTTCACAGAAATATTTGGAATTATGTAACGAGGGGTCCATAAGTTGATCGTTAACTAGATTAAAGTTAATGCTATTATGGTGAAATACTTTAACGCAATGATAAAATTAAATTTGATCTAGTCAACGACAAACTTACGCAAACTCAAACGTCCTATAATTCCTTTAATTCTTATTATTGAGTTAAGGATCAACTTATGCCCCCCGCCCCCTTACACAATTAAATGTTCTATAATTTTATACTAGAGTTAAGAAAATAATTTCTTTTAACTGGAAGGTTACAAAAAATTATAAAGCATACTTTGGTTGTTGATCAGATTGAAGTTATATTAGTGTTACTGTGAAATATTTCAACGCAATAATAAAATTAAATTTGATCTAGTTAACGACACACATACATAATTTCAAATGTCCTATAATTCTTATTACTGGGTCTGCATTCAACTTATAGACCCCCTTACACAAATTTCAACGTTCTATAATTTTTTTACTAGAGACTTAATAAAAATAATTTTCTTGAACTAGAGGGTTACAAAAAATATAAAACATTTGGAATTATGTAAAGAGGGAGGGTACTAGATCACCATGAGGTAAATTGTATAGCTTATGAGTGCTTGTTAGTATTTCGGTCGAAAGTTGCCCAAAATCTATCTATGTATATCAAATACGTTAGGCTCCCGACAAAATAGATTTCCTCAATGACTAAGAGCTAATCTGTGATCCATGAGTGCTGGTTACGATTTGTACGTTGTGTACGCGGCAAAATGGATTCCTTAGATAACCAAAATGTAAGTTTAGTTACCATGAGTTTGTCAGGATTTAGTTCGAATGTTTTAAAAAATCTATTTTTATACACCAATTTGGTTAAAGTTGAGAGAAAATGGATTCCCTCGACGAACAAGAACTAAATTCCATAATTCATTATCGTTAGTTTATCGTATTTTCTAAACCTAAGGTGGATTTTAAGAATCTATATCAGCAAGTAAGATTTTAATTATACCGGGCGAGATAATTTCTAAATACTATAGTCATATAACATCTGCTCAAGACTCAGTCTAGCATAAATATCTTATGTAATGGCGCCTATCGACCTTTAGTACTAAATTTGAAGTATTCTATGGTACACGAATAGTGTTAGATTCTTGTTGGCTATTCAAAATATTACTAACGCCCACGACCATCTTTATTGAGCTGAGACCGGCAAACCGCTTCTTTAAACCGGTACAGCGCCTAGTGCAAATCAGTTCTGCAACAACCATTATTAACCAGTAATTATGTACGTAACTAATACAACATACCTTAACCTGATGCATTTCTTCGGAAAGAGCTCAGAGACAGAAATTTTAATTTTCATGCACATGGCGTTGGTTGTAAAAGACACTGTACATACCGTAGAATAATAATTTTGCTTATTACAAGTTAGACCTTCTATATAAAATTAGAAAGCTGACAAAGGTCAACCATGTAAAAGAAAACATGTTTTTTATCAATTTAGTTTTCATTGTATCGCCATCGGTTTAATTAAATTGTGTGAAAGATAACATTTCATTCATGACTTCACAAAAGAATGTTATCAATAATCTCATTTAGTCCTTTATTCGTTTGATATCAAGTGATATCAAGTTTAGCTTCTTGACTTTTTCACATGCCATTTACCCATTACTGTTAGAATCTCATAATATACAACTTAAAAGCTTCCTAAAATAGCGATCGTTAGCTCAAAAGGTATTTTTTATAATTAAACGTTTCGTTTTATGGTCAATATTGTCTGCAAGTTATCAAAGTTCTAACTACTCAATGATGAGCTTAATTAATGTTATACGTACGATTTTGCCATTGTAGTAAAGATCGTGTAGTTGAAAGTGGAGTAAGTGTTAAATACCGTGCATTAATACATTTCTCCATAAGAGAAAGTAAATTGAGGCATTTCAATATTTAATGAGCAATATTAATTGATATAAGAATATGATGCAATTTAATCCGGGAAAAACAGAATTTAATAAAAACATCCAACGCATTAAGTGCATTTATTATGCGATTGCAATGCGCCAAATACCAAATTAAATAACTCACAAAACAACTACATGCTGGTATTAGGAAAATGAGTATAAGCCCGGTGAGCGTTAAGTGGGGATAATTCTACTATTTCTTATTTCAATGACACATTATAGTTTCTCAAAAACACTAACAACACCAAAACAGCATACAGACATAAACTATAACTTCAAATGTGCAAATTAACACTAAACAAACGGGATTCTGGATCAGGACGTTTTAGCCACACGGTTCTTGTGGATGGACGGTTTCTTGGGGCTAGTCTAGAGCAGATTGCTTGTTAGTATCGGAAGATTTAAAGGTTAGTTAAAACACGCTGAATACACCAGTATTTAAACAAACGGTTTTTCTATATGCAAATGTATGGTTTTATTTTCACTTTTATTATTTTTAAAACATAATTTCTAATCATGGGGATTCTTAGTATTGTGTTTGTACTAGTTCCAGTTTTATAACAATCAATAATTTTTGATCTAAAATCTTACGTATAATACCGACGGGATTAAAGATATTTGTAAGTTGTTTAATACGACTTCTGAGTTTTGTTTAATGATATTTTGACTGAAAATTAAATTTTTATTACGAAAATGATTTACATTAAGGATGTAAATTAATTGGGGTCTTTCCTTAATAAATAATGAATCAAGAATCTTTGAAATAATAAGTGTAGGGACTCCACAGATTAGGGCACTGGAACGCTTTAACAATGTTAAACAATGGCGGGTCTTTAAAAAACAGGATAAATTTTTTTAGTGAAATGAAACAAATTTCAGAGTAGCAGTTAAATAAAGTTGTATTTTACCTATTAAGGTGATTGAAATTCAGGATCATTGCGTTAGGTAAAATCAGAAAATATGACGTTGAATAATCTGCCCTATGTTACGGTAGCAGATCAGGAATGGTCAGCATAGTCTTTGAGCCAAAAAATATCTCAGGAAACTTCTGCAGCTAATCAAGGCAAGTCAGGTCGTGCAGGCGAGGAGTCCCGAGCGGGTAATTGCCTCGTGGGAACTCATCTTCAGTGAGAGTAAATCCCAGTTATACGCAATCGCGGTGTTAATTACCAAATATATTTGGCTAATATTATATACGTAAAGAATTTCAACTCTTTACACGATCTTATATATTTGGTACCTAGTTTGCCCAATGCCCCAATTCTAGGAGATTTTATCGCCTGCTACACAGAACTTGGTGACGCTACAAGCGATATCACTTATGGTATTATTATTGTTTGTTTATGTTGCGAGTCAGGAACACCGAACGTACATATTTTGAACACATAGGTAGCTTAACAATTGACTTTTGTTTAGAAACGATTTAGGGGTCCAGCTCTCAAAATAAAATATAATCGCCTCAACGCCTTAATCAGGTGCGAAACCAATAGACACATCAAGGTATCCTGGATAGAATTCACATTTCAATTTAATCACAGAAACAGGAAGTTATTCTGGAAACAGTTCTACGGACTGGCTAGAAGGAAAGTAACTACTAAATCACACTCACTGACCCTCAGCCAACCTTAATTCTACCGACCAAGATAAAGCGGACACGTTCAGCTTCAAGCTGAAAACTACCTTTATATCGACCGGTGATCACAAATTTGACAATTTAAAAATTAAAAAACTAGAAAGGCGACTTAAATCGTCCATAACTTGGTGTATGTATGTGTATATATATATATATATATATATATATATATATATATATATATTATTATATATTATATATGTTAAACGGTAAGTTTAAGGACACTTTTGTTATAAAGTGAGAAGTTAGACAATGTGGAAGTTCGAGGTCGGGGCTCAAACTTCCAGTACTCATATACACACATATATATATATATATATATATATATATATATATATATATATATATATATATATAACGTCTTGCTAACTTGCTTTATGTTTCAGGAACACGGCCTAAACTGCAAGATACTGTGACACCTACCTGACCAAGCCTTGAACTACCAATGAGATGAAATCCGAACTTAGCTCTGCCTTAAGTTCCTTTTGTCCTTCTATAAACCCATTTCTCTTAAGCTGCCTAGCCAATTAAAAAATTACAGAATCTAACAATTTTATTCCCCTGTTAAAGCTGCTTACAGAAACCTTCAGAGCATTTATCCATAAAAAGTGTAATATGTTTTTTTTCTGGACATTAATCAAGTTTCTGACAGGGTCTAGCACGCACGACTCATTCACAAAATTCAAACCATAACTTTTCTAAATTCCTTCTTCTTTTCTTCGAACCATTTTTTACTCACAGGTGGCGTACAACAACATTCTGTATATTCGCCTATAACATTCCAACAGTTTCACGGAGTTGCCGTAGCGAAGTTTGTGGGCGATAGTTTTCAATTTTTTCAATAATTATCCAGAACTTTTCTAATTGAGCAAACCGATAATGAGTTTTACTCAATCCAATTAAGACAAGCAATTCTTTGCGACATCTCAACAACTACGATAACCAATTCCCAATCCATCCAAACAATACTTCACTATTACCATCTCCAATAACCGACAGAGGCTCCAACTGGGACTCACATACCTAGAAATTCTTTTCACAAAAGCCCTAGACTAGTTTCCCTACTTACATAAAACATTGTTGTCATTCCAAAACCTTACGACACACACATAAGACCTACCATTCAAAATGGACGACTCATTTGTCAAACGTTGAATATCGTCTGATGTAGTTTGAATATGGCAATTTATCAATAATTAAGGAGAAATTGAAACTCATGGAAGTTCCTATTCATTTTTGAAGAATTTAGGTTTAGATAAAGTAATTTATATTGTAGTAAAATTAAGTACTTTAGAAGTAAAATCAAAGTAAACTCTTCTTACGTAATGAAAAAACTATAGATATTTAGCAAATAAAGACCGTTTTTATACGAAATAAAACGATTACGTACCTGTATTTTGAATCCATAGATAAAATTACTTTTCCGTGAATTTAATATGTGCGAAAAGTGGGGTTTAAGAAAAATGTAATTGACATGATGTTGTAGGAGTTCTGTTCATGGAATTGAACACTTTTCCAAAGGGTACTACAGTTTTGGACCGTAATGTAGTAAGGTATAATTGAACCTTTATATAGTTTCCCAATATCTAGATATTTGTCAAAACCCTAGTGTAAAGACCTTTCTCAAGTTGACAAATTAATAAAGTTGAGATTTAACTGCGTTTTTATGCAATAATTAAAATCGCCGGTCTTTCACCTGTGAGATTATTTTACCGCATAATTATATTTGGTGTTGTGTTGTGCGCACCACGCATGTATGATATTGTATGAACGTGGGCTTGTACGAGAGAATGTTTTTTGGATATAACTTGTAAGTTTGGTGTAAAGTTATGCCAATGGAACTTGTAATAAAGCATTGAGTATTGTCTAAAAGCATATTTAAATGTTGTATAAAGGTGTATGAGAATAATTAAATTTGAATGAAAAATAATATTTTAGTAAAACCCCTATTGAGACGATAATGAATGCCACTGTATTGGCTATTTTATTTTCAGGAATGTAGGTTCAAAATTGCTATATTCGTATAAACGAGTTACAATTTCACATTGGAAAAGTTTATGTATGCATGAAGGATAAATAGCATTCAAATTTACTGAATTTTGCGGAAGAAGATTTCGCGGATACGTGGGACTTTCAACACAAGTTGAATTTGGTTCTGAATGTTGTGTTTAATGAGTATCAATGTCGAATTTGGCAATTTCAGAAAATTTTGTAAAAGTTTCAAGATGACGTAGATGTTAAAATATCGTTTACGTTGGAGTCGTCATAGTCTCTTTTTCCTAACCTGAGCGCCAGTAAATACACATTATATTGAAACGCCTAGAGAGTGATTAATTTTGATTGGCGCGTAGATTTTTAAAGACGTTTGACGAGAGTGACGTTAGCACCTATAAAAGAGAACGAGAGAAAAGTGACAGGGTAAAAAGGGCTTAGTCAGCAAGCCCTCAGAGAGAATGGTCGCGCGTCTAAGTTTAACTTTTTGAAAGTATAGCGTAGCCTGTGCTAATTTATTTTGTAAACAAAGTCAGTGCTGCAGTTAAACCTTTAGTTGTACTTTTAATTTTTGCAAAAAAATGTGCTAAACAGTAATCCTTGTGTATAAGACCTGTGCAATAAATATTTTAAAATGCACTTTTCTAACTAAGAAAGATCGTTTTTTTAAATATTGTAAACTGAGTAGTGAACGGTGTGTGTGCGTGTGCGTGTGCGTGTGCGTGTGCGTGAACGCGCGCACGTGTGTCTGTGTGTGTGGCAGAACCTTTAGAGTTGCCCCCGATGACGCAGTGTTAACCTCGTGAAGGCCGGTTATTAGTCGCCAGTGTACATACTTATAATTGTTTAGAAAAAATTCTACCCCGTTGAATAGGAATCCTCCTTATAAAGGGCTAAAGAATTTATACATAAGAAAAATCTTACATATTGTTGAGTAGTGCACGATTGATTGACCTATAAAAGCATCAGTGTTAGTATTGCAAATTTTAATGAGCCCATACGGACGATCAATTTCCACCGCTATTTGTTTGTGTTTCTTCACTGAAGCAGGCTGTATATAAATATTTTGCCGAATTGGTTAACAGAAAAAAATTAATTTGTTATGAACACGATGTTAAGTAAGCCCACCTGTATGACTTAGTTTTCTTAGTGTTCAGAAGACGAGTACTCTGAATACTAAGAAGGCTGTCATATTGGTGGACTTACTTAACACTGCGTTAATAACAAAATTATTTGTTTTGTGAGAAATATAATTTTCTTATGGGTAATAGATTAATCATTTAAGTCATGATAGACTTCCCCGACTAGTATTAATGTAAGACGTGATTAAAGTGAAAGGTCGAACTAGAGTTCTAAAGAGAACCAATATTACAATAATAGATTCTTTGATTTGTTTTCTTTTAGTATTTGTGTGTAAATTTACATAAAGGACCGCACAACTTAAGAATAATAATATTTGTGATATGTTGCCTATGTTTATATCAATTGGCCTAAGAAACGTTTATTTTGAGATAGACCGACTAAAAAATTTAATTGCTTATATTTCATTAGTTTCATTGAATATATAATATTAGCCTTAATTGAAGATGCTGTTTAATTCTATATTTGTCACTATTTTTTTATTTTATTTTTTTATACGCAAATAAAAATCAAAATTTCAGATTTAAATCAAAGTGATTCATACTTGAATTTAAATATATTGTAATAAAAAAAATTGCAAGTAGCATTTGAGAGAATACATAATTCATTACGGATGCATTGATCGTAACGTCTGTTTAAACTATAAGATAGGATTATGTTAAGAACTTGTCTAGGACGTTATTTCAGAGAAATTTTAGATTGTGGTGGCGCCTGGAGACTATTTTCCCGGATTAAATGTTGTTATTTGTTGTTTTATGGTAATTGTAAGGTGTTTGAATTTAAATTTCAGCCATATTACGTCGTGTCTCGAACCCCATCATCTCCAATCAGTTAACTTACCTTGGTAAACCTTCACGACGCCTACTGCGGTTTGATCGTGTACCGCTCCTTTTAATTGTATTTTCTTTCAGACACATACCAAAATGCGATGGGTTATGGATCACACTCTGTTTATGCACTTTGATTAGCACACATTATGCTATTTTGAATACTCTTAATAAAAGTAGTTTAAATTAATCAAGTCAATAAACTATGCAACAAGAAAAAAAAATGCTATCCGGTTCAAACCCAATTTTAACGGGAGTGACAAATTTACTAAAATTAGACGAAGGATCAGGTAAATAAAGCACTACAAAATACTTGATGTTTTATAAAAGCTTAGATAAGGTAAATGTTGTTACCTTAGTTACAATGTGCTCAAATGGATTTGAAGCCCTTGTCTTCACAGATGGATAACATTAATACAATATTGATAAATATAATTAAAAATATTAATTCATTGCATTAAGGGAATAACTAAGATTTACAAATATTACCTCATGTTACATTAATTATATTCTATTATATTCTAAAATACGTAAATAACGCTTATAAAATTCGTTTAAATGTGAAAACACTTGTATGAAAATAAACTCAAATTAACGTAAATATTAGTCCGGTAGAGGAACTAATTTTAATACAGATAATTTTCAAATAAGCAATACTTCTAAATGTTTGATGCGTATCGCAATAATTTATTTATTCTTTCCATTAGTAGCTCACAGAACAATGTTGGTTGCAACCAATAATTGAAACTATGTTCTCATAAGGTTTGGTTTAACTGACACATCGCATAATTACACTTCATAGATCAAAGGGTGGCTATCGACCAGCTAGGTTGCCTTATGCTTTCTTAAGAGTAAATAATCATTTACGTGTAAAACTTAAATTAATTATTTACGAATTACAATTTTCCTTAATTCTCCAGACCAAAAATAATAATTTATTTTATCCCCTCTATTGTAAGTAGAGACCGTCGAAATCTACGAATCGCCCAATCAACAAGGTAGCCCCCGACGCCCACCAATGACTTTGTATAAAACAGCGATATTTCGTTACCGACACACATTTATATTCATCTCCAATAGTGACCGGATTCGATCCCAGCCAGGCCTTACTTCGAGTCCGATATCACCCATACGTAAGTTTTTAAATAACACTTACATTATGCAATGCACTAACGGAAACGCTAGGACGGGAAGTTAGCTCGGAACCGCTTCATGACATCGTCGATAGGACGGCATGTAAGCCTAGTTTGGCGACAAACACACACGAAGATTGAAAGAAGGACGGTATGTCATGTTCCCTAGTAACTGAATACTCCCACACCTCCACACGAAGTTTGCTAGAAGGACGGTATGTCAGCCATTGTTCTCTAGTGACTGAATACACCCACATCAAGCTATCTAAAAGGACGGGATCTCTGCTCCTGTTCGCTAGTAGCTTTGAATACACCCACACGATGTTATCTAGAAGGGCGGAAAGTATGCTACTGTTCTCTAATGACTTTGAATGCACCCACACCCCCACACGAAGTTAGTTAAAAAGAACGAGATGTCTGCCTTTGTTTCCTACTGACTTTCAATACACCCATACACCCACTCGAAGTTAGCAAGAAGGACGAGATGTTTGCCCTTGTTCCTTAGTGACTTTAAATACACACCCACACCCATACGAAGTTATCTATAAAGACTGGATGTATATCCTTGTTCCCTAGTGACTTTGAATACATCCACACGAAGTTATCGGGATATCTGCCTTTGTTCTCCAGAGACTCGGAACACAACCACACGAAGTTAGCTAGAAGAATGGGATGTTTGCCTTTGTTTACTAGTGACTTTAATTACGCGCCATTAAGGTAGTATAAACGTGGAGGGCGAGATCGTATGCAAAGTTTGACCCAGTTCCAAAAGCCGCTATTCAATTTCTATAATCAATTACTGATGTAAAGTTACGTTCTAAAAGTGAAAATTACTTCCGTTTTACTTTACGTAATTTCCTGTACAACATAATTATTTCTAAGTTCAGTCCATAAAACCCAGATATCCCGGAAGTCAGACCGAAAGAATTAACTCAACGTTCGCCCTTTTGCTAATTAATCCCGAATGAATTAATTTCCGCATTTTTATCCCATCGGTAAAAACACATTTCTTAAACCTGACAACGTTTCGCTGGTATAAAACGAAGTAATCAAAACTACAATTTCCATCACATCCAACTATGTGGTGAGAGAAATTTGAATCTATTACCATAACGTTCTCTGGATTAGTTCACCATTCTCCGCATTTAATTAAGACGGTCCTTTAACTATCCTTTTGTAGCATACTTTATAAAGCTACTGCCATATCAGTAATTGTTTTAATCAAATTAAAAAACCAACAAAATACGTTTGTAAGGCTTCTATTAAACAATGTTCACTTTAAAAATAAAGACATATATTTTGCTTGACAGTTACCTAGCAAACATTTCTATAGAAATGTATACAAGCGAATAACATTAAAAGAAATATACTTTTTAAAATATTTCCAGAGAGATTAAGCTTTACTTAGTGTCCGATATCGCCCATACGTAAGTTTTTAAATAACACTTACATTGTGCAACGCACGAACGGAAACGCAAGGACGGGAAGTTAGCTCGGAACCGCTTCATGACATCGTCGATAGGACGGCACGTAAGCCTAGTTTGCCGACAAACACACACGAAGATTGAAAGAAGGACGGTATGTCATGTTCCCTAGTAACTGAATACTCCCACACCTCCACACGAAGTTTGCTAGAAGGACGGTATGTCAGCCCTTGTTCCCTAGTGACTGAATACACCCACATGAAGCTATCTAAAAGGACGGGATCTCTGCTCCTGTTCGCTAGTAGCTTTGAATACACCCACACACCAACACGATGTTATCTAGAAGGGCGGAAAATATGCTATTTTTCTCTAGCGACTTTGAATACACCCACACCCCCACACAAAGTTAGCTAAAAAGAACGAGATGTCTGCCTTTGTTTCCTACTGACTTTTAATATACCCATACACCAACTCAAAGTTAGCAAGAAGGACGCGATGTCTGCCCTTGTTCCCTAGTGACTTTAAATACACACACCCACACCCATACGAAGTTATCTAGAAAGACTGGACATCTATCCTTGTTCCCTAGTGACTTTTAATACATCCACACGAAGTTATCGGGACGGAATATCTGCCCTTGTTCTCCAGAGACTCGGAACATAACCACACGAAGTTAGCTAGAAGGACGGGATGTTTGCCTTTGTTTACTAGTGACTTTATTTACGCGCCATTAAGGTAGTATAAACGTGGAGGGCGAGATCGTATGCAAAGTTTGACCCAGTTCCAGAAGCCGCTAGTCAATTTCTATAATCAATTACTGATGTAAAATTACGTTCTAAAAGTGAAAATTAGTTCTGTTTTACTTTACGTAATTTCCTGTACAACATAATTATTTCTAAGTTCAGTCCACAAAACTCAGATATCCCGGAAGTCAGGCCGAAAGGATTAACTCAACGTTCACCTTTTTGCTAATTAATCCCGAATGAATTAATTTCCGCATTTTTATCCCATCGGTAAAAACACATTTCTTAAATCTGACAACGTTTCGCTGGTATAAAACGAAGTAATCAAAACTACAATTTCCATCACATCCAACTATGTGGTGAGAGAAATTTGAATCTATTACCATAACGTTCTCTGGATTAGTTCACCATTCTCCGCATTTAATTAAGACGGTCCTTTAACTATCCTTTTGTAGCATACTTTATAAAGCTACTGCCATATCAGTAATTGTTTTAATCAAATTAAAAAACCAACAAAATACGTTTGTAAAGCTTCTATTAAACAATGTTCACTTTAAAAATAAAGACATATATTTTGCTTGACAGTTACCTAGCAAACATTTCTATAGAAATGTATACAAGCGAATAACATTAAAAGATATCGATAAAGTCCGATATCGCCCATACGTAAGTTTTTAAATAACACTTACATTATGCAACGCACGAACGGAAACGCAGGGACGGGAAGTTATCTCGGAACCGCTTCATGACATCGTCGATAGGACGGCACGTAAGCCTTCCCACACCTCCACACGAAGTTTGCTAGAAGGACGGTATGTCAGCCCTTGTTCCCTAGTGACTGAATACACCCACATGAAGCTATCTAAAAGGACGGGATCTCTGCTCCTGTTCACTAGTAGCTTTGGATACACCCACACACCAACACGATGTTATCTAGAAGGGCGGAAAATATGCTATTTTTCTCTAGTGACTTTGAATACACCCACACCCCCACACAAAGTTAGCTAAAAAGAACGAGATGTCTGCCTTTGTTTCCTACTGACTTTTAATATACCCATACACCCACTCGAAGTTAGCAAGGACGCGATGTCTGCCCTTGTTCCCTAGTGACTTTAAACACACACACCCACACCCATACGAAGTTATCTAGAAAGACTGGACGTCTATCCTTGTTCCCTAGTGACTTTGAATACATCCACACGAAGTTATCGGGACGGAATATCTGCCCTTGTTCTTCAGAGACTCGGAACATAACCACACGAAGTTAGGTAGAAGGACGGGATGTTTGCCTTTGTTTACTAGTGACTTTAATTACGCGCCATTAAGGTAGTATAAACGTGGAGGGCGAGATCGTATGCAAAGTTTGACCCAGTTCCAAAAGCCGCTAGTCAATTTCTATAATCAATTACTGATGTAAAGTTACGTTCTAAAAGTGAAAATTACTTCTGTTTTACTTTACGTAATTTCCTGTACAACATAATTATTTCTAAGTTCAGTCCACAAAACGCAGATATCCCGGAAGTCATGCCGAAAGGATTAACTCAACGTTCACCGTTTTGCTAATTAATCCCGAACGAATTAATTTCCGCATTTTTATCCCATCGGTAAAAACATTTCTTAAACCTGACAACGTTTCGCTGGTATAAAACGAAGTAATGAAAACTACAATTTCCATCACTTCCAACAATGTGGTGAGAGAAATTTGAATCTATTACCATAACGTTCTCTGGATTAGTTCACCATTCTCCGCATTTAATTAAGACGGTTCTTTAACTATCCTTTTGTAGCATACTTTATAAAGCTACTGCCATATCAGTAATTGTTCTAATAAATTAAAAAACCAACAAAATACGTTTGTAAAGCTTCTATTAAACAATGTTCACTTTAAAAATAAAGATATAGATTTTGTTTGACAGTTACCTAGAAAACATTTCTATAGAAATGTATACAAGCGAATAACATTAAAAGAAATATACTTTTTAAAATATTTCCAGAGAGATCAAGTTAAAAATGAAAAATCAAGGAGTATGCGTCCCCTTCACGCACATTAATCATTTTTCTGAAATACAGAAATTAAACTATTCACTTTCGGATAACTGTAATGTCGTCTGGATTTGTTTGTCTTGATCCAAAATGTAATATAGATTGAAATTACGTTTTGATACCTTATATTTAAGAGTACATAGACCCCACGTATGTTTCCAAAATTATACTTTAAATACTTTTGTACGTAATATTTTATAGCAGAACTACTACTGAAAATTAGATTTAAGTACCGTTTAAGACTTTTAAAAATTGAACGAAAATTTAAAACGCGTTTTGGAGTAATGGTTTACCAACGACAAGTACGTTTATTTTGTTGTGTCCTATCAACTCTTGATACCTGGTTATCATCACAATTAACTCTCTGTATATTTCGTAAATAGAGCCTTCATATATGTTTTGTCAATACCTTTATTTTACAGTGAGCGACATTCAGTTTTCTGCTTAATCCACTATATGTATCAGTTAAACTTACCTAAAAATAGTTTTGTGGATTTATACAGTCTTGTACGTACCTAAAACAAAAACATCATTAGTAAGGATTACAATGCTTGAAGGAAATTAAAACCGATGCATTCCAACTGAATTAATTTAACGATCAAGCAACAATATATGTGTTAGTTTGAAGGAATTGCAACAAAAATACCTTTTCACTAACTAATCCTCAAATAGCTCTAAGAGTGCCAATGAATCACTATGTATAGAAATTGTATAGACAAGGATAAAATTTGGAATGGGTTATTCGGGGACCACCAATTTGTTATTTTTGTTAAATAACATATGGGATTCATTCAATGCATTTATTTTATGACTGTTTTTGCATTCTATTAGTAATAAAATGTTTCCAAGCTCATTGTACATTATTCCTAGTTTGAATTCTGTTTAGAATAAAGTCGAAAAAGATAATATTACTCGTTAACAATTTGGGTATTTTTTAATCGAGTTCGCGTTCAGCAATCTTTTTATTTAGGAGCGGCAGTAAGCATTCATTTTGAATTTTCGGGTAGTGTTTATGTTAATAAGTTTTAATTTTTATTTGGTGATTATTAAGTTCATTTTAAACTAATTTAATCAAAATTTATTTATTTCAAATGTTCAATGTTCTCTTGGTTGTGTTCTTGCGTTATTAAAATAATTTCTATTGCAAAAGTCCAAGCAGCGCCCTATTACTTGAACTAGGTTTATTTTAGACTAGTGTCCAACTTATTTGTATAAACTATTTGACAGATTGCGCTTGTTTTAGCAGTTTACAACTCCATATAAAAATTCAAATCTAAACGATTCAGAAACAGAATGGTTCAAAAATTATCAAAACAGGTTGGTAATAAGCTCATTTAAAAATAATAAAAAAAAATTCCTGCCCTGCGTATCAATTTTGATAATCTAGACACCTAAACATAAAAAAAAAATTATAGCCGTTTTCGAAATATCAAAAATCCAACTGAAAACTGTGTGAAATAGCCAAACTGCTTGTAATATCTAATAAACAAACTCTAGACGCGGAGGGCCCAAAAATTGAAATTAAAATTAGCCCCAAAATAAGCACGAAAAATTTGTAGTAAAAGGATTAACATACTTAAAAAATAAATCCAAAAATATTTGCCTGATTTTATGCCCAAAAACTAAAAAATCGTGTAATAAACAAAAATATTGAAAAATTAAATCTTAAAATCTTACATATTCTTTTTTCGGCTAGAACCCAATATAAAAAAAGAAGTGCGAAAGAAAAAACCCAAAAATGATCGGGCTCATTTCTGTAATTGAAATATATCTTAAACAGTTAGAAACATCGAAAACTACATCAACAAATATTACATTCAAGAAAATGTACAAAAAAGCTATGAAAGCAGTGAGCAAACAATGGCATAATAAATTCCTGAATATCCTGTTTCTGCACGGAAAACCAGATTACCTTCGATCTTATAAACAAATTATATTCCTTTACCAGAAATAATTAATTTTGGGTGCCAAAACCCGCTTTCTATAAATGTCTAAGCACACTATTGCGTAACCGTTAAGTTTCTCTTCTGATACTACTGTAGGTAGCGGACCGCGAAAATTTTATTATTGTAATAAACGTTTGTCAGATCGCCATTTTTACCGCGGTGATAATTAGTGGATTTTTAATATCTTGATAATACGTCGTAATTTGCTAATGTTTTCAAAATATCTTATTTATATATTTTTATGTAAGCAATGTGGAAATCTATGTAACTAAGGTTTGAAAAACACATATTGGGATTTGAATAGCAGGTGTATGCTTAAAAACTGCTTTACGAAAGGGGCGTAACGAATCATTGGAAATTCTAATGCGCCGATTCTTAATATAAAAGTGTCACTAGTTTAGTAAGTAATTGTGTCGGTACAGACCGCGATCAAAAGATATCTTTGTTTGTTCCTTGGAAACTCGAGATCTAAATGTAGGGTTTTGTTACGGACGAATGCATATTTTTAAAATTAAGATGTGCAATAATTAATATGAAACTGTTCCAATGTAAATTAATGTTTCTTGTTTTTTTATTACTTTTGAAATTGATTTTCGGGAGTGGACATAGTTAGGTTTGAAATCGGGGGAAAAGCAGTTACAGTTAGTGTCAATCGAGCCACATCGATTTTTGGTTAATTAAATACCTTCATTTGTCTTTACAATATTTCTTGCGTGTACATTTTCTTTTGAATTCGCCAACGTTAAGTTGTCTTTTTTTTTCGAGGGTTAGTTGTAATGTGTTTTTCAAATATTAATCTATAAATAAGTCACCCTTTTTGAAGTTAAACCGCGTATGTTAACTATCTGTGTCTATGATCAATTAAAGTGTAAGTAGGTATTTCTATATAAATGAAAGCTCGCAGAAAATCATTTTACAAGCCTATGTAACCTATTAAAAATTGGGCGAAGGTATTTTATTCGCACGCGGACTCATGAAGCTGAAATCTGCTAAAATAAAAGGTAGCACAAGGTTCCCTCACTCTGGTATTTGTGTGAATTAGCATTGTTGTCTGTTGTTTATATTTATATCTGTGTAGAGGTGGGCTAGTGAACGGATACATGATACCGCTGGTTATTAATGGTAAAAGGCAATTGCCAAGTGGGTACACAGTGCCAAGACTAGATAACTTTTAAACACCTCGAACTTTATTTTTATTGTTTTTATTCTTGTATAGATGAATGTGTAACCTGAGAAAGGGGTGCTGTATTTTTCTAACGCCCTCAAACGTACACACTGGTCACGATGTTAGAATCTATTTATAACTTATCCTTGTAAGGCTTGATTTAATGAGTTTTTTGTGTCAGCTTGTTAAGTAGAATTGTTTGTTTGCGAACTAATTTCTGTTTATACGTAATTTATTGTAATTTGACCTATGTATTTTGTGCTTTAGTAGTCACTAAACAATTGTGTACGTGTAAATTCCTTGTCTATTTTATTTTGTCCTTGTATTTTGTATGTACCGTATTTTACTTTATTGTTTTATGTGCTTATTTACTTAACGATCGGCATGATTGGTTTTAAAGGGCCACATGCGCAAAGCTCGTTGATTTTAATTTGAGTAGTTTCATTTTTTTACCTGCCCCACATGATGCAACACTTACCTTATCCAGCCTATCTAATTCAGATAGCACAACGTACCTACCACTAGAGGGCCACTTCGTTTGATCAGATTTGAGGTTTTCGAGTAATTAAATATTAGACTTGTAAATAAATTCTAATCTTTTAGCTATTGCCAGGAAAGTCCATGTAAGGCATGCAATTAATTTGAGTAATAGTAACATTATTGTCAGTAAAATCAAGATAAAATACTTAGTAATTATTTAGTTCTTGAATTTACATTAGTCCAAATAAGTTCAAATTACACTTTTCAAGATAGGGTACCAGGGGGGCGCTACACTACGTTAAAATAACTCAGTGCGTAATACAAATTGATCAAGTACCAGAATAAACGTAAAATATGCTCCTGTAAATTAACCTGAAAACATTCTGCAATAAAGTATTTTAAATAATCGGTAAAAATTCAAAGTAAAAATACTAGATGAGATAAGCTACCTAAACCTTTTATATTAATTTAAACAATTTAATAATAAAAGCACTAACTCTTTATTAAATAAAAAGACATCTAAATGCCAGAAAGGTTTGACTGGAAAACTGAATAAATGTCTCCGTACTCCTCGGTTATTTTTAAATTTTATAATAAACATTTTCGAGACATGTGATAGACGGTTAGAAATAATAGAAAATAATTGTCCTTAATACCCCGCGTATGCTTTTGGGACTCTATTTTAAATATAATATTGGTATAATTTTTGAGGCATGATCGAAACAGCTTGAGATATTGAAACAGATATTTAAAATTCTTGGCTACCTCATATCAAAATACATCTGCACTGGTTTAAAATTAAAAAAAAACTCGATAAATCTCTACGACTTTTGTCACGAACCCTTAGAGTAAAAAATGATATCATTAAATGTCCAAAAATTATTACATAATATTATCAGGGAAATTTCTAGGGCACCTTTAACTCAAGCTTAAATATCCAAACATTTTCTAGAACCCTCGATCTCGCTAAAACGAGACTTGTTACATGAACCATCTCTTCTTATCCATTTGTTAGGAAACTTTCTATTAAGAAAATTTCTGACTTGTGTAGAAAATCGCAAGGGGCACCGTCTAATTAAAGCCACATTCTTCTTCTAATATTTAGAAGGACGTTTGCAAGCAGAATATAAAAGTCTCTTTCCAACTTAAAAATGCTATTCCATGCAGGTGCCTATCAAAAAGTTAGGGCCCTCTAGCGTAATCACCAACTATTCCACCATACACATTTAAACCATACCGATTCTGACGGTCAACATTTATTTAAGTGATGGCTTTCTACATCATAATAACGGAAGTTACGTTGATTTACTAGACCATTATTATGAAAAGTTGATTCGTTGGTAAACAAAACGTTGAAAAAATCTTCTTCCTCTCCAACTCGCTCAAGAGTCCATGTGCAAAAATCAATGCGTCGGTACCGTACAAATGTTGATGAAACTCGATATGGATTCTTCTTGAGCTTGCGGTACCGTACAAATGTTGATGAAACTCCATATAGATTCTTCTTGAGCTTGTATTATGATTTTCGATTACCGATCCTAAGGACGGAACTAATTTTCTTCATTACCAGTTGCTTTATTATGTTACAAGCAGAAAAACAAAAAAGAACATAATTTTTAATAACACTAATAATATTATAGGACTCTAAATTAAATTAAATTCGATCACATTGGAATCACAAGGCGAAGTTCAGCATAGCTGCTCTTCCACTTAACCTTGGTTTTTATTTTGTAAAATAAGTAAGTAAACATGACAAGCATGAAAAAAAAACAACGCAACTTAATTTTTTTTTCTTTAATACATATAGGAAGAAAAGAGAGAAAAAAAAATACAGGGTGAAATTGTACACACACCATTGAATAAGACATTTTAACTAAATTTGAGAACAATTCATTATTAAGTACGTTTGATTGTCAAACAATGCATGCTTGCAATTATATTTGAATATATTAACTGCCATTTTTCTAAATTCATTGTTTTACTTGTTGTAAATTTTGGTTATTTGCTAACTGAAGGATCTTCTGTATATTTATCATTTGTGTTTTTGAGGGGTTAGGGCTCCCTTATATCGTATCAGTTCCAAATATAATTTTACTAAATAAATACCTATATAGGCGATTTAAAAGTTATAACTGTATGTTAAAGAACTACAGCGTGCAGATGCCTTCTTCTGCTCATATTAAGCTATTTTGATTTTTCCAGCGTATGGCATACTTCCTTAAACCATGTACTATCCTTAAACATGCATTTTGCAATTTTTGAATGCGATTGGCATCAAATTTTGTTAAGAATGGTCCGCACACGGTATCGCAGTAGTTCATGTGAGACAATACAAGTGAATCGCATAAAACATTTTCCCATTTGGACTAAACATGTGCCTACTCTCATAATTTGATTTTAAGGCAATGTGATCTTTTTTTAAACAAAAATTAACGTGATTAGAAAATTTTAAATCAGAATCAATAATTAATCCCAGATTCTTTACAAATGGCTTAGGAATTGATTTTGTATTTTCAATTTTTTTATTAAGTAAACCTTAATCAAGAATAGTGTTTCTAATACGTTTTGCACCAATCAAAATAACTTTAGTTTTCGTTAAGTTTAAAATTAAAGAATACTGTTAGGAAAATTCTGCAATTTGGTAAGGTCGTTATTTATTTCCAATGATGCTTCTACAAGATTTGTAAATTTCAGATAAATTTGTGTGCCTGTGTGTCATCTGTATATTGATGGTTAGAGCTGTATTCCAATACAGAACTTAGCTTACATGTGTAAATAACAAATAACATAGGTCCTAAGATAGATCCCTGAGGGACACCTGATTTTATTTGTAAAGGACTTGAAACTGTAAAGAAATTTTGAGCTATTCTGTCTAATCCAATAGATTGTAATATATCCAACAGAAGTTCGTGGTGTACTATGGTGAACGCTTTAGAATAGTCCAACAACATTAAAGCTATTAACTCTTTGTTGTCAGTATTACTAATGATGTTATTAACTACCCTGTTCAGTGCAGTTTCGCAACTATGCGTCTATGCCCACGTCTAAAACCAGATTGAAGATCTGGTAAAATATTATGTTGAGTTAAATATTTTCTTAGTTGCATGTCAACAACTTTCTAAAATGTTAGAGAGAATAGGTAAAACACGTATAGGTCGCACTTGTTGAAATGATGCAATATTAGAAGATTTTGGAATTGGCGTTAATGCATGTTTCCACGTAGTTGGAAAACTCCTTCAATGAAGCAATGATTAATAATATTTCTGATGTGCGGTAAAATATGCGGAATTAACAATTTGACCATGTGGATTGATAAATTATATACTCCATGGCATTACTTTTAATCGAGTTTATAATAGGTACCTAGAATAGTATTGCTAACGATGTTTATGACATGAAACCTAATCTGAAAAGACAAACTTGATTATTTTTACAAGAGTAATTTCATGTGTCAACTGTATTGTATACAAGGGATGTCTGACCTTTCTAAATAAAAGTACCTACGATATTTGAGAAACTAAATGCAATTGCTTCATGTTTACGTATTTATACTGCTACAGTTGTACCTAATTATCATTGTTGTCAAATTGAACAAGGATGGTTATTCAAGCACTACCAAAACGAAACGAATACTCCTTATTTTTGATTTTATAACAAAAATGTACTGAAGTTATTTTATTATACTGTCCCTATTTGTTTATTATAAGTTTTGTTATGAACGAATAAGTTCAAAGGTAAATATGTAATTAAAAATTATTATTTATTTTATTAAATACATAAATAAAAAGTTTACTTCGAGTAGGATTTGAACCTACAACCTGTACTTTCTTAGACATAAACTATATAGTCTGTCCAAACCTCCAAATTCAGTACGGGTTCTTATGGAGTAACTCTCTCTTTTACTATCTTTAGTCATTTCTAAATAACGGTATCCTTGTTCTTCATAGCAATGTTGTCAAACATAAAATGTAATTTAATAACAAATCAATATCAACTCCGTCTACTGTCAAATTTATTGCTTGCTTCTTCTACGATATTTATCGAATTAAGCTAACTCCATTTATTAAAAATCGTTCTTTTCAGAATGCCTACATCTCATTCACGCGTCTTATAAGGTAATGATGATTAATTTCTATAATTGCATGATTGAGGTTATTTTGTAAACTTTTGTATCATGTGGAGATGGAAGCTGAATGTGGTCCTGCAAACATAAAACGACTTAGTGGAAAACACTTCAGCCGTAAGGCGAAATGCCTCATTATGAATGTACATAATTATTTCTTGGTCACAATGAACGTTAGTGCAGCTGTTACAGAAGCCAGCAAAGCTTTATGTTCCATATAGAGTAGTATCTATGAAATCAAAAAGAAAGATCAAACCGGAGCAGTAGCTAGTCCGAAAAAACACATGCAACGAAAAGGTGCACTCAATGATCGTCTTCATGAATGTGACCAGAATATACAGTCAATTATTCGACGTAAAGTACACAATTTTTTCATTGAAAACATTCCACCAACGATGAATAGTGTCATTTCTTCCGCTAATGGTGATGACGATCTACCAAATTTTAAACACAGTACACTATTCAACCTCTTGAAAGATATGGGTTTAGAGTTTCAAAAGATGCGACGCAAGAGTACCCTTGTTGAACGTGATGACATTATAAGATGCATCAGCAAGTTCCGAGAAGAAGATACTTCGATCTCTAATTACATGTTTATAAAATAATGTGGAATTTTGCATAATTAACAATGTTCACTTTTTAGGTAAATACATTATATACACCGATGAATCGTGGGTTAACGTGGGGCACACAGTTAGTAAGACATGGTGTGACACCACTATTGAAAGTGGTCAGCAGGCATTCGCTCAAGGGCTCAGTACAGGTTTAAAATCACTAAGTGGCCTTGGACCTGATTTGCAGAGTTTATAACCAACGTTACATAAGCATCATCCGAAGACCTAGAAATCGATTCGAGTGATTAAACTGTACTGAAAAACAAAAAAAAAATTGCTAAAATACGAGACGAGACAATGGAAATAAATTAATAAAACTGTTACTTTGTTTATATACTGCAAACTCCTTCCGTAGGCAAAGGATAAAGTTACCATTTGCTCATGCTGTTGCTTATAGAGCTTCTTCCACAATCCCATGTACAGGGTAATCCAACCCATCATATTGCCACGTACATTACATACGCCTACTTCGCTTTTCTAAAAAATACAGTCCAAAGATTCGATTTGTATAGATTAATGGAAGTCTTTTTCTGTATATTCATAAGTTTTATTAATTTTGAGGTTAGAAATTGTCTCTCGTACCGTAGATATAGTATCAATACCGTAGTGCGGAATTATAGGTGCAGTAATCTATTGGCATAATAAGTTTGGCAAACCTGCACTGTTTTTCCACAAGCCCCATACTGAATTTGGAGGTTTGGACGCGATATAATGTAGTTTTAAGTGTCATATCAACAGGAATATGACATTCTAATTTTGAAGAAATTCATACTGTAATGGCTGTTCCGTTGATATCGAGTAGAATGTACACACAACACCATAATTTGCTGGCTAATATAATCCACGAATTGGATTGGATAGAAATGGAAGCAACTCGGAAAGAAGAAAAGAAAATGGCTGAAGATGATGTTGAACTGGATGAAAATGCTATACCACCAGTATCAGTCATCGCGGATGGACCGTGATGTAAAAGATCTTATGAGACTAATTATTCTACCAATTCCGGTGTTGGATGCATTATAGGTGTGCGATCTCAAAAACTATTATATACAGTGTGCCCCAAATTGGTGCCGTATGTATGGCTATCTCTGTTATTATAAGAGCTGCAAAATTGGTCAAATGGGCAATGTTTCTCAGGATTCTATTACCATTCTAGAAGTGCTATTACATTTTATCAATTGTTTTTTGTTTTTGAAGAAATCACGGGAAACCAAAATGGTGCAGCTCAGACAAAAAATAAAACAAAAGAATACTTTTTTCAGTTTCCAGATAATGACTATAGCTTTCTTTGTTCTTATGTATTATTAATGCATTAAATAGCATTTTTTTCCTCTTTCCAAAAATATATCACAACATGGTATTTTCTTTTCAGTATAACGTTCGTTTTTTGACGTTCACTAATTAAAACCTCCTTCAATAGGCAAGTGAATGCTTCAATAATTATGAAAAAGCACAAGCTAGACAATTAGGAAATTATGCTTGAATTATTATCGATAAAATTTATTGAACGAATGAAAAAACAGACTTTTGCGATCATTTACAATAAAAGATACAAATAAATTACCTATAACTGTCTAATTTAAAAGAATTGTTCTATGTGGCCACCACCTTGATCAAAACATATTTGACAGTGATTCCCGCGATTTCTTCAAAAACCAAGAAAAATTGATAGAATGTAATAGCACTTCTGGAATGGTAATACAATCCTGAGAAACATTGTCCATTTGACCGATTTTGCAGCTCTTATACAGAAACAGCCATACATGCAGCACAGTGTATAGGTATTAGAAATAAGTATTGTGCGGTTACATCAAAAAAAAGTCGACGTTCCGTAGCACATGCGTTTCAAAAACTGGAAAGGAACTTCTACAAGTGTGGAAGCTGATATTATTGTAGAAGGGTTTCGACGCAGTGTAGAAATGCATGGCATAATCTATAATAAACTAAATAGTAGGCGATGGTTAAAAAACTTTTGGAAGCAAAACCCTATGGAAACAGGATTGTGAAAAAAGTAGAACGTAAAAACCATTTAATAAATTCAATAATGAGATTGAGGATGTCGGTAGTAAAAGCAGTAGATTACAGGAGATTAGAGAATGTGGATGATGTCACACCGAATGTGCGCAATACTTCTGTGGTGGTGAAAAACAAAACGAAACCAATATTGTCAGCGCAATGAAGGAAGGCGGATTATTTCAGGATATTATATCTTGTGTATATCGACTAGTACCTAACGCCGAAAGGTTAATCCTAAACATGACAAATAATTACGTAGAGCAATACAATTCAGTGGTATGTAAATTTTTAGGAGGTAAAAGGATTAATTTTTCTAGAAAAAGGGCGTATGAAACCAAATGTGAATCCGCAGCAATATCATAGAATACGACAGGTCAATTTCATAATATTATTCATAAAGCGTTAACTGGTCACAGTCTTAGCGCGATTACTAAGACATTTGTAGAAAAAAAATCATAAAAAAATACTAAAAGTCAAGCGAAAACTTATCCCAGAACGTCGAAGAAAAAAACCTCTAACATTTGAAGATGAAGATTACGGTCCGTTAGCTGGAGAAATAGCAAATCTCGAAAATTTCGACATGAAGCTAGAATTACATAAATCTCGGAAGGAATTATTGCTGCAGAAATTAAAAAGAACATAAACTGAAATAAACGATATTGAATTTCGTACTCGTGAGAAAAGTTCCAATAATGTACGGAAACAGGAAAGGTCCATGAGGTTGATGACTCCAAACTTTGGAAAATTATGTAAAATGCGCCCTACCACTTCATGTGTGAACAGTGTAAATAGTTAGAGGGACACCTACCGCCGCCATTTTGTTTTTTGTGACGTCACAAGCCCCGTCCCCTGAGACACCTTTCGGCGACATTTTCTGTCCATGCCCACGTGGGGACGTATTTTTGACCTTGAGGTTGACCTCAAGCCCGATATTGGAGTTGGCCTTGGCCTTAGAGTTGGCCTTGTGAATTTTTTGTATTCTAACAAGAGGTCCTAATACTAACTTGTAAGACACCTATAAGAACTTGTGTTAAGGTTTACACCCTCTTGTCGTGCCCCTGCAGAATTATCCTAAAAATGTTATTAAAATTATTGCAGGTAGCGTAAGACTAAAAATTAAATATGAATGAAAATGATTAAACTGTATTATTGATAGAAGCAAAGACCTTGATATTTGTTTAAAGTTAACATACGTTTATGTTTACTTCTATCTATCTAATATGAAGCTTTAAAATGTCATTCTGAGAAGGATAACTGTTTTTGCTTTACAGTGTGATTATTATAAAGAGACTGCATAATTATCCTAAAAAATGTTATTAAAATTTCTTTTAATTTCCATTTGCTGGTTAAAAAGTCGTATGGTGAGAGAACATACAATTTCACTTTCTATATTTTTTACTTATCAATAGTTGATATAAAACTGGTCACCGGTTCACAGCAGTTATAAAATTTTGATGACGGTTAACGAGCTCTTAATTACCCGTTTTTATTTTAAAGTAAAATGTGTGTATATACAATATAAAACACAGTTGAAGGCTGGTTTTTATAATCTCAAGGTGTGCTTTGTTTATATACACATTATAAAATACCACTGCTGAAGGCCGACTTTACACGATCAAGGTGAAAATAATTTTTAAAGATGTGTGTAAATAAAATTCATATAAGCAGACAAGGTCGCACTAACGAGCTTGTAATTAACGCGACAGGTGAATAGAAAAAATTACAATACGTTTGAGAGAGATGTAATTTTCTATTTGTATATATAAGTTATACATTCTAAATTACTTTATGTTAATGACTGTGAACCAGTAATCAGTTTTATATCAACTATTCATAAGTAAAAAACGTAGAAAGTGAAATTGTATGTTTTCTCACCGCACGACCTTTTAACCCGGAAATGGAAATTAAAAGAAATGTAATAATCTTAGTAACATTTTTAAGATAATTATGAGCTCATTACAAAAAATAAAATCACAGTGTAAAGCAAAAACAGTTATCCTTGTTAGAATGGCATTTTAAAATTTCATGTTAGATAGATAGAAGTAGACATAAACGTATGTTAACTTTACAAAAATATCAAGGTCAGCTGCTTCTATCAATAATACAGTTTAATCATTTTCCTTCAATCTAATGTTTAGTCTTACGCTACCTGTAATAATTTTAATAACATTTTTAGGATAATCATGCAGGGGTACGATAAGACGGCTCAGACCCTAACACAAGTTCTTATAGCTGTCTTACAAGTTAGCATTAGGACCTCTTATTAGAATACAAACAATTCAAGAGGCCAACTCTAAGGCCAAACACAAGGCCAACTGCAAGACCGGGTTTGAGATCAACCTCAAGGTCAAAAATACGTCCCACGGGGGCGTGTACAAAAAATGGCCGAGCAAGGATTCCCAGGGGACGGGGCTTGTGACGTCACAAAACCAAAATAGCGGCGGTAGGTGTCCCTCTTCCACTGTAAACGTGTTGCTGTATTCTTCATTTATATCGTCAAGATTCACCGATTATGGAATTACTCATGAACCTGCTGCTAAACTCTCTTTTGCTAAACATTTATGTGTAACAGTGAACGAGTGTGGTTTCTTTATAGGTACAAACGAAGTATATTATTTAGGTGCTAGCCCAGATGGATTGATAGGAAATGATACAATAATTGAGATTGAATGTCCATATTCTGCAAGAAATTCTACTATAGCAGACACCATAAAGAATAAAGTAATTATACATGTTACAATAGAAGCTGAACAATTCGGTAAATGGCCATTTTTTCTTTAACACTGTTGCATTTCTAAATAATTCTGTTGATAGTTTCTTAAAAACGCAAAGTTTGAGGGGTCGTTTTGCAAAACTAAATAAAATAAATGAGGATATGAGCGTTTACCGATTTAGATTATAGTATCGTCTATCATATAATCAAATCTCTATCCCTTAATTTGAATAGTTACGAAATGGCACCTTATTTGGGAATACTCCAATTAGCATAGCAAAAATTAGCGGTGGGCCCCTCTTAACAAAAAAGTTTTTGAATCACCCTGTATATTTCAACATATTTTTAAACACATGCTTACATAGATCCCTCTACATACATATGGAGATAGTTTTTTTAGTATTACCGTTTCCCTAAAACCACACATTACAGGTGGCTCACCCTGTATCGGTGTACATACACTTCCCCAATAAATTAAGGCGTCACCCAAAAGTAACCAAAAGCTTAAACACAATTTGTGTCAAAACCACTTGTTCGATTTGGACGATTTTTATTTTAATGACAGAATTTTAGTGTAATAAATCTATTCACACAGAAACTTTTTTTATAAATGCCTGGTGTGGCAATTATATCGTGATTTTTTTCATAAAATTTGTAACACCTTGTAGAGTTGAACAGTTAAATTATCAAGTTAAAATTAAAATCACACTTTAGGCTTATCTTTTTTAACATAATGTTTTTTTGATTTACTCCATTATCTTTCTTATTACACGAGAAACACCGTTTTATGGGGTGGAATAATTTTATTTAAAATTAATATCCAAATTTAACAACGAAAAAATGAAAAATGCAAAGAAAGAAATTAAACTAAAGTATCAGTAGCAAGTATTTCGGCCTCTGGCACGAATAACTTCTTGGTAACAAGGCCCATGCTTAAAATAAGAGACCTTATGTCATTGTGGTCCATTTCTTCCCATATTTGGATCAGTCTCCCCAGAGTCACGTTCTTGTAACCCCTCCCAAGAGTGTCCCAGAGATTTTCTATCGGATCAATGTGAGGCCTGGCGTTATCTTGCATCAACAAGAAATCTTGTCATATATATATGGCGCAAATGGCATTACATGTTGATCTAAAGCCTGCGCTATGTATCTTTAAGCTGTAAGGCATTTATGATCACACGTTCCGTGCGATCAGTCAAATCCTCCTCCAAATAATGTGTTATGAGAGAATTACGCTGAGCATACCGTTAGTTGGGTCGTCGATATACGCGAACACACCTGTCATTATTGTACAAACAAAATCGGGACTCATCCGTAAATAACACATGTTGCCATTCAGCCACTAACGAGTTACGTTGCTACCCGCTCTCCGATGTACGTAGTTAAAGCTGGACCTCGAGCAGCAATTCTAGGTCTCAAATTATGTTCCCTTAAGTAACATTTCGTGTTTCATGTTGCATGTTGATCAATAAATGAATTTGCAAAAAATACGTACAATAGACATCAGTTGTAGGTAGCGGACCGCGAGAATTTTATTACTGTAATAAACGTTTGTTAAATCGCCATACTTACCGCGATGGAAAAGATAATTAGTGGAATTCTATTTTTGTAATAGGTCGTAATTTGCTGATGTTTTCGGAATATTTATTTTATGGTTTATGTAATAAATATAGGAATGTATGTAATTGATATTTGAGTAAAGGTTGAACAGAAAAAAGCAAACATATATTAGGGTAGAGAAACAGGTGTTCTGCCGAAATTGGCGTGACGAATTGTTGAAAATTTCTATACGCACGCTCTTGACGTAAAAACGTCACTGATTTAATAATTCATTACGTCGGTACACACTGCAATCAAAGACGTTTTTGTTTGGTACTCTGAAACTTGAGACCTAAATGAAGCGCTGGTTACGGACGAATGCATATTTTTTAAATTAAGATGTCGTTCAATAATTAATATGAAACTGTTCCAACATAAGATTTTTTTTTACTTTTGAAAAATGGGGGTTGATTGCGGGAGTAAAGATCGGAGGAAAAGTTAGTTACAGTTAGAGCGTCGATCGAGCCAGATCGATTTGGTTAATTAAATACCTTCATTTGAAGTTAAACCGCGTAGGTTAACGATTTGTGTCTGTGATCAGGTATTTTTATATAAATTAAGGCTGGCAGCAAATAATTTGACAAGCGTATGTAACGTATTAAAAATCAAACATTGCTTTGTAAAAGCATCTCATTCGCACGCATGCTCGTTAAACGGAAATCTGCTAAAATAAAAGGCAGTCTGGTATTTGGGTGAATTAGCATTGTTGTTGTTTAGATTTATATTTGTGTAGAGGTGGGCTTGGCGAACGGGTACAGTATACCGCTTGTTATTAATTGTAATAGGTAGTTGCCGAATGTGTGCATACTCCCGGGTCCAGATGATCATTAAATTGTTTTTATTGTTGTATAGATAAATGTGTAACCTGAGAAAGGAGCGCTGTATTTTTTTAACGCACTCAAACTTATAAATCGGTTGCGATGTTTTGACAATTTACCCTTGTAAGGCTTTGTTTTAATGAGTTTTTTATCAGTTTATTTAAGTAGAATTGTTTGCCTGCGAACGGATTTCTCTTTATATGTAATTTATTGTAATTTTACGTATGTATTTTGTGCTTTAGTAGTCACTAAACAATTGTGTACGTGTAAATTCCTTGTCTGTTTTCTTTTGTCCTTGCCTTTACCTTATTATCACCTGTGCAATTTTATGTTGTTGTATTTTATATGTACCGTAACTTGCCTTATTGTTTTATGCGCTTATTTACTTAAAGACCGGCATGATTGGTTTTAAAGGGCCACATGGTTGGTATTACGATTTTTATTCTGGTTATTTATGACACAATTGTGGGCGTGACTACATGGGTTTTTCTAATTGTGTTTATGTGTAGCTAAACTGCTTGTTATTTATTTTTCTCATAATATTATAATTTTGTACGCACTTTAACCTGATGTAATGGTGTTTTGTTATATATTTAACCCTTTCATTGTTTCTTGTGTTATTTGATTTATTAATGTGCTTGTGCAATTACTTATTTATGATTAAAGTGCGTTTCATTGGTGGTTCTTTCACAAAATAGTACTTTAACAGGTTGAACCATCAATGCGCAAAGCTCGTTAATTTTAATTTGAGTAGTTTCATTGTTTACCTACTCCACATGATGAGACACTTAACCTCATCCAGCCTATCGAGTCAAATAGCACAACGTACCTACCACCAGACGGCCACTTCGTTTAATCAGATTTGACGTTTGCGAGTAATTAAATATCAGACTTGTAAATAAATTCTAATCTTTTAATTATTGTAAGGAAAGTCCATGTAAGGCAAGCAATTAATTTGAGTAATAGTAACATTATTGTCAATCAAGTCAAGATAAAACACTTAGCGATTGTTTTGTTCTTGAGTTTCATTCTTGCGAATCAGTTCAAATTACACTTTTCAAGATAGGGCACCTGGGGGACGCTACACAGTATTTAGGTAATTACTAGTACTCCTTGTTTTCCATAGCCTGCTATTTACTTTAGTGCTTATAATGTTAATTAAAATCAATAAAACCATGTTATGCTGTAAAAGGGTGTTTCTCTTGTAATAACAAAGATAATGGAGTAAATAAAAAAACAAAATGTTAAACTGTGATTTTGATTTTAACTTGATAATTTAACTGCTGAACTCTACAACAGGGCGTTACAAATTTTATGAAACACGATATAATTGCTACACCCGGTATTTCTAAAAAAAGGTTTCTATGCGATTAGATTTATTAAGGTAGGTGATGGTAAAATGCTCATGTTGGTAATACGCCCACTTACTGTAATTTCACGCAACGTAGATCGTATGTCGGTAGGCAGCCACAGAACCGTTACTTTTCATAACATACGACCACACTGCCTAGATCTAAGCTCAGTATGCCTTTAGACTCGGTACAAAGTGCATGTTATAGTTTCGACGTGTCGCTTTATACAGAATACGAAAACTTTGATTATTCCACACGTTTTAGTACGGAAGTTTTTTGTAAATATAAGTATACCATTTAAATGTATTTTCCTTCTAATTACTTTTCATGCATGGTTCTTATAAACATGTTTTCTATTTCTATAAAAACATGCATAAATATATCAACATGCAGTGTTGTCAATACCCCCATGAGGACATGAACTTAACATTCGCATTGGGCACATTACCTCCAACTGTCTTTTTAAATGAATACACACCTAATTAGCGTATTTTAATTGCAGATTGCGCCTTCTAAACGAGCACAGTGGACGGAAAAAAATTTTAAACTTGGATACAACAAAAAACAGAAACTGGAACGAAAAACTGTACTTGCTGATGACCAAGAAACAAAGTTGGCAGCTAGAATTATGATATTGGCAGCTGTATGGTACCCTATGACCAAGAGGATTGTTAGAAGATGTGTTTTCAATTACTGTGAACAAAATAGTATACCTCATTCTTTTCCACTTGAAAAACGATGGGCAGCTGGACGATATTGGATACAAGCATTTCTAAGAAGACATCCAAACATTTCTTGTTACCATGCTCAAAGTATGAACCCAGCCAGGGCACAAAAACTAAATAAATCCACAGTTGCCGATTATTTTGAAAAGCTCAAGATCATCCTCTTAGAACTGGACCTGATCGACAAGCCAGAAAGAATCTTTAACGTTGACGAGAAAGGGTGCAGGTTAACACTTCATTACCAACAGGCTGTTTTGGCACAAAAGGGAGCCAAACGGGTCCATCTTGTTGCCCCCGAACATGGGGAAAATTTCACAGTAGTATCTTGTGGCAACGCAAGTGGCGGACGAATTCCTTCTGCAATCCTCTGTAAGGGTCAAAGCTTAAAACCCGAATGGTGTGTTCACTTGCCGCCAGGGACCTTGACTCTTATGACGAAGAAAGGAAGTATGACAGTTAGTAGTTTCAAAGAATGGATAAAGCATCTAGGTAAATATAAGCTCCCTGGAAAATGTCTTCTTATTTTTGATGGTGCATCATGCCACTTAGATACGTCTATTGTCGAAACTACTGGCTCTTATGACATTACGCTTTTTTGTCTTCCGAGTAACACGACACAGCCTATGGACAAGGCCGTATTTACTGCTATATTGGACTCGTTACAAAGACCGAACTATAACTAAACAAAGATTTGGTGAAATTTTCTCATCTATCTGGGACAAAACCGTTACACCACAAAATATCAAATCTGGTTTTGCAGCAACATTTAACCATTAACCCTAATGCTAC
The DNA here is from genome assembly GCA_036346205.1 of Vesta saturnalis. Classification (NCBI taxonomy): domain Eukaryota; kingdom Metazoa; phylum Arthropoda; class Insecta; order Coleoptera; family Lampyridae; genus Vesta; species Vesta saturnalis. Next base: position 1,168,802 of record JARFJB010002120.1, read on the forward strand.
AGCTAAAATTACATTTGCACCCAGTATTTTAACTGAAAGGCAAAATGTTACAGAAAATACTCAGCGGCAAGAAATTCCAGAGGAGAGAAACTGTTCACCACAGCCTGGGCTGTCTGGATACGAACGGAGCATGGAAAACGCACCACCTTCAACGTCTGCAAAACCTACCAAATCATTAGGACAGAAACGAAAAAGGAAAAGCAGATTGCCATCATCATCAAGCGATACTTCAGATGAGAATTTGATATATATATATATATATATATATATATATATATATACAGTGACACGTCAGAGAGTTTTACAACTGATGAAGAGAGACAAACAGATGTAGAAGACAAAGAAGCTGAAGTCGAAGAAGATAAAGTATAACAAGTAGCGAAAATAATTTCAAATGACAACAGTAGCACTACAATGGAGACTAAAAACAGACCAAATAATAAAGAACAGGAAAACGAAAAAAACAACAACCAAAATAAAGCGGATGTGGACTTGAATATAACTTTCACTGGAATGCTGGAGACCGTATAAGGACGACGGCAACGTGAAAAATAAACGGAGCAAAAGAAAAGCCATTAATAGCAGAACGTTGATAGTGAAAAAAGCTGTTTTTTTCTGACCAAAAAGGAACAAAAATGACGAGGCAACACCAAATCAAACCAGACAGAAACTCCAGAAAACAAGGACAAAAGTGCACACCCAGAGAATCTTGGTTTTGCAAAATTTACCAGGAAGATGTGCAAAAAGACATTCGCTTGTGCACAGTTTGTTTAGTGTATATGCACGAAGAATGTGTAAGACTTACGAAAAACGATAAATTATCTTTATCTGTCCATTTTGCTCCGACACTGACCAAAAATAGTGTTTATGAGTTTTCATTTACATATGTTCATAACTTTTGAGTTATTTTTGTATTGTAAACTATGTTTAGTTTTGTTATTCTGTTTGTTCTGAACAGTAGAAACCAAAAATTCAAAATTTTGTTTTATTTCCTTACTTCCTCTGCTCGCCATATCATAAAAGTGATATGCCCATACTAGGTGGGCGTATTACCAACATGTGAAGCTAATATGCTCAGTTGGGTCGGATAAACAATATATTTATTTAAAAGTAAAGAAATTTCTTTATCGCGAAATAGTTTGTAGTGGTACTGGAGAATGCCCAATTTACAAAACACAATATGAAAACCTGTTTTCCTATTTGTTAATAAGATTTTCTCTTAACATGGGCATATTACCATCAGCTACCTTACACTAACAGCCTGGAAAAGACTGCCATTCAAAAAAAAATAATCCAAATCGGACAAGTGGTTTTAACAAAAATTGACTTTAAACTTTTGGTTGCTTTTCGGAGGTGCGTTAATTTATTGAGGAAGTATATATATATATATATATATATATATATATATTAAAGATGTATATGGTATGAGCATTAAATTGTTAAAAAGAAGTATTAATGTTCTGATTAATCCGTTGACTAACGTAATTAATGCTATAATTACGTCTGGAATTTTTCCAGATGCTTTAAAGTTAGCACTCGTCACACCTGTGCACAAGAAAGGTGATCCAAGTGACCTAAATAACCACCTGTCAATCTCCTTGCTCCCTGTTTTATCGAAAGTTGTTGAAAAAATTATGTATCAACAAATAAATAACTATTTTGAGGCAAATAATTTATTTTACAACCTACAGTATGGGTTTAGAAAGAATGGATGTACTGCAGATGCACTGACTTACTTTGTTAACACAACACTTGAGTGTTTTGAATCGGGAGAATACTTGTCAGTAGGTTTTGTGGACTTGTCTAAAGCCTTTGACTGCGTGTCTAGCGACATCTTTTTAAATATGTTAAGCAACTCTTATAATTTCGATAACTCAAGTGTATCGCTTATGAAATCTTACCTACATAATAGATCGCAATGTATTCTGTACAACAAATACATATTTGAGCAACTGTTAATAACTAGTGGGGTACCACAGGGCTCAATACTTGGTCCGCTGCTCTTCTTGATATATAAACGACTTGCCCTTCAATTTTAAAGATAATATAAACTGTATATTGTATGCTGATAACGCTACGCTACGTATCTCTCATTGCGACGCTGATCTTGGATTCCAGCAACTGCAACTCGTTCTAAAAACTGTGCAGAGTTGGTGTAATGTAAATAAATTGACTTTAAATACAAGTAAAAGGGAAAACTTGACGATGGAGTTGGTTGAAATGTAGAATCAACTTGTTTAATGATATTCTTCCAAATTTGTGGCATTCTAGAAGTGTCATCTCGTTTATTGAGGGCGTTTGGTCTTCTTTCAATTTCAACTGCTTCTCTAATAATTCTTGCTTGTAAGGTATATAGAGGTGCAATTAAACGGATATTGTTGGTATTAATTTGGTGTCCTGTATCTAAATGATGTGTAGCTAAAGACGATGAAGGATTGTGCTGTTTAATTGCTAGTTGGTGTTCATCGGCTCCAAATCTTCCAGCAATTTCAAACACTTATGCTGCAACTATTCCAGGCGTCCCCACTTCTGCACCTTCTACATCACATACTAGACCAACTACCCGAAGTCAAACACACTCGTCCAGATTAAAATTAAATTAGTTACCTTGTTTCATATTTTGTACTTGTTAAAAATAGTTACCTTATTTCAATTTCTGTAATTGTCAAATAAATTCTTGACAAAGGGAACAAAGGACGTTCCCGAAACGTTGAATTAATTTTTACGTTTATTTACACAAGTTTTAAAGAAAAATTGTCTTATTTAAACATGAATACTTGTGGAAATCTAAATAGAAACATAATATTCCTATACGGAGAAGAAACTTTGAATACCATCAAGATTTACAGAAAGCTACGTATCAAAAATGTGAAACACTTACTAATTTAACTTTTTAAAGCGTTGTCGTGACAATAAAATAATACCCAAGGATTTAAATTGAAACCAAGACCAGACATTAATGGTTCTTATAAGATTTTATTCAAAACAAGACTTGCCCTTTTAAGAAAAGCGATTGCCAATGAAAGGGCTAAACTTGACTATCTCAACCGTACCCTTTATGACACATTCCAAACTTTACATGCTATCAAAATACACCCTTTCATATTCGATACGGTAGATCGTCTCATTGAAATTACTGTAGAATCGTCCTTGATGATAAAAACTAACCGACAGAAACAAAAATTTGAACGTCTGTCTCATACATCGCAGGCAAATAATGTAGAACCGTTAAGGACAGTACACAATTTAAGTGACAAAGAACTTGATAATAATATTCTAAATGTTTTAGGTAAAGGGTTTAATTTTGCCATCACTCCTAAACGGATTCCGTAGAAAACATCATCACCAACGTAGAATACGCCTTAAAAGATACAGAATCTACGGTAGCTGACGAAATTAGACTCAACGTAGCACACATTCTTCAGAACTGCAAACTTCCCAAACAAAATATCACCAAACAAGACCTCCAAATGTTAAACCAAATGAAAAATGACGACCAAATATTAATACTACCTGCTGACAAAGGAAATGCTACTGTCATTGTCAACTCTCAAGACTATCACCATAAGATGTCTGAACTGCTAACTTCTTCAGAATATAAGAAAAATCAGTGCAATCCTACCACCTACATAGAAAAACAACAAAATCTATCATTAATTCTACAAAATTAGACAAAGAAACAAAACAGAAACTAATTCCAAGAGAAGAGTTCAAGAATCCCCAAAATATACGGACTCCCAAAAATACATAAGGAAAACTGGCCATTACGCCCTATCGTCAGTGCATTCAATTCTCCGACTCATGACCTTGCTCGTTATCTAGCCAAAGTTATTCAACCGATTTGTGAAAATGCTGTATCCTACATCAAAAACTCTTATGATTTTCTACACAACTCAAATTGTACCCTTGGCTCCAAATGACATTTTAGTTAGCTTCGACATAACGTCACTTTTCACCAAAATACCTATTGAAGACACGATGAAAATTCTAGAAGAAAACACTCAATAAACCAAGACATACTCAAATTGATAAACCACTGCATGCACTCAACCTATTTTACATACAAAGGACAATTCTACAAGCAAATTCAAGGAACACCTATGGGCTCGCCACTCTCTCCAGCTTTTGCGAATGTATATATGGAACATTTTGAAACCATTGCTTTAAATTCTGCAGATTTAAAACCTAAATGTTGGTTTCGTTATGTTGACGACACATTTGTAGTTTAGCCCCATGGAAAAGGAAACTTGAACCATTTTCTAGGACATATTAACAACATTCACGACAACATTAAATTTACTATGGAAGTTGAAGAAAATAATTCACTCCCTTTTTTGGACACCCTAATAACAAGACTTCCTAATGGTAAATTTACACACAAAGTTTATCGAAAACCAACACATACGAATAGATACTTGAACTCTCTCTCGCATCACCATCCTGGTCAATTACGTAGCGTTATGAAATCCTTGATATACCGCTCTTACCACTTATCTGACCAAAATTCTAGAACGGAAGAGATGAAGACTATTAATAAAATACTAGTTCAAAATGGATACAAAGATCAAGAAATATTGAAAATTACCAACGAAATAAGAAGACCAAGAAATAATAGCTTGTCAAACAATGAACGAAAGATTCCTGTTATTCTACCTTATATAAAGGGAATTACAGACAGAATAGCAAAGAAATTTCCCAAAACGACTTCAGACCGGTATTCAAACCACATTCAACTTTGTCCCAACTTTTAAGAAACCCCAAAGACAAAGTTCTAATGAAAGCCAAGGAGTGTATGAGATACCGTGCAACAACTGTCGAAGAACTTATATAGGACAAACTAACAGAATATTATATGCGAGAGCCGATGAACACCAACTAGCAATTAAACAGCACAATCCTTCATCGTCTTTAGCTACACATCATTTAGATACAGGACACCAAATTTATACCAACAATATCCGTTTAATTGCACCTCTATATACCTTACAAGCAAGAATTATTAGAGAAGCAGTTGAAATTGAAAGAAGACCAAACGCCCTCAATAAACGAGATGACACTTCTAGAATGCCACAAATTTGGAAGAATATCATTAAACAAGTTGATTCTACATTTCAACCAACTCCAAATCTTCCACCAATTTCAAACACTTATGCTGCAAATATTCCAGGCGTCCCCACTTCTGCACCTTCTACATCACATACTAGACCAACTACCCGAAGTCAAACACACTCGTCCAGATTAAAATTAAATTAGTTACCTTGTTTCATATTTTGTACTTGTTAAAAATAGTTACCTTATTTCAATTTCTGTAATTGTCAAATAAATTCTTGACAAAGGGAACAAAGGACGTTCCCGAAACGTTGAATTAATTTTTACGTTTATTTACACAAGTTTTAAAGAAAAATTGTCTTATTTAAACATGAATACTTGTGGAAATCTGAATAGAAACATATATATATATATATATATATATATATATATATATATATATATATATATAAACTATATTTTATTTAAAATTAACTTACATATATACATACAATAAAAGATTACTTCGCGTAGGATTTGAACCCACAACTTGTACTTTGCTAGAGTGCTACACCGCGGCAAATCACACTGGATTTAACTTTTTCGTCAGGGGCAACATACCTGTTATGTAGCGGACGCTGTCGTCATGCCTTTTGTAGTTTGCAAATTATATTATTTTTATAATAGCATAAAATATCAAATTGCAAAAACTGAATTTCGAAAACGGAAAGAAAGTATATAATGTTGTCAAACTACAGACGCTATCATAAAATGAGCGTGTCAACAGTTTGCAAAATATCAAGTTGAAGGATTGAAGTTAAAGAAAGGACGTGGCGTTATTTAATATTACATATAAATACATAAAATATTTAAAATGAGGTTAAATCAAGAAGTGGAACTGATTTATGAGAATAAACGTCACAAGGTCGTGTGTATTAATGCTAAATAGCGAGTTAGTAAAGAATATAGTATTACGCTCTTCAATTCTGTCTTGAAAGGTAACTGGTTACTTGGTGAATGACCTGACTCGTACGATTTCTTAGTTATTACACATAACTGTTAGTTGTTGTGTGACTTAATTTATCCTCTTTCTAGTTTAATGTATTAGAAAATTATTATTTAGCTTTACGCTTTTGTGATTGATTTACGCATGTGTCCTTTCTTAAGGGGATTCAGCCCTGAAACTAGTGAAAATCTGTAATAAATAATAATGGTGATATCAACCTAATTTTTTTACGTATACCGGGTGTCCGGTGAGGAACTGTACAAACTGAAATGGTATTTTCCTTGGGTCAATTTAAGTAAAAAAAGTCCCATAAACATAGGTCTGATTCGAATAGTTACCAGATAGCGTTTAAAGTTTATAAATGATCACATATTTTTCAAAGTAATTATTATTAGTCAACTGGAAAACAAAACCGAAACAATCTGTCATTTATTTGTTGAAACACAGAAGAAAAGGTTTGGTGTTTTGGAATCCTCCTGTTAAATCTTCGTTCATATTCTAACGGCAGCTCTCGCATTTCCATCACAAAATCCATAAATGTAAATGATGTCAGCATACTTTCGTTAGAAAATTGAAAAGGCATTTTAAATTTAAATTACATTAATTTACACAATCCACTTTGTCATTATTAGAACACAAACGAATAAATGACAGATTGTTTGTTTGTTTTTCAGTTGACTAATAATAATTACTTTTGAAAAATATGTTATCATTTATAAACTTTAAACGCTTGTATCTGGTAACTATGAATCAGACCTATGTTTATGGACTTTTACTTAAATTGACAAAAATACCATTTCAGTTTGTACAGTTCAGACATGTATAATTATATATATATATATATATATATATATATATATATATATATATATATATATATATATATATATATATATATATATATATATATATATATATTTTAGCTACTAGTCTTGTAATGATCCACAACAAATACATTATTCTAGGTGTTATGATTCTCACAGAATATCACCAAACGTATCTGAAAACAAGATAATTCTTAACTTGGGGCAAATGGAGGTCAAAGTTTTACAACAAAACAAACTCTTTATTTTTAGCAAAGCACATTATTTCAACTTACTTGTGTTAGCAATGTCTGTCATTTATACATTGTATATGCAGAAAATATCTATATTTAGTAAAATGACATTGATATAAATTATTTGAATGATTATGAGATACGTACTGTCTGTAAAATATCCGGTAATTGGCGCTTATTTCTTCTACCCCACTGCAGTACAATGTATTTATAAAAAAAGAGTACAATATATGTATATATTTAATTTTTTTATATGCAGAAGGGTCTAAGAACAAAACATTAAAAAAATGTTTTCATTTTTTGACCATTTTCAAGGCCGAATTCCCTTAAGCTAAGCGGGGATTCAATTGCTTACTATACGTTTTGGTTGTACCATGAAAATATAGTGCGTTTCATGTTTTTATTTTGGGTTTAACAAGGAAACGTCCTCAATTCATCCCTGCATAATTTTAGATGCTTCGTCCATGAGTGCATCCAGGTCTCAGTTAATTATCTTTGTTTTAGAGCATTATACTTTCGTGACCTTCTGACGCTATAAAAGTAACCACCTGGAAAAACATTTTAGAATTTTAGTTATAAAAATTTCCATTTTCTATAAAAAATATGTGGTGTGGTGGTGTGGAACACTACACGACCTTCCAACCTACAGAAAAAATTAAAAAAAATTATATAACTTTAATAACATTTTTGTAGGATAATTATGCAGCTCTTTTATAAGTAAATATTGTAAACGCAAAAACAATAATCTATGGGAAACGGACGTTTAAAACTTCATGACACCCAGATGCTAATTTAAATTAAGAGAAAAATAATCTTTACTTTTTTAGGATAACTGTGCAATCTCTTTTTTATACAGGCAACATTGTAAAAACAAAAACAATCTATCTCAGATGACGTTTAAAACTTCATGTCATATAGGTATTAGAATAATAGACATAAATGTAATCTAAAGTTCATTCGTTTAACTTATCCCGATGACGTCATGTATGCATTAAATCACGAAATGACCGTCGTCTGTAATTTAAAACAAAAATATGAGCACTGATACCAACCTTTCCACAGAACAACTTTCCTTTATTTGCTTATACGTTGATTGAGGTTACATACGCTCGCCGGTTGGTTTGTTTCTTCGTTTATTCATTCCTTCTTGAGTTAATATTGTAAAAGATCGGTTCTTTTCAGAACCACATTACTTTCTAGTGTTAATTTAAGGTAAAGATTAATTCGTTTTACAGAAAGAGATAACATTTATGTTTTCATTTGTAGCACATCAACATGCCTCGTAGGTCAATAATTACCGTAGACGAATTGATCCATAACTTAGTCGAATACTTTAATAAAGAAAAAAAGAACAACGGGCCCTTATCACCATTAACAGCAGTGCATGCAAGGGTTACCGATGCTTTGAAAATTGACACGAAAACTATTTCTAATGCTTTACGACGACATCAAAATCAAGAAGAAAACAAGGAAAATGAACCTCAACGAAAAAGTCTAAAACAAAAGACATGGATCAACGACAAAAAGTGAAATCTACTACAATTTACAACATGTATATTAACCATGAACATGTTACATTAGATACGCTCTTAACAAAAATTAAAGAAAGAGGTATCGTTGAGTGTAAAAGGACTAGCCTCTATCACGTTTTGTTGGACATTGATTTCATTTCAAGCAAACTAACAATAGAAAAGCTCTTTGCGAAAAACTTCAATAGCATCGATGAGGTTAAAATTTTGAGAAGTTACATCACTTATATGAAACAAGATATCTACAAGCAGTTCGTTTATCTCGACGAAACATGGATATTTGCAAAGGAAGCAACAAAAGAATATGGCAAGATTCCAGTTCAAAATGCTTTAAGAATCTTGGTGGGAAGGCAAACGTTATATAGTTCTACATGCTGAACAGAAGATGGCTTTGTGGAAGGAACAGAACTTATATTCTCTACCACAAATAAGCAGCGATTATCACGATTGTATGAATTCGGAAAACTTTGTTAAATGGTTAACAAATCAACTTTTGCCAAACTTAACAAAGCCATCTATAATCATTATGGATAACGCTCCGTACCATTCACAAATTGTCAATCGCCAACCAACTACAAATTGGAAAAAAGAAGAAATTACAGAGTGGCTTAGGGAAAAAATTACTCATGAAAAGAAGCATTTAAAACGGAATTACTACATATAGCAAAGCTACATAAGGAAGAGAAACAATATTTGGTCGATAATATTATTAGAGAACATGGACACGAAATTTTACGCTTGCCTCCTTACCACTGTCAATTTAACCCAATAGAGATGGTATGGGGAATAAGCAAAACTTATTATGATAAACACATTGGAAGAGATGGTTATGGGGATGATAATGTCAAACAGATGTGGAAAGAAGCGTTAGAAACAGTTTCACGTTCAGTTTGGTTAAAAACGATTAAACATGCAGAAGCTGAAATTCTAAAGTCTTGGGAACAAGAAAAAGTTTATGATTTGCAAGTAAATCCAATTATTATAAATCCAAACAATAACACAGATCCAGAAGATGAAGTGTAGTGAACATTTAATTTCTTGTTTTTAATTGAATTCTTAACGCAAACAGTTTTCTCCAAAAACTTAATAATAATCTATAATAATAACATATAATGTATGTTATTGTACACTAAAACATTATAATTTATAACAATAAATTATTTTCAACACAGTCGTGCTTAAATGTGAATGAACAAATTTACGTTTTGTTACATTATGGTGTATTTTTTTTATGTACTCAATAAGTAAGAAACACTTGGTTATAATGTATTTGACACGATACTTTGAATAAGTTTAAAAAAGTGCTATAATTCAATTACATTAAATACACCAATAATTTTGAATTGCAGTATAATAATCTTCTACACAAACAAGTGTATAAACACCGATGAGTGAAATTATCATTCCGTATTTTGCAATTCGAATATTTTCTCAAAGCATAATGATTAGTGGCATTCCTAAAAATTCAATCTTTATGAATAAATCAAATAAATAACCATTAACTCACAAATTTGCAAATAGAATATATTGCAGAAGCTGAAATTCTAAAGTCTTGGGAACAAGAAAAAGTTTATGGTGTCCAAGTCAATCCAATTATACATCCAAACGATAACACAGATACAGAAAATGAAGTGTAGTGAACATTTAATTTTTTGTTTTTAATTGAATTCTTAACGCAAACAGTTTTCTCCAAAAACTTAATAATAATCTATAATAATTATAATAATAACATATAATGTATGTTATTGTACATTAACATTATAATTTATAACAATAAATTATTTTCAACACAGTTATGTTTAAATGTGAATGGACGAATTTACGTTTTATTACATTATTGGTTATATTGTGTTTGAAACGATACTTTGAATAAGTTTAAAAAGTATAAATTCAATTACATTAAATACACCAATAATTTTGAATTGCAGTATAATAATCTTGTACACAAACAAGTGTATAAATAAACACCGATGACTGAAATTATCATTACGTATTTTAATTCGAATGTTTTCTAAAGCATAATGATTAGTAGCGTTCCTAAAAATTCAATCTTTATGAATAAATCAAATAAATCGATTAACTCACAAATGTATTGCCGTCAAAGATATATAATCCTACTTTTTGAAAACTATAGAACAATTCCCTTTCTTTAAGAATTCATTGGTCTTAACCTACAAATACCTATTTACAAAATTTTGCAACATTTTAGAATATATAATAACTTACCAAAATTCATCTGCTACGTTTTAAGTTTTATTGAAAATAATATGCTTTTTTGTGTACATCTACGATCAAAAAAACTTTTGTCTTTTTACAAACATTTACATTTATGTGAAGTGTTGTTAAAGTTGGTAATGTTGGTATCAAAACTGTTCGTTAAAGAAAACTTAATTTTTGTTAACGTTATCCTTGTTAGTTACTTCAGTTAATAAAGCCATACAAAACGACACTCTTGGAATAATACGTTAACTAATAGTGTACATTGTATTCAATATGTAAAAGGATAGTCATACAAATTCGTTTGATTCATCGATCAATCGGGATAAGTTAAACGAATGTCCTGTATTTTGACTTCGTGGATTAAAAATACTATTTCGTTCTTTCTATTAAGTGTTACAATTTAGGGTTAAAAATAATTTATTCCTGAGGTTAAAAATAAAAATTCACTCTACTAAATAATAATTTTTTAAAAATCAGCAATTAACATTTAAGATAAACTTTTGATTAACATTTGGATGTATTTACATTTGTACAGTTATTAAAGTTAAAATTTACCAAAATCGTTGCCCTTACAATTAAGAACGTTATTGAATGATGTTGAAACGATAGATGCATTGATAGTATTTATTTGGTTTTCTGAATCAATTTTTTTCATTTTTCCCAAAAATTTTTTTCTATAATTTTTTTTTTTTATAAACTTTCAACAATCCTCATCCGAAACGACTTAATCCGTGTCTTTTGAGAACGTCGACATTTATTTAATAAAAGACGTGCGTCGAAAACAATGACCTTATAAAACAGGATGTTTAAAAAAAGTTGCTTCTTTGGGGTAGTTTAAGGTTTTTTTCCAATGGGCTGAGTTGAACATCCTCTTTATATTACAAAAATCGTGAATGGTTTGTGTCAGGTTTTCTTAAAGCAATGTAATTTCTGCATAGTTTTATAAAATCGACTGGGTTATTCACTGAATTCTGAACAATGAATACTCTAACAAATCTGTCATTGTGGATTGATAATTCAACTAATTTTTTTCATTTGACCCATGATCAGTGCAACCTAAAAATTGAAATGGTAAGGGATTGTTTATATACATTAGTCAATTATCTCTATTCAATAAATATCTATTTTGCAGCCAAAGATCTATAAGCCGTCGTCACTGTGGTGTTTATATTCTAAATTGAAAAAGATGTTCAAGTTGAAGGAAGATGTTGATATATTCGTTTTTCCATTACAGAATTCATGAAGAATAATTTGTATCAACTAAAAGTCTATGTATTCAACGGCATAAATTGAAGAATTCATGTTGAAGGCGCCTGACTATACGTACTTTTAGTTAAGGTATAACGATTTTAGTTTTTTTTCCAATTCTCATTATAAAAATTATTGTGTTTTATAGGTTGTCACAGACTTTGGTATTTTGGAGCATGTCTCGCGAAGAACTGCACGATTTGGCTGTACAGGACGTAACAACTGAGGATCAGTGCTATTAGTGAAGATAAAACCAAAACTTATACTTCGAGGCAATTTACAATTGTACCAAGCGATGGATTGGTTGATTACGTCTCTTTGTACCGAAAATATGCAGCATTACGAGGAACATACTAAAATTGACAGCTGGTTTTGTCGTATCATAATGGCAAATGTAGTGCTCAGACTGTTGAAAAACACCTTAGGCAAAATGCCGAGGATAATGCAGAGTTCCTCAATCTACCGGATGCCCATAAGCACACAGCACTGCTTTCGCAGGAGTGCGGCGACGATCTTTGCAGAAAGCGGCGGTGATACAAGGGCACTGAAGCAGCTTGGTGGATGGCGATCGGATAAAGTAGCCGAATCATATGTAGAAATTCTCTGCAAAATAAAATTAAAATTGTCAGAACATTACTGGTACAGCAGCTATAAGTATACCAAAAACGGCGAAGGAACTGTCAGCTTTGGTGTTGGCTCCTGAGTTACAATTTCAAATCCATCCAACTGTATTTTCAATTTTATAAAGAATAAGTTTCAGTAACATTAATTGATCGATTTGTTCATCAGTAAGAATTTTGACTTCTTTGGCTTATAACAGTCATTTTTCTTTCAGAAAAGCTTTTAATTTCGGATATTGGGATAGTCAATATTTTGACCATTACTATCGATTTCAATGAAATAATTGCACAAGGTGGAAGCAGTATATTTTGCTTTTTTCATAAATATGCTAAAAAGACATTTTCATTGGTGTGATTTTGTATTTTGTTTTGACGGCACCATAAAATCTTCAAGATTTTTCATAATTTTCTGGATTTTGAGGCAATAGTTGGTTAACAACCTCTTCAGCACTTCAATATCAAACTCATCCATTTTCGCAACTACGCGTCGTTAACAGACTAAGTTTAACAATGGCGAATGTTGTCATTATTTATTTACTCGTTGTTATGGCATTGAAACATCTGGGATTTTAAAATAATTCATAAATTTCGTTAGCCTTGAATAGTGTAGCTTCTTGTCAAAGTGACTTTTCTAATAATTTAAATTTATCATAGATGTAATATTTAATTTTCAGAAAATAATATAATTATTTCTATTATTACTCCATAAAAAATAGTAGATACATTGAAGTTTTAATTTGATTTTTATCTGAAAGCTCGACCAACAAATCTATTCGCTGATTAAATGAGTCATAATTTGTTATCTAATGAACTATTTTTATTTGCCTAGATTTGGGGTGTTTTATTATTACACCAAAATTATGCTCGTGTATAATAATAGAATAATAGAAGCATATTAATTTTGAGTGAAGAATTAGGGTTCCGTCGTACTATAACTTACCCATACATTTCACAAAATAATTTGATACAACTAAAAACATTTATTTTCAACAATATTAAAAACTAAACACAAATAAATAAAGAAACCACACTGCTTTGTCGTTTACTGTCCTTCAGGTAGTTGAAAAATATTTAATAACTGCCAATTGAATCGTGAGTTAAGATTCTTTCAAGAGATTCTGAGTAAAAAGTGTCTTAAGTCCAAGTCCTTATTCCATCTCCATTATTTCTACATGCGAATTAGGTTCATCATTTTCAGAAGAAAGTTCTGAATCTGAATCTAATTCCTCGAGACAAATAATGAATGGTGGAATGTTTTCAATAGAAAATTGACCCCATTAGTTTTGTCCAGTCTTCCAAAATTATTTTTTCGCAATGATTTACATAACCTTATCATATGTCGGACGTACATTTTGAAAGAGCAAGCCTCCATCAATTTGCAACCCTATTTTTTTATTTAGGTTGTGAATTTATGTGCTTATTATAGGTCTTGCAACAATTCCATGCCGACTGAATTGGATTGTAATGGTATGGGAGTAAACGAAGTAAACCACGCTTTTTTAAAATGTCGTCAATTACAAACCGTTTTGTATGATGTTCTCGAAATGATTTAATCAACTCCCACAATTGGTTAAATTGTCGTTAATTTTCACATTGTGGTTAATCAAAAAATCCTGCATTTAAGATTTCTTGCTAGAACAAGTTGGTGGTTTGTTCAACTTCACCGAATAATACGGTGCATTGTTCACCACACACTTCGATTACAGTCTATCCAAAAGAGGAATTAACTGATTAACCACCCAATTTTGGAAAAGTTCTGCAGTCATCGTCTTGTGATAGTCACGGTCATTAGTCAGTAATATCATTTAAGAATAAGAAGCCAAACTTACAACCTGTGTTCATTAAAACGTTTGCCTTCAGACTTAATTGTAGAATTACAGATCCACGTTTCATACAAAACAGAATATCAATTCTCACTTGAATTTAGAAATTGGATGAAATTTGAAAAATGATTTTAATTAACGACACGTTTTATTTCGTATAGTTTTAATTAAAATTAATTTTAATGGACGTAAACCATTAAAATTTTGCACTGTACCTCATCGATTTTATAATTTTTTTTAATAGGTTAATCCTTCAAATGAATGTTCGTGACTGTTAAAAGTTTGGACCTAATTTGAAAATTGTTCGTCACGCCTGTTTCATTTATTGATGCTTTTTACAAATGAAAAATATCAATTTAATATTAAACTATTTCATATAAACTTAAATCACACTAAATATTGTTAATTAAAGCTTTTTTGACGAGGAATTTATTATTTATCAAACTATGAAAGGTTGTTTTTATATAAATTATCTTAATATTTAATTTTTTAGGTATTTTAAGTTTTAAAGTGACACTATTAATCAATTGCAAATTTCAAATGCTCTGTACGTTGCTATGGAAACGGATAATTAAAACATCTCATTTTTAATACCTAAAAAAGGCAATATATCAATCATGTAAAATAAATTAATCAAATTTGACGTTCGTAAAAATATTATACCAACTTTGTAAATAAATCCCAAATCAAAATATTTGATAAAATAAAATGTAATGATTTCTGAATTTCTAAAATCTAATCAGCTCTAAAAATGAAAACAATATAATACAAATTATAAGTATAGGTATTTGTTCTGGAATTATCATGGATATTAACATACATCACACAGAACAACACACGCACGTAGTATAGCACGAATATCGCACAGCACGACGATATACAAGAAAGAAAGACAAAGAAAAAGACACAACACGCAAGAAAAAGAAAGCAAACGATAGCAAGGACAAACAAGAATACCACGAAAAATACGCACAACGCAAAGAAAAAAAATACGATGAGCGACGAAAAAGAAGAACAGCGACACACAGCAAAAACGACATAAACGCACGACGCTAATGTACGTACGAAAGGTTAACGACCAAATAAAAAACACACACATACACACACACAAATATCACACTCACGATATACAACGACGGATAAACTACAAAATTATTTTTATAGGTATTAAGTTTAAAGTGACACTATTAATCAATTGCAAATATTCAAACTGCTCTGTAGTTGCTATGAAACGGATAATTAAAACATCCTCATTTTTAATACTAAAAAAGGCAACATATATCAATCATGTAAATAAATTAATCAAATTTGACGTAAAAAATATTATACCAACTTTGTAAATCAAATCAAATATTTGATAAAATCCAAAACTAATAGATGTCCTGAATTTCTAAAATCTAATCAGCTGTAAGAAATGAAAACAAGTTAATACAAAATTATAAGTAGTAGGTATTTTAGTTCTGGAGTTATCATATTAACATACATCACACAGACACACGCACACACGCACGCATGTACAACGCACGTACGCACACGACAATATATAACACACGCACGCAGCACGCAAAAAAGAACAAACACACACACGCACAGCACACGCAACGCACACGCAACAGCACGCACATACGAATACACACGCAACACACGCACACACGCACACGACACAATACGCACACACGCAACAGCACACACGCACACGCACACACGCACACACGCACATACGCACACGCATACACACGCAACACACGCACATACGCACACACGCAACACGACACGCGCATTACACACGCACACACGACACACGCACACACGCACGCGTAACGCACGCACGCACGCTACACGCACGCGCAGCACGTACCACCCACACTAAGCACACACACACACACCACACAGCACACACCACACTACACACTGACACGCAACGTACGCGTACGCACGCGCACAAGAACACACACACACAACAATATTTACTTTTATGTATTTAAACGACACTATTAATCAATCAAATCCACGCTGTACGTTGAAACGGATAATTAAACATCTCATTTTAATACACTAAAAGGCAAATATATACAATCATGTAAATAAATTAATCAAATTTGACTGTAAAAATATAACCAACTTTGTAAAATAAACTAAATCAAAATATTTGATTAAATCCAAAATGCTAATTAGATTTGAATTTGACTTAAAATAATATGCAACAAATGAAAAAAAAATCTATAATACGTATCATGATTAAATACATCACGACACGCACACACGCACGCACGTACCGCACATACGCAGCACGCACGCACAATACGACACAACGCAATCGCACGCACAGGCGCACACGATATCGCACACATTCGCACACACACACACGACACACGCACACGCACACGCCACACGCACACAGCACACACGCACACGCACACACGCACACCACACATTACACACACGCACGCGCACGCAACGCAACGCACAACAACACACAGGCACACACAGCGACACACGCACAGCTACACGCACACGCAAACGCCGACACGCACGCAAGGTTCCCATGTACGCACGCACGACGCATACCAAACACACACTAACCAACGATCAAACGAGCTCACGCTCAGCGCACACGCGCACGCCACACAACACACAAACAATTTTATCATGTACTGTAATATGTGATTTAAACAGGTGATAAACAGGCAAAATCCACTGTAATTGTTATTGGAACGTATTTTATAGCAAATAAGCTCTTTTAAAACATGTGATATGACACTTTTGTTTTTAATTTGAAAACTATCAGTATTTGTATTTTAAAATTGTGTTAAGACTATAGAATGATATACAGTATAAAGGACATCTACCTCTCGTTTTGAGTTTTGCTTAGAACGTATTTGCTTAGTGTATTTGGGACTGTTATTGACATTGTAGGTTCTTGAGTGCCATTAGATAGTTCTACAAAAGAGGTAACAGGAACTTAGGGAGAAGGATTCAAAATGACTGTGTTCAGATGTGGGAGATACTTGGTCTACTGAGGAAGAAGCATCAGCTTGTCGAGATAGAAAAGTTCGGTCTGTTACAGAAGACATTAAGAATTCTGCTTTAGTGAATTGTTCGGTGTTGAACGGCTAGATACCTGTCTTTCGAAAACCAGAAAGTATTGTTCTGTGTTACAGCCAAAGAGTATGTAGTAGCCAGTCATTATAAACCCTGACTTTCAAATGTGGCAAAAACTGCACATCGAGAAGCTGAAGTGTGTGGCTACAGTATGGTGAAGACGTTAACTTCCTTTTCTTTGAATATCATTAACATTTCTAAACGTATGATTATTTAGAATCAACAATATTGGCTGATCCTTGGTGAATTTTGTGTGATTAATAATGTTTTGAGTTTTAAATAATTTGCTATTAGTGAATTCCTAAGAACACTTTCAAAATAGTCTGTGTCTAATTTTGGACAAACAGTGGAACATTTCCAATTATTGACTATAAAAACACTGATTTGTATTGAGTTGTCACTTGTCATGTTCACCATGCTTAATGTTAGATGAAGTGTAATTGAGAGATCCCAATTGTAGTGATTGATGAGATTATACTTCATAAATAGTTCAAGAGCATGTATGACATTTGTTTTATTAAAATGTTTTGCCCTTCCCAGGATAACCTTAACGAGAGTTCTTTGTGGCGTCCCATGAAGGTTTTAAACCAATCACATCCTGACATTTGATTTATTTCTTAAGAAATGACCATTTTTATTTTAGGACCATAATTATGAGTTTAAACCGTGATGCATTCTACTACAAGTGATTATAGTTCTTCGGAGAACACCATACCATGTAAACAATTAAAATGAAAAACAATGCTTTCCTTGTTGGGACCATTAGAATATTTCTTCACATTGCGTTGAAGTGCAGATTTTGAAATATCAAAAGCCTGCTGTATGTATTCTCATTAATCTGCAATACTTCACAATGGAAATTCATGTTGTCTACTTTGTGAGGTCCTTACATTGAAAAAGAGCTAACAAACTGAAAATAAATAAATTGAAATACTACTGGGAGGTGGAACAATGTCCCAGGCAATCTTTAATGACTCTATATCTTTACATTATTTTCTATATTGACTTGAAACATTATACAATAAGAAAAATTTATTTATACGTCAGTTAAATTCTCACCTTTGGAGGATGAAATCGATAATGTTGTCTCTTGATCTCACCACATGTGCACCACTACCAAAATGAAAAATACAGAACTCAGTTGAAAGTTAAAGGTGAAAAATTTGACATATCTCACCCCTCCCATTGTCGTACGTCCATTTGTATTTTTTCTAAATTTGTAATTCTGTTCTTGTAAAAATAAGCAGGGTGCCGACTAAATACAATAGATATGGGAGGGTTCGAAATAGAGAAGGAGTCGTTTGGAACGCGACTATTGGATCTCTCCGTGCCGATGGGTAGTATCCCGTGCGTCGAACATACATGGCGTAGGTGGTGGATCATCCGTGTGATCACGGCACCAATTTCGTAGCGGAAGCTCGAATTTTCGATTTTGTATCTCGCTTTGGTGGTTGAATTTGTTACCGATGTTGGCAGGACATGTCAAGGTGTGGCTGGTGCCCACTATGTCTTAAGTTCGAGAACCTACAGCCCTCGGATGTGTTGTATTGGTGGTGATGCTGCACAGTGGTGTTTGTGTAATTATCGTTGTTCTGGTAATGGTGACCGAGATGATTGTTGTTGCTGTTGTCTCTGACTTTATCCATTGAAGTGTTGTGTTTGTGTTTTGGTTATGACCAGTGCTTTGAAGAGGTTTTAACGCACGGGAGTTAGTGTTATTTGTGAGCCTTTAAAAATTTCAAAAAAATGTTTAAACGTTTAACACAAACAATTTCAAACTCAATATAAAATCAACTTCACTTGTAAACTTTTTATAATCCATCCTTGTTATTTTGGTTCCAAAACGATCTTTTCTGATTACCCAATCAATTCAATATCTCCATTCTTCATTTGCGCGTTCCATATTATTTAACATTCAAATATCTGTTCAAAGCATGCCTCATTATCGCATTTCCAGCTAGCAGTTTGTCTACTTTCTTTCTGGTTTTGCACACTACCTTCACGTTTTCGGTCCATGCACACTTTTGGCCTACGCACATTACAAATACAACCAAAAAGTGATCACATTATTTTTGTATATGAGATCAAAACAAATGAGACTGTTACTTTACCGATGTATTTTGCGCAGGGATAATTAAAAACCATATAATTACAGTAAAAATTTTAATCTAATTAATATTGTAGTTACACTTGGGAATTTTACTCTTGATTTTGTAAAAAAAATTTAAGGTATACAGTTTTGAAGATAAAGAGTTATAGATAACGAGAAGATATGAGTTAGTAAAGCAGAAATCACTTAGATTTAATTAATACAAATAATTGTAATTCTGAAGAACGTGAGGAAATTCATAAAGTCTGCGCAAAATATTCAGATGTTCTTCTAACAGAGAACGATAAGTTAACAGTAATAAAGGTGAGTAGTGAAAATATTAGAGTAAAAGAACATGCATCTCCGGCGTGTAAACATAAAATACCGTATAGTTAAAAGTTAGTGATTAATAAACAAAATTATGAGTAAATTCGATTGGTCATCACCTTTATTGTTAGTGCCATAAAACACCGGTAACGCAGAATTGTTATAGGTTATAGATATTATAAACATTTCAAATGCATAAGAGGGTCAGTATATTTTTCATACATAGGTGTAATTCAAAACTACAACTAAATTGAGTTACATAAGCAGAAATTTTCAAATTAAAATTCACGGGTCCAATACTGAACTGAGTTATCCGGACATTCAAGGCAGTACATTAGAACATAAATTAATGATTAAATATAGCAAAGACATTGAAGTTAGGTTGTTGATAAAGAAAAAGATCGTTCAGCTTCGAAACATGGCATATATGCCAGCCGAGGTACCACCACTTACGATGGGCTCCTTAATATTGGGTCTCCGATTTTCTGAGCTCGGTAAGGGCTGCCGTTACCTTTTCCTTCATCTTTAATCTATTCTCATCCTTATTCTTCCTTCTCGCCCTCACTGTCTTCCTATCGGATTAAAAGTCCCAAATTAAAAATAAGATGGCTGTGGTTTCTAGGGTAATAAATTCCGGACGTAAAATCCTGCCCATTCGGATGTCCGGGAGGCAGGGCCCAAGCGACCCGGTCATCGAAAGTATCAACTTTCTGATTCACTACTGCAACATCCGCGGTATCAGGTCTAATCTTAATGCTATTCACCAACATCTTGAACAATTACAACCTGATATTTTGTTTCTATCTGAAACACAAGTCTCCTCTGAAAGCTCCGAGTCACCCGACTTGCAATTTCCTCAATACCACCTTCACTCTAACTTTCGATATAAAGGAAGCGTATGTGCCTACATCAAGGACAAAATTGCTTGCAAGAGGGTTTCTTCCTCAGAAATAAAAATTTTGACGTGATTCAGTTTAAACATTCTTGTCCTAATTTTGTGAAATTCTACTGTTGCATTTATAGGTCTCCTAATGACAGTAACTTTCAAGACTTCTTCGATTACCTTAGTATGAAAGTTGATTACCTCCTGTCTCAGTTTCATAACTCTAATTGGCTTCAGTTTTCATATACTACAAATCCTGCTGGACATAGTGCAGAAACATTTGCTATTTCATGTGATCTCACACAAACGATTTCTGAACCCACAAGAATCCCTGATAACCCTAACCATACTCCACATCTTCTAGATCTCTTTCTTCATCTGTTTATAAACTTCCGTTCTTTCGCCTTTAGGTCTTTCCGACCATTGTCTAATAGAAATCATTTCTACTGTAAATTCCTTTGTTCGCAAAACCGATAGAACCTTGTGGTGTTTTAAGTCAGCTCGATGGAGTGATTTACTTTCTTTGCAACCTTTCCATGGCGTGAATATTGTTTTAAGTCGTCCCTTCTTCGGACATCGCTCTTTCAGTATCTGAAGTCATCCTCATGGGAATGGAGTTATCATTCCCAAAAACAGTACCGTAAGGTCATTCACGTTCCCAACCCTGGTTCAATAAGGCTTGTGCTGATGCAATATCTTTAAAAATAAATATTACATTAAATGGAAATCTAATAAATCGGTGACAGTCATGTAGAATACGTTGGTGCTAGAAATATCTGCAAAAGTGTCATCACTAAAACTAAAAAGTTGTTCGAACAACGAAAATGCAATGAACTAGCTACTTTAGGCAGTCGTAAATTTTGGTCTTTAGCTAAAGCCATTAGCAAAAACTTTGAACATCTTCATTTCTGACATCTATTGACGGATCGGTAGTTGCTGATTCTGTAGACAAAGCCAATGTTTTTGTGGATTTGTTTGCATCAAACTCGTGTCTCAATGATTCTGGAAAAGATGTGCCCTAGTCAACTCTTCTTCATACCTATGAAACAATTCATTTTCGGTACAAGCTCTTGGAATCGATCATCAGTAGGCTTGATCTCAATAAGGCGACTGGCCCAGACGGTATCCCAGCTATTGTCTTAAAAAATGTTCCCCGAACTAGTACCAGTCCTATCTAAGCTCTATACGATCTCTATGTCTTCTGGGGAAGTTAGCAAATTTCAACCTATTCCAAAAAGACGATAAGACCTACCAATTGCCATCACTTCCATTTTGTCTAAAATCATGGAAAAGCCATCAATCAGCAACTGCTCACGTTCCTTGAAACTAACAAACTCCTTAGTGACCACCAATATGGGTTTAGGCAAAGTCGTTCAACAGGTGATCTTCTTTCATGTGTGACCCAAGTTTGGAACAATACAGTAGAGTAACAGTTGAAGTCACTTTAGATATCTCAAAGGCATTTGACCAAGTTTGGCATAAGTATTTACTTGCCAAACTCACCTCGGTTGGGTTAACTGATACACTCATCAACTGGGTTTCTAGTTTCTTTAATAAAAAACGAATACGTGTCGGAGTTGATGGCTTTTTTCCAAAAGAAGCATTAACGCAGGCGTACCACAGGGATCCGTTATAACGCCTATACTTTTTCTGCTGTATATAAATGACCTTATTTCTTCAACAGCTAACCCTATCCATTGCCTTGCTGACGATAGCACTCTTCCCTGTAGTTCATCTCAGTCTACTCATAGTGATAATCCACCTTCTATGTCAAATTAACAAATTAAAGCTGAAATGGCAAATTCAATCAACAAAGACATTCAACGTATTCTCGAATGAGGAAGCAATAATCTAGTCTTTAGTAATTCCCAATACGCTCTCGATATCGTTGATCGTATTCAAAAGAGAGCGATTAGGCTTATAAATGACCCGTCCTTAGATTCTCACATATAGTCCCTTGAGCATAGAAGGATGGTTTCAGTTCTTTCTTCGTATTATCGTTATTACAACGGCTATTGTGCTTGAATTATATTCTTTGATACCATCTCGGCTATCTTTGCGAGAAACACTCGGTTCTCATTCACATCATCAGTATGCAGTACAAATCTCCACTTGTCGTACCAAACGGGCGCAATCCACATTTTCTACACGGCTTCTAAACACTTAATCTCCCTAGTTCCTGTTTCCTCTCACTTATGATATGAAAAATTTAAGGTAGCTGCATAGGCATCTATTGGCAATTCATTATCCTCTATCCATCCTCCTAAGTGTTCCTGAGTGCTTTAGCACGATAGGCCAAATTTAGCCTGTTCAGGTCCACAATCATAAAAACACAGCACTTACTTTGAGGCAAAAATCTTTTTCTATAAACAAAACGAGCTCCCAAACGTCATCCCCTATTCCGTACAGATTTTTTATGAAACGCTACGCGATGGAAGCTCGCGTAGACGTCGCAGTGAAAAATGCAAGAAATTAAGCAGTTCCTTTGCTTAAGATATTCTGAGTAACAAACGGGCATGTGAAACCTGCTAAGCATCTGAAACTTGATATTTATTGAAAAGTTTGACTAGATCGTAGACATCATTAATTGTTTCGGCCATTCTTCTAGCTACAACGTAATTGATGAGATTGGGTGAATTTGTGTACAGAATTGGTTTTTAACAATTTTGACCATTTCGTCAATAATTTAACCGGGAAAGACACCTTGTAAGACACCGTTGGAATAATACATCGATCCTATTGCTGAAGCGGAATGCTCTCAAAGGCGTAAGAGAAGACGAACATGTGACCCTGTTACCGCACTTCTTTCATTAGACACTCTGCGAAATTGCGCTTCTTCGAACTTGGATTGCTCGTTAATCGCACGGTGAATCACTGTGGGTATTGTCTCACGCTTTCGACATTACAAACTTTAATATGGACGGGCTTTCAGAGCCAACTTCCTATTGACGAGACTTTTATGCAAAGAGCATCTTACATGACGACTATCAATACATCCCAAACAATAAATCTGTCGTTATTGAAATGACGAAGCAAGCTCTCTAGAATGAATATTAATATTAACTAGCGTACTATCAAATTCCACCACACTGTTCTGGGACTATACCAAATTGAACCGATGCACGAAGCAGAGTGTCAGCTAGGTACTTCCTATCTAACACGCATTCGATTTTTAAAGTTCGAGCTTATTCATTTTACCTATGCCTTGTTTTGTAAAGACAAAAATATATGAAATATCGATTTCAGTTAAATTAGTGCTAATATAACAGTTTCAGAAGTATATCAGCGTCTATAATTTTCTTTGCATTCAGTTGTATTTGGAAATGTAATAGTGAATTAACACATCAATCCTTTAAAAAATGTAATGAATGGCTTTAGGTTTTATGAAAAGTCGAATATATGCACGTATTAGTACATATTTGTCCTTCATCTAGCTACAAGAAGGCATTGATGTTAGATATATTAGATATTTATACGAAATTGATTATTAATACCAGTGAGATAGCAAATAAACTTCAGCATTATGTTTAATTTATATGGATTCCATTCTTAAGGGTATCAATCGATATTCGATTCATTCAATTATAAACGTTATATATCAATTAACTATAAATTACAGAACTCATTGTATAATCCATAAACAGTACATAAATTACATTTATTAAATCTAGTTTGGTTTATTATTATATCAATAATTAATTCTTACAATCAAAACAATTTGAGAGTGATTTGTGAAATGCAGTGCTTTAAAATTTTGTAGTTTTCCGCGACACGAATCGGTATATTACCAGAATTTGAAATAAAACAGCTAAAAAATTCCAAAGCATACATTAAATTGTATTTATAGCTAGCTTAAATAAGCCTGTCCGCGTACTGGTACGTAACTGGTTGCGTTTGTGTCTAGAAAATTTTAAAGTTGTATGCATTAATCAATATTAATATTAATATAATATATATATATATATATATATATATATATATATATATATATATATATATTATAATATTAATATTAATATGTATCTTTTGTTAACGTAAGGTTTAAGACAGGACTGATTTGACTTACGTTTAACGTAACCAAAATTATTAGTAAAACTCACGAAACGTAGAGCTAGTTTTGCGATATTTACCTGTGCCGTGTTCTGATTTCGTTTGAACCGTTACAGTTATTACTTATCCTTAATTTATTCTCATAATAATTCTTGTCCTCACTGTAATCTTTATAAGGTCAAAATTAACAAAAGGTGGATGTTTTTACGCAAAATTAAACTTAAAATCCTGCTCCATCGGATGTACTCAGGACTAGAACGTGTCATAGAAAGCACACTTTATGATCCATTATTAACATCTGAGTATCAGTCTAATCTTAACCAACAATGTTGCTTCTATCAAACTCAACTTTTTGAAACTAATTGGCCCGACTAGCAATTTGAAAACAAATTTACTCTAACTTTGATATAAAGAATGCGTGTTAAGGACATCACTTAAATTGTTTCTTTGGTCCAAACATTGTCCTAAATTTGTGAAATTCTACAGTTGCTTCAACGATAGTAATTTTAAATTCTTGGATAACCTTTGAAGTTAACCATTTTCTGTAACAGTCACATTATTGCGATATCTCAATTTGGGAATTTCAATGTTCATAACTCTAATTGGCTTCAATTTTCCTGTACTAAAGTGCTAGTCATAACACAAAAGCATTTACTTTTCATGTGATCTGAAATTGAAATTTGATAACTATACCTCTTTGTACATTAAACGCTTGTTTACAAGGCTTGAGTTATTTTAGTAGGTCTAATACAAGTATTACTATTTCATATTCCTCTGTTATTCAAACACTGATACAATCTTATGGTTCCTTAAGTCAACTAAAATTCATTATTTGAAACGTTCCCATGGAATAAATTTCGTTATTGGTTCTGTGATTGGACATTGCTTTCAATATTTGAAGATATCCTCCTGGGTAGAGTACAGTAAAAACATAACCGTATTTCGTTCGCTAGTTTAATAGTTTATGCTGGTCAAAGCTTTCAAAATAAATCTTACCAAATGTAAATTCAATAAAACGGTCAATCATGCAGACTGCGTGTACTACGAAAACCAAATTCAATAAAGTAGCTATGTTCTTTGATTGCTATTCCTTTCATTTTGTCTAAGTCACAAAGAAGGTCATCCATCAGTAATTTCTTTCTTCCATTGAATCTAACAAACTCGGTATTATTTAGTTCTATAGGTTTTACCTGTAATTTATTCTACTATTTTAAGTTAATTTAGATTATTTCAGATTTTTATTCAATTTCTTCTATTTTCTTTAACTTCTTTATGCATTTCAAACTACATTCAAATACAAAATACTCCATTAAAAACTCAAAAATCTAAGTATTTTAAATAAATTTGCAGGACTTTAACGATACCATTTAAAGAGAAATAGCTTAATTTTCAAATAGCATTGATGAGCTTACAGATTTAATTAATATAAAAATGTAATATAGAAGAGTGAGATATAATTCATAATATTTGTGCAAAATACGCATGTACTCTAAATGAAAAATTGCACATTAACCGTGATAAATTGAGTCAAGAGAAATCTGTCAAATGCGTGAAAACTGTACATGGTCATCACCTTCATTATTAATATAGGAACGATCAATAACAGAGGCGAATGGTTATAGATTTTAGAATACAGCTGTCAACTTTTGGGTCCAGTTTAAATTAATTATTATTAACATTAAGTTGTATTTACTTAGTTCAGACGCATCCTGTATATAGGATGACATAGTAATTCAGTTTACTATATTGTTAGAGTATACGTAAAAGTGTTTATAGATTGTTGAAAAAATACTTGTGCACGCGCAAAGACATCAGACAATGTAACTACAAGCAATAATTTTAATTACGCCATGTAGTCAATTATAGGTGGTAGGCATGTATACTCCATCCAGCCGGGAGGTACCACCACCCTTACCATGGGCTCCTTAATATTGGGTCTCCGATTTTCTGAGCTCGGTAAGGGCTGCCGTTACCTTTCCATCATCCTAATCTATTCTCATCCTTATTCTTCCTTCTCGCCCTCACTGTCTTCCTATCGGATTAAAAGTCCCAAATTAAAAAATAAGATGGCTGTGGTTTCTAGGGTTATAAATTCCGGACGTAAAATCCTGCCCCATTCGGATGTCCGGGAGGGCAGGGCCCAAGCGACCTCGGTCATCGAAAGTATCAACTTTCTGATTCACTACTGCAACATCCGCGGTATCAGGTCTAATCTTAATGCTATTCACCAACATCTTGAACAATTACAACCTGATATATTGTTTCTATCTGAAACACAAGTCTCCTCTAAAGCTCCGAGTCACCCGACTTGCAATTTCCTCAATACCATCTTCACTCTAACTTTCGATATAAAGGAGGCGTATGTGCCTACATCAAGGACAGAATTGCTTGCAAGAGGGTTTCTTCCTTAGAAAATAAAAATTTTGACGTGATTTGGTTTAAACATTCTGGTCCTAATTTTGTGAAATTCTACTGTTGCATTTATAGGTCTCCTAATGACAGCAACTTTCAAGACTTCTTCGATTACCTTAGTATGAAAGTTGACTATCTCCTGTCTCAGTTTCCATCTTGCGATATCTCATTTGTAGGCGATTTCAATGTTCATAACTCTAATTGGCTTCAATTTTCATCTACTACAAATCCGCTGGTCATAGTGCAGAAACATTTGCTATTTCATGTGATCTCACACAAATGATTTCTGAACCCACAAGAATCCCTGATAACCCTAACCATACTCCACATCTTCTAGATCTCTTTCTTACATCAAACCCTCTTGTTTATAAAACTTCCGTTCTTTCGCCTTTAGGTCTTTCCGACCATTGTCTAATAAAATCATTTCTACTGTACCTAATTCCACTGTTGTTCGCAAAACCGATAGAACCTTGTGGTGTTTTAAGTCAGCTCGATGGAGTGATTTACGGGATTTCTTTGCAACCTTTCCATGGCGTGAATATTGTTTTAAGTCGTCCTCTTCTTCGGACATCGCTCTTTCAGTATCTGAAGTCATCCTCATGGGAATGGAGTTATACATTCCGAAAAACAGTACCGTGTAGGTCATTCACGTTCCCAACCCTGGTTCAATAAGGCTTGTTCTGATGCAATATCTTTAAAAATAAATGTTACATTAAATGGAAATCTAATAAATCGGTTGACAGTCATGTAGAATACGTTGGTGCTAGAAATATCTGCAAAAGTGTCATCACTAAAACTAAAAAGTTGTTCGAACAACGAAAATGCAATGAACTAGCTACATCTCCTTTAGGCAGTCGTAAATTTTGGTCTTTAGCAAAGCCATTAGTAAAACTTTGGAACATCTTCATTTCCCCCTGACATCTATTGACGGATCGGTAGTTGCTGATTCTGTAGACAAAGCCAATGTTTTTGTGGATTTGTTTGCATCAAACTCGTGTCTCAATGATTCTGGAAAAGATGTGCCCTAGTCAACTCTTCTTCATACGTTATGAAACCAATTCATTTTCGGTACAAGCTCTTGGAATCGATCATCAGTAGGCTTGATCTCAATAAGGCGACTGGCCCAGACGGTATCCCAGCTATTGTCTTAAAGAAATGTTCCCCGAACTAGTACCAGTCCTATCTAAGCTCTATACGATCTCTATATCTTCTGGGAATTCCTTCATCATGGAAGTTAGCAAATGTTCAACCTATTCCCAAAAAGGTGATAAGACCGATCCTCAAATTACAGACCAATTGCCATCACTTCCATTTTGTCTAAAATCATGGAAAAAGCCATCAATCAGCAACTGCTCACGTTTCTTGAAACTAACAAACTCCTTAGTGACCATCAATATGGGTTTAGGCAAAGTCGTTCAACAGGCGATCTTCTTTCATATGTGACCCAAGTTTGGAACAATACAGTAGAGCAGTCCGGTGAAACAGTTGTAGTCGCTTTAGATATCTCAAAGGCATTTGACCAAGTTTGGCATAAGTGTTTACTTGCCAAACTCACCTCGTTTGGGTTAAATGATGCGCTCATCAACTGGGTTTCTAGTTTCCTTGATGAAAGACGAATACGTGTCGTAGTTGATGGCTTTTTTTAAAAAGAAGTTAGCATTAACGCGGGCGTACCACAGGGATCCGTTATAGCGCCTACACTTTTTCTGCTGTACATAAACGACCTTATTTCTTCAACAACTAACCCCATCCATTGCTTTGCTGACGATAGCACTCTTCACTGTAGTTCATCTCAGTCTACTCATAGTGATAATCCACCTTCTATGTCAAATCCAGAAATTAAAGCTGAAATGGCAAATTCAATCAACAAAGACATTCAACGTATTCTCGAATGGGAAGCAATAATCTAGTTAAATTTAATGCTAACAAAACTCAGTGTTGCCTTATGTCCGCCAAAAAGATCGATCATTTCCTGTTGTAAGTATGAATGGCTCAGTTCTTAAGTTTTCAGACTCTATTACTCTGTTGGGTATGACTGTATGTTCAAATCTCTCATGGGTTGACCAACTTCTGTCAGCTGCTTGTAAAATAGGCTTTTTGTACAGATGTAAGCAGTACTTTACCCCTCGACAACTCCTTCTGCTGTATAAGGCCCAAATTCGCCCTCACTTGGAATATAATTCTCACCTTTGGGTTAGTGCTCCCCAATACGCTCTCGATATCGTTGATCGTATTCAAAGAGAGCGATTAGGCTTATAAATGACCCGTCTTAACTTCTCACATACAGTCCCTTGAGCATAGAAGGATGGTTTCAGTTCTTTCTTTGTATTATCGTTATTACAACGGCTATTGTGCTGGTGAATTACATTCTTTGATACCATCTCCGGCTATCTTTGCGAGAAACACTCGGTTCGCTCAATTCACATCATCAGTATGCAGTACAAATCTCCACTTGTCGTACCAAACGGGCGCAATCCACATTTTCTACAAAATTGGAAGTTTAAGGTTTTAAGTTGGTTTGGAGGGGCAATTCATTATCCCTCTATCCATCCTCCTAAGTGTTCCTGAGTGCTTTAGCAAGGTTATTTAACCTGTTCAGGTCCACAATCATAAAAAAAAAAAAAAAGAAAGAGAACACAAGCTCTTGGCTCTTAAACCATAAATTAAAAAATCATCGTTTATTCATTAGTACTTTGGAATAATAAAAATGTTAGAATCGTCAAAGCAAGCTTTAACATAGTACCTTTATGTACCGCAAAGATAAATGCTAAAATCTATTCAAAATCGATACCTTTTGAACAAAGAAATCTATCCGAATTGCGGTATAAACCGACCTTAAGATAGTGACATTTGTGCGAAAATTACGAAACAATATCTACATAATCCCAATTTTTTTTATAAAGACTTTCACTTTTGTATACGTTTGTTTTCCATATGGTTTTTTTTCGGTTTTTCAATAATTATTTTTACTCATTAATTTATTTTTTACTATTTATGGTCGGTATTGAAATTTTCTTATGGTTTTTTGGTCAACCCATAATTTCATCAATTATTGCCTTTGTACTTGCTCACTGAAAATGTATCTTTAAATCTAACTACTTTTTTGGTCTTGAGCCTAACCTATATCTTGGTTTTCCTGTGAATTTTTTCGGTAGTCTTTTTCAATGTTTAAGTTTTTTGATTCTTCTTCACCCTCTGTAAAATTTTGATCATTTTTTTAATTAATTAATTATTTTTTTAATTTTAATTCTCGATCCTAATTTGTTTGCCTTATAAAGATTATCTTAAACTGTATTCTTAAAGGGCGCAAATAATTATTAGATGTAATGTGTTACTATTAACAATTATTAGAGCTTGTTTATCAAATTGAATGTTAAAACTCATTTAAAAATTGATTGGTAATAATTGTGAAAAATTGGCTTTTATATTATTTATTATTTTTTATCAAATGATTGTTTTACATTTTTTTTTATCTGTTGTTTAACATCGAAATTTATTTATACATTTTTTTCGTTTAAACAATTATGAATAGGTTAAAATAAAATTTTAATTTTTGATAAAAAAACGCTAATAAATATAAATACACAATTTTTCCTTTTATTATAATCAATGGTTTTACATCATTAAATAAATAAACACTCAATAATTGTTTTGAACACTTATATCTTTACATCTAATGATTGTTTGCCTTTCAAATTCAAAAATCTTATAACCAAAATCGAAATTAAAAACTTTTTAATTAATAAAAAATGATAACTTTTCACGTGCAAAAAAAATGGAATTTGAAATGGAAACAAAAATAAAGAAAGATTAAATAAAAATTATAAATTCAATTAAAAAAAAACCAAAAAAATTCATGGGCGAAATGAAAAATTTCAATAAAAAAAGTTAAAAAGTTGAAAAAATTTAAATGCGTTTGTTTGAATTTATTGAAATTCTGGGTTTGTTCAATTATCATTAACGGACATTTCATATCTCCACTGTTATCTGACTCTTGAAACGAATTTTCCCAGCATTATCAATGGCGTACTAGTTTGAAGATTTTTACCAGATTCCTTTGTCTTTTTATGTGGTGTTAATGTTAAAAATATAGATATTTATAAAACCTTGATCAGAAAGTGATAAACGAAAATTCAGTATCAATTTTGATCACAGAGTTATATTTCTTTTAAAAATCACGTCGCTTCAATTGCTGAAGTTTTAAAATTTTATTTTGAAATTGTTTTTCATCTTGAAAACGTCACCAAATATTAATCTAGTGGATTATCGATAATCAATATTAATCACTCGTAAATGCCATATGACTGCCGACCAAAAATTAAAAAAAAAAACCAGTGAAAATAATTCGTCCATACCATCATTAAAATTTTATGGAAAACTAATTTTCTGAAATGTAGATTACTTTATATTCATTCAATGCATCAGTCAACTAAACTCAAATTTTTGAAAAGTCTCACATATGGACAAATCTTTTTAAAATTAATAAACTTCAATGCTATTTGGAAATCCTAATTTTTATAAGAATACCTCATACATATTTATTCCATATTACGTATTAAATACAATTAATTGCTCATAATTTAACAGTTTGAACTTGTATTCCTAAAAATAAAATAATTCCGGGTGGACATTATCAATACCAAGGGTTTTATAAAAGATTATTTTTTTAATTTAAATCTAATTCTTTCAACTCAAATCTTTTTTGTATGACATTTTAAAATCCTTTTTACATAACATTGATCGCCTTATTCAGAATTTAGTGGCGTAACAAATATGAATGTACAAGTTACACTAAAAGTTTTTGTAAAAACGCAAGGTCCATATATAAAAACGCCATAATAAACCATTAAAAATACTCAGTGAGCTAAATAATACAGTCTACAGTGTCCAATTTTCCCTAGTTGATACTGAACATCTAAAATTTGTATTTTTCGATATTTAATAAATTTTATTAAAGTTATTGGAAACCCAAACGTTCTTCATTTGCAGGTGAAACTTTTTTTCTTTTAACACTTTGCATGTCTATCAGTTCCGTGACAAAGGTCTATATAATCGCTCGACTTTTAATATAAGAATGAAGAATCTATGTGTTGCCAAAACCTTTTCTTCTAAATATTATTTTATTAGTTTATAAAATAGACTTATAATTTCATCTTTTAGTCTGACCCTACGTCCATTTGTCCGTCCGTCTGGTATTTTTACGCGGCCATTTATTCATTTCTAAAATTAAAACTACGTAGAATTGGCGTAAAGTGATGGAATTTCTTCTACAATTTACTCATAAAGCTGTGTCTATCATTTATTATTTATAAATCCTATTAGATCATTTCTTGAACCTATTTGACGTGTAAAACTTAATGTAAATTTTTAAAATAACACCATGAACTTCTTCTCTTTGCCGGATGGTTTGATTTTGTCACCATTTCGGTGATCTTTTTCATTAAAGACTTATCCTTTTTGTTTGATCCGTCTGATAAGGATATACTTAAAATCTTCTATTTATTACACTAGCATCTGTGTGTCAAAGCAACAACAATTCTCAAAGACTAGTATAAAACCATTTTTACACTGGGCGAAATTATACTTAACCACTTAATTTTTGTAAAACGTCAGTAGGAAATTCCTCTGAAATGTCTTCCCATTAAGTCCTCAACTGTGGTTAAGTCAAAACTTCCTGTAAATGGTAAAATTTATTGCTGGAGCTTATCCATTATTCCTTTCACTGAAAAAAGCGGCTGTAACCTAATTCTGTGAGGATGACAATAAAAATTACCATCTGATTATTAC
Source organism: Vesta saturnalis (assembly GCA_036346205.1). NCBI lineage: Eukaryota > Metazoa > Arthropoda > Insecta > Coleoptera > Lampyridae > Vesta > Vesta saturnalis. The sequence continues at coordinate 1,201,983 of JARFJB010002120.1, forward strand.
AGGTGACACTTTAAACCAAACCAAACTGAATTCTTCACTTAAACGGTTTAAATACAAGTGTTTAATCTTTTGTCAAAAATCAAAATTAAGGATCATTTATTAACGTCATACGTATAACGATGATAAACGTTATTTCTTTCTCAATTCTTAAAAAATTTCATCATGGATATTATAGCAATCAAAAATGTTTACAAACAAAAAGCAAAAAAAAACGCAACGCACACGCAGAGAAAAAAAAAAGAAAAGAGAAAACATGAAAGACGCACACACGCACAAAACGAAAAAAAAGAAATAAATGAAACAACACGATAAAGGCACACAAAAAAACGCAAGACACTTTTCGCTATGCAGAAAAAAATACCATTAATTTAAGCTACCATTATCTTCTAATTTTCCTACTATAATATCCTTAAATTTCGTAATCCTATTTAAGGGCCATTCAATTCAACACAAATAGGATTAATCTCTTCAATTATGTATTCTCACACGTTTCAAATAAAATACATAATTTAAACACCTCGACACCTAAATGCCTGATCACATTATTTGTTTGAACATATAGTTTTAATCACAGGCAAAAAGATCATATTCTATTTAGCATAAGTTGTAATTAAAGACTTTTTCAAATGAAAACTGGAATGGTTTTGAACAATATCTAAATTTAATCAAACCTTCAAACACTCCAAAATGTGGAGAATATAACCGAACCAACGCCTTAATCAGACCAGAAACAAATACACCGAAGAATCTTGAACACATTTTGCATTACAACTTGATTACCAGAACGGTAAGCTCTTCTGGCAACAGTTCAACAAACTGCCCAGAAGAAAATCTCAAAAGACGAATCAATTTATGAAATATTATATTTATGCCCCGTAGATCATTTTCTAAAATATTTATTTATGCATCAATTTCATTGGGAAATGGTAAAAAACTATTTGCTTGATAGACAAGAGCAAATTTTACACTTTCTCAGTGTTTATCATTGTTTGGGCTCTGTAATGTATAAAGTTTTTATTTATTCACTAATTTTATGGGAAATGGTCACCAGTTCATAGGAAAGTGCTACCAGTTTTTGGGAAACGTATTCCTGTTTTACCTGTTTGAACAGTTTTGAAACCTATCAACTTGGGTCATTGAACTTTGATATTTGTGTTTATAGAAATCCTCCTCTTATCCTTGATCTACCCTTAAAGGTCAATAAGCTTTAACCTTATTTTAAGGGTAAATGGAAGATTGAAAAAGTAATACCTTTGACGTATTTTAATGAAAATTTGAGCTAGCTAAAAGGTTAATAAACTTTGACTGACTTTCTCTCTCTCTCTCTCTCTCTCTCTCTCTCTCTCTTCTCCCATATTGTTGTAATTTATCTGTTCTCTCTTACATACTTAAACTAGAAATGAGGTAGTAGTACTACAACTGACCGTAATAAGTCTTCCATATTTGTTATTTAAATTATTTTGGTATTTATCATTTGGCAAGAAATAGTAGTAATCTGATTAAGACGGTTTCAGACCAAAAATATCTACAAACGTGTGCAGCATAATAAATTATCTAAAACAAACTGATCGTCATTATTCATTAGAATTTGTTTGTTTTTGAAGATCTCTAAACTTTCATTACAATCAAATTCTTTATTTTGATTAAGGATACCTATCTAATACCTACAATATTTATCAAACATATGTACTACGTTTATTTTTATATGAGCTAAATGTTCTTTAAAGCAATTTTGATAGGTCATGTAGTTTTTCCCATATTTTCTTCACCATTTTTACAATTAATTTTATTAACCTATCCCTTTATCCACTTTATCTTTTGGATTGCCTAAAAGTTTTCAAACTATTATCTGAAGTTGACTGTTTCAGATTAATTTTTGGAAAAGATCTTAATGGACCTTTTGTATAAGCAGGATAGTTTGGTAATTTTACAAACTTTTTTCTATTTTTATTCTAGCGTTACCTAATAGTTGGTTCTTAATCATCGTTTCGTAACTATATTCATAATACTTCATCTGAAAATCCATTTATGGCAATTTATTTAATAGTGCGCAACTCTTTATTATAATTTTTAACTGAAAGAGGAAAATTAAGCAATCTATGAACAAAAAGTTAAAAAAGGGAGTTTATGCTGTCTACAGTGAGTTGAGTCATTGGTTATGAATCTTTTAGTGCTTTTCCTTGATAAATATCTATATCTAGTTTACTACCAGTTCTTGTTACCAATATAAAACGTATTGCCTCTATCTCAAAGGTTTGATTGTGGAAATTTAAATTTATAGTTTGTACAAAGTTCTCAACACTACTTTAAGGAAAAACATTTGTGTGGTACGTGGGTGTATTTGGTTGTTACAGATTTCAGTTCTAGTGTTAGATTTTCTAGATGGCTTGTCAATTGAGGAACAGGTATTTTAAAATTAAGACTAAGGTATTTTTAATTAATATTGACAAATTTCTAAAAGATTGCCATAGGTTGTTTTTTATTAATGTTGCTAGTAATTCAAATTCATGCAGGTAAAAAGTTGTTTGAATTTTGAAACAAAATTTTTAGACATTAAAACCCATTATTCAAAACTAACAAAAATTAATTATGACACATTTAAAACTGGTAACAGGTTTAAATGCTAATAAGGATGGGAAATTCCTTTTGCATCACTTGGATGTTGACATTGATCATAAAGTTATTGCTAAAAGATTTATACACCAGAAGAAATTGTCAAAAATTAGATCCTAAAAAAGTCAAGCAAAATGGTAATACAAATCTTCTGAGACTTTCAACAAAGAAGAAATAGATTTGTAAAATAAAGGTTTGAAATATAATCTTCATTTTAAAAACCTCCGTTGGACAAAATCATAGTACGCATAAAAGTTCGATTAAATCATTGCAAAAGTACGTTGACAAGCCAGTAAAATTCAAATTTCGAAAATGTCCAGTCAAAATTTAATTTAAATCATTCAGAACTTTTAAAAAGATCTTAAAAGTAAAATTTTTTATCTCAAAGCAGATAAAGGCAATCAAGTTTTTATACAAGAGGATTATTTTGCGTCGAAGAACCCTTAGTTTCAGATTCTTATTCAGTCATTACCAAAGATCATTTCCTAAATGATTACTTCAACAAGGAAGATTTTATTAATGTAAAATAGTTGTATGATCTTAAGTTTCAACTAACAGTATCCAATCCGGTGCTTCCAGAATGTATTGTTTTTAAGATTAATAAACCAAGTAATGCTATGCGACCCGTTGTTTCTGGTATTAATCCTACTTATCTGCTGTCCAAATGGTTATCTAGTAAATTTCCCTCCTACCAACAAAACTTAAGGGTAAATTCTTGATTTATTGATAAAATTAAAAACATTGAAACTTAATATATCAAACCTTAGTTTTTTTTTTAAAATCAAAACCATTTGGACGATAAAAAAGATTTCAAAATTAAGATTTATGTATGAAACAAATTTTCAAAATTAACCATCAATTTTAGCAAGAACATTAGACAATGGGCAATAACATCTCCGTTTTAAATAATCTGTTCATGGGTAAATTTGAGACAGACTTAAAACGCGATTTGCCTTATTTTTCCTAGGTTTGGATTAGATACGTGGATGTTATTTCCATTCTTAATACTAAAATTTGTAGTGTTGAGAACTTTGTAAACTTTAAATTCTAAATTTCCGACAATCAAATTACCTTTGAGATAGAGGCAAATGACAGTCTGCCTTATACTCTGGTAACAAGAAATGATAGTAAACTAGATATTTATCGTGGAAACTAGCGTTAAAAGATTCATAACCAATGACTCCAATTACTGTAAATAGCATAAACTCACCGCTTTTAACTTTTTGTAACGTGCCAATTCTTGGTATCTTTTCATAATTTGTTTTTCAATTCTTTATATTTATTAATTTTTTTGAGGATTATTTTTAAAATATTTACATTACGTTAGTATCTTTTTCTTTCAATAATTAAATTTGTATACGTCAATATTTATTAATATTGTTAATTACATACCTCTTAATATTGTTTCTAAATTTTGTGCGCCAATGCAAACAGAACAACTTGATCCATTTTCAATGCCTTTAATCGTTTCGTTTAAGTTTGCTTCCATAAGGCAATAGAAAAGGAACAAATATCATTAAAATTGATTGAGTTAAAAAGCTCTTATGTTAAAATTTTGTTCGTTGTAATGCTGCATGACATCACGAAAAAATTCATAAAATAGTGCATGACCAATTAAAATATACTTTGCATTACCGTCTGGTTTATTTGCCTGCGTTTGTAATTTTTCCATTTGGTATGTAAGATAAAATAACCATATGGTCTACAGTTTGTTTTTTGTACTTGAAACAAAAAAACATTATTAATTACGTTTTAATATAACGTTTTTATATGTCTACAGTTCGTTTATTTGTACGTTATTCAAATAAATCATCCAATTTTATCTTATGAATGGAAATGAATTACTCTACAGTTCGTTTTAAGACGAATTATATTTTTTTAGTACCAATAATACGTATCCTTTTTTATGCAAAACGTTTAAGTAATAAACAAATCAGTTAGTGTTATTTTGATACGGTTATAAAGGAACGGCTTTTCTGTTCTAAGACAAAATCATTTGAGTTCATAACCTATCCTTGTAATATTTGTGACGTAGGTCACGTTTCATTATTAAAAGTGTTGATCATATTGCATTTTGAATTTTAAGTAAATATAGATTATAAGCTTGTCACTTAATTTTAATTTTAAAATCGTAGTTTTTCCGAAAAATTTGTTTTAGTTATTTTTATGCTGATATTAATAAGACATTTTGCTTTATTAAATGTACATAAATACAGTTTAATTTTATTAAATTCCTATTATGTTAATAAATTAAACTTTCTCAATTTTGTTGTATTTTCATTATTAAACCTATACATTGGTGGGTGCAACAAACAAATGCATTACTGGTTATACCTAAATATCTCTGCCTAAATCAAATTTCAATTACAGTAATTTCCTGTTTGACCTCACTTTAACTGTGGTGCAATTTTGTTTTAATATAACAATCGATCGCCTCATTTTTGTTACATTTTTGGTTCATAGATTGCTTAATTTTTACTTTTAGTTTAAATTTATAATAAAATTGCACTATTAAAAAATTTCTGCATACAATGGGTTTTTCAGATGAAGTGGTTATGAATATAGTTAGGAAACAAACACGTGGATGATTAAGAACGTCTACATTAGGTAACACTAAGAACAAATAACAACAAAGTTTGTAATTAAGACTATTTCATACAAATCTATCTAAAATCTTTTCCAAAATTAATTAAAAAAGTCACTACTTCAGATGATAGTTTTTAGGTAAAATTGGATAAGTAGGATAGGTTAATTTATAAACTTGTAAATATTGTGAACAAATGACCTATCAAATTCGCTTTAAAACATTTACTCATATGAAATAAAACGTTGGTACAAGTCTGCCGTACCCTACAATATTGGATAAAAATCATTAATTACATAAGGTATCCTTAATCAAACATGTTAGTAATAAACGAACTTGATTGCAATGAAATTTAGAAATTTTGAAAACAAATTCAAAAATGGATCAAAAACTTTTCTAAAAACTTTCATAATTTTCCTTTCACTTTCACCAGATAAGCAAGCGTTACTCGCTGATGGTTATACTAAAATTTTCAAGTTATCGACCCTGATGATGATAGCGTAGCTATTGAAACGCGTTCGGTGTTTTTAATTTAGTGTGGTATTTTTTTGTTTTACAGATCCTGCCACAGTTCAGTGTTCCAGATTTTTCAAACTTTACAGCAATTTTTAATATCATATGGAAAATAAAGTTAAGTTCAATTTTAAACAGGTATAACCCAACGTATGACTAATTGTTAACAATTAATAATATTTACATAAGCAAAACCTTTCTATTTACATTGATAATTGATGTCCCTGATAACAGATAAAATGCAAGCCAAGACTACATGCATGAATCGTCAAAGAATTATTGGTTCAAATTGGATTCTTTCTACCTTCTTTTCACAGCTTACCAGGTTAGTGTAAATAAAGAAGATCTCTTAACCTTTATTAACGTTTTCTCAATTTGAGTCACTAGTAGGACCCGAACAATATCAAGACGCAATTAGCGGAGTGTAGAGGATTGAGCGATTCCAGGCGAGCTTAAATGAATGGTCCTATGATGCTAAGAACAATGCGTACCCCAAACTAATCGTTTAATTTATCCAAACTAACATTAAAATGACGGACTGGTGAACGGTCAAGCTACTATAAGTGAACTTATTACTTTAGGCGAAAAGTGAAGCAATAACGGAATGCTTACCCAGATGTTGTGGCTTCGGGATAAGAGAAATGCTTTTAATCCAATTAACGGGAGAACGCTATACAATAAATTACTTTTAAACTTAATCGCAATTTAAATAGCTGGAAAGTGTAAATCCCATAGACAATGGATTAATATATAATAAATTAAAACCGCTCTAAAGCCTTTAACAACTTCTTTCTTTTAACTCCGACAACAAAATGGCTATTCTATAGTAAAAATTTTAACCAGGTCTTCTTGCGGTTGACCCGAAGGGTAACCTTCATGATAATTTTGGAATTAGATATTTTAAACTCAAGTGTCTTTAGGATAGGCAACTCAAATTGCCAAAATGTAACTTTACAAAAAATAATTATATAAATTATTAGGTGTATTTTGTTTAATGTAAAATCTTTAATTATTTGTTACAAATGCACAATTTGAAGTTAAAAGATTAAAAATAAAGCATAAATTAAGTTGAATGTAAAATAATTTGGGTAATTTATATATATATATATATATATATATATATATATATATATATATATATATAATATATATATATATATATATATATATATATACTCGTATTTTATGATTGTGGACCTGAACAGGCTAAAATTGGCCTATCGTGCACTTAGGAGGATGGATAGAGGAATAATGAATTGCCAATAGACGCCTATGAACAGCTACCTTAAATTTTCTCATATCATAAGTGAGAGGAAAACAGGAACTAGGGAGATCATTCCAGAGTTTAGAAGCCGTGTAGAAAATGTGGATTGCGCCCGTTTGGTACGACAAGTGGAGATTTGTACTGCATACTGATGATATGAATGAGCGAACCGAGTGTTTCTCGCAAAGATAGCCGAGATGGTATCAAAGAATATAATTCACAGCACAATAGCCGTTGTAATAACGATAATACAAAGAAGAACTGAAACCATCCTTCTATGCTCAAGGGACTGTATGTGAGAAGTTAAGGACGGGTCATTTATAAGCCTAATCGCTCTCTTTTGAATACGATCAACGATATCGAGAGCGTATTGGGAGCACTAACCCAGAGGTGAGAATATATTCAGATGAGGCCCAATTTGGGCCTTATACAGCAGAAGGAGTTGTCGAGAGGTAAAGTACTGCTTAGATCTGTACAAAAGCCTATTTTACGAGCAGCTGTTTTGGTAGATGACAGAAGATGGTCAACCCATGAGAGATTTGAAGATACAGTCATACCCAACAGAGTAATAGAGTCTGAAAACTTAAGAAAGCCATTCATACTTACAACAGGAAATGATCGATCTTTTTGGCGGACAAAGGCAACACTGAGTTTTGTTAGCATTAAATTTAACTAGATTATTGCTTCCCCATTCGAGAATACGTTGAATGTCTTTGTTGATTGAATTTGCCATTTCAGCTTTAATTTCTTGATTTGACATAGAAGGTGGATTATCACCATGAGTAGACTGAGATGAACTACAGTGAAGAGTGCTATCGTCAGCAAAGCAATGGATGGGGTTAGTTGTTGAAGAAATAAGGTCATTTATGTACATTAGAAAAAGTGTAGGCGCTAAAATCCATCAACTACGACACGTATTCGTCTTTTATCAAGGAAACTGAAACCCAGTTGATGAGGTATCATTTAACCCAAACGAGGTGAGTTTGGCAAGTAAACACTTATGCCAAACTTGGTCAAATGCCTTTGAGATATCTAAAGCGACTACAACTGTTTCACCGGACTGATCTACTATTGTTCCAAACTTGGGTCACATATGAAAGAAGATCACCTGTTGAACGACTTGCCTAAACCCATATTGGTGGTCACTAAGGAGTTTGTTAGTTTCAAGGAACGTGAGCAGTTGCTTTTTCCATGATTTTAGACAAAATGGAAGTGATGGCAATTGGTCAGTAGTTTGAGGATCGGTCTTATCGCCTTTTTGGGAATAGGTTGAACATTTGCTAACTTCCATGATGAAGGAATTCCCCAGAAGACATAGAGATCGTATAGAGCTTAGATAGGACTGGTACTAGTTTCTTTAAGACAATAGCTGGGATACCGTCTGGGCCAGTCGCCTTATTGAGATCAAGCCTACTGATGATCGATTCCAAGAGCTTGTACCGAAAATGAATTGGTTTCATAGCGTATGAAGAAGAGTTGACTAGGGGCACATCTTTTCCAGAATCATTGAGACACGAGTTTGATGCAAACAAATCCACAAAAACATTGGCTTTGTCTACAGAATCAGCAACTATCGATCCGTCAATAAGATGTCAGGGAAATGAAGATGTTCCAAAGTTTTTACTAATGGCTTTAGCTAAAGACCAAAATTTACGACTGCCTAAAGGAGATGTAGCTAGTTCATTGCATTTTCGTTGTTCGAACAACTTTTTAGTTTTAGTGATTTCACTTTTGCAGATATTTCTAGCACCAACGTATTCTACATGACTGTCGCGATTTATTAGATTTCCATTTAATGTAATATTTATTTTTAAAGATATTGCATCAGCACAAGCTTTATTGAACCAGAGTTGAGAATGTATAACTCCATTCCCATGAGGATGACTTCAGATACTGAAGAGCGATGTCCGAAGAAGAGGACGACTTAAAACAATATTCACGCCATGGAAAGGTTGCAAAGAAATCCCGTAAATTACTCCATCGAGCTGACTTAAACACCACAAGGTTCTATCGGTTTTGCGAACAACAGTTGGAATTAGGTACAGTAGAAATGATTTCTATTAGACAATGGTCGGAAAGACCTAAAGGCGAAAGAACGGAAGTTTTATAAACAAGAGGGTTTGATGTAAGAAAGAGATCTAGAAGATGTGAGTATGGTTAGGGTTATCAGGGATTCTTGTGGGTTCAGAAATCATTTGTGTGAGATCACATGAAATAGCAAATGTTTCTGCACTATGACCAGCAGGATTTGTAGTGATGAAACTAAAGCCAATTAGAGTTATGAACATTGAAATCGCCTACAATTGAGATATCGCAAGATGGAAACAGACAGTAGAATTTCACAAAGTTAGGACCAGAATGTTTAAACCAAATCACGTCAAAATTTTTATTTTCTAAGGAAGAAACCCTCTTGCAAGCAATTCTGTCCTTGATGTAGGCACATACGCCTCCTTTATATCGAAAGTTAGAGTGAAGGTGGTATTGAGGAAATTGCAAGTCGGGTGACTCGGAGCTTTCAGAGGAGACTTGTGTTTCAGATAGAAACAAAATATCAGGTTGTAATTGTTCAAGATGTTGGTGAATAGCATTAAGATTAGACCTGATACCGCGGATGTTGCAGTAGTGAATCAGAAAGTTGATACTTTCGATGACCGAGGTCGCTTGGGCCCTGACCTCCCGGACATCCGAATGGGGCAGGATTTTACGTCCGGAATTTATTACCCTAGAAACCACAGCCATCTTATTTTTTAATTTGGGACTTTTAATCCGATAGGAAGACAGTGAGGGCGAGAAGGAAGAATAAGGATGAGAATAGATTAAGGATGAAGGAAAAGGTAACCGGCAGCCCTTACCGAGCTCAGAAAATCGGAGACCCAATATTAAGGAGCCCATGGTAAGGGTGGTGGTACCTCCCCGGCTGGCATGTAGTATACATGCCTACCACCTTCTATGCATGTGATTTGGAAAAGCAAAAGCATATTTCATAAGTACAGATTCGTTAAATAGATATTTTAGTCCGTATCAATTTTCAGCACCACCAAGATAAGAGACGAGACCAATATTGATTAAGTGAAGGGTAATGCTTTTTTACAGTGGATGCTAGCATTATAATCGTCTTCCAAGTTTTCTGCGTAATCTTGTAGTAATGAAATATAGTTTTATTAGTATAATGGTAAATATGCTGATAATAACTGCAGGTGATAAAATTAATTGGGCGAAACATGCATCTACTTGAATTATTGCTTTCTGGTTGTTATTACAAATAAGTAAACAGTTTAAAAATAATCCCGTGATATCTTTAAATTTTTTTGATCGTATTTAGACCTTGTGGATAGGTCAAATTATTGCTTTCTTTATCAAATATTTTGTCATTAAGAATACTTTTAGTTTACATAGTTTGCAAAAAAAAAAGGAATAATTATACCAAATCATAAATTCAAGAATCATTTAAAACATGCGTTTTCACAAACAAGGTTCAAATTGGGTAGAATAGTAGAAGACCTTGATCTTATTTTGACGTCACAAGCGCTAGACCTTTTTCCACCTTATTTTTAGCTTACGTGACCGGATTTTCAACCCTTATTTTTACACATCACGTGTGAGACCGGATTTTCATTATTTTTACAGCTTACTGTGAGGACGCATTTTTCATGCCTATTTTTGCACATCCACGTGTGAGACCCATTTTCAACTAATTTCTGCACATCCTCGTGTGAGACCGGATTTTTCATCTATTTTATCCTAATTATTTTTATACTACAGTGAGACAGGATTTTCCACTTATTTTTACACATCCACGCGTGATACCGTGTTTTCAACTAATTATTTTACTCGCTTACGTGTAGGACATCTATTTTCATATTTTTGCACATCCACGTGTGAGACCGTGTTTTCAACCCTAATTATTTTTAGCTTAGAAGGACCGTATTACCCTTATCTTTATTATTTCTTTTGAGTCTTATGGCTGTATTAAGGACCTTTTGACAGCTAGGTTTTTGCTAACGAGGACATACTGGTCTTGGTTTAGAACTGTATTTATCTGTATGTAGAGCTAGGGCTGGAACTTATGGTCATGGTTTAGAACTGTATTTATCTGTATGTAGACTAGGGCTGGAACTTAGCTGGTCATGGTTTAGAACTGAATTTAGACTGGATCTTATTGGTCTAAGGATAAGTCTTAGGTTTACTGGTGGTTGCTAGGTCTTATTATTTCTGATGGTATTAAGGTCCTTTTGGTTGTAACCCTGGATGTTACACGTACAATGTTAAATTGTACAAAGATTATTATTGGAAAAACGTTTCTAATAATGATGTAAAATAGCAGTTGTATTAGGATTAATCATACTTGAAATTTGAATGACAGTAAATTTAATTATAGAACACTTATTTTATTGTAAATTGCGTACTTATCCTCAGTGAACTATAAAAAATTACTGGCATTCCTAATGAAACAAAATTTTTGTTTATTAAGTTAATTGCATAACAGTTTGTGTTTTCTAAAACGCATATTAAAAACATAGTTTACCTGCATTGAAATAATATCTATCCGTCCGCTAAGAATGTTGTACGCCTTAATATTTTTTAAAGAAACTTAATGCTTAGATGTTAACTGTAATTAAAAATCTGTAAATAAATAAAAGTTAACACCACATTACCAGCTCTGTAACGTTTTAAGGCACTGAGTGATAGTCACTGCTTTTGTGTTATTTGTCAACTAAACTTTCTAGATTGTGAAAACCACCTATAATTAGAATGTAAAATATACAAACAACCTCATTGTCTTTATTACACTTACAGCAACATGCATTTACCTTTCTCTTAAAATAAATCGGTTTGAAAAAAATATTCGTATACGGACACACAAATTGTTTTTTATAAAACCATATTAAAATTTGGAATGTTTAAAATATGTAGTAATTACTGCTCACGTTTACTAATTACCGTGTAATTATATAATTCTATTTAATTTAATAGTCTAAAAACGTCTTAGAAAATACCTCGACCATAAAGAAGCGTTTAGATTTATAAAACATATCCAACTATGTTAGAGTGTGATTAGTCAATACTCAGACATAAGATGTCCGATTCTACGAACGTTGACGAGCAACTTGCGCACAAGACCAAAGTCTAGCTGCGTTCTGGTCTTAGGATAAAATACCTCGACCATAAAAGAGGCGTTTAGATTTATAAAACATGTCCCCAGGGCTATGTTAGAGTGTGGTTAGGTCAATACTTCAGACATCCCCGAAGATGTCCGATTCTACCGAACGTTGACGAGCACACTTGCGCACAAGACCAAAGGCTAGCTGCGTTCTGGCTTAGGATAAAATACCTCGACCATAAAGAGGCGTTTAGATTTATAAAACATGAGGCTATGTTAGAGTGTGGTTAGGTCAATACTTAGACATCCCGAAGATGTCCGATTCTACTAACATTGACGAGTACGCTTGCACAAGACCCAAAGCTAGCTGCGTTCTCGTTTCTCGTGTGTTTCGCTCTTTAAATGTAACTGTCATCAGTGAGCATTACTATAATGTATTCTCCTGTTTGAGCCAACATCAGCGGACATTAGAGATTTTACTGACTTGTTAATAAACTATTACAACATAACCGTTCAAGATAATGATGAAAGCGATGACGTGGTTGAGCTGGATGTATCTCACATCCAGATGATGATTCACAGAAGAAAGAAGAGCGATGAGGTAAAGGGCAAATCTCAAATCATGATGATGATAATGAGGACGACTCACGGTTCAAGAAGAAGAAAACCGATAAAGCATGTTATTAAATAATAATGATGTATTGTTGTTTATAATAATAATAATAATAATATATTTTCAAAACGTTAAGCTTTCCTTCGGTTTTGTTAATAAACCTGTTTTTTTCCTAGCGGTGCTCCACCGTCTTGATTCATGTTTGCAAGTTTACAAGTTTTTCGCTTTAGCGTGTTTTCGCTCTCTCGTGTGTGTGTGTGTGTGTGTGTGTGTGTGTGTGTGTGTGTGTGTGTGTATATGTGTGTGTGTGTGTGTGTGTGTGTATATGTGTGTGTGTGTGTGCGCGCGCATACGTGCGTGCGTACGAGCGTACGTACGGGCGTGCGAACGCTCGTACGTGTGAGCTTGCGTACGTGCGAGCGTGTGTACGTTCGTGCGTACGTGCGAGCGTGCGTACGTACGAGCGTTCGCACGTGCGTGCGTACGTGAGAGCTTGCGTACGTGCGAGCGTGCGTACGTTCGTGCGTACGTGCGAGCGTGCGTACGTGCGTACGTTCGTGCGTACGTGCCGTGCGTACGTACAGCGTATACGTACGTGCGAGCTTGTGTGTGCGTGCGTGCGTGCGTGCGTGTTTTTTCATTTGATCCTCGTGCTAAAGCAGTGTTAGTCGATTGTATGTAGTTGTAGGCCCTATTGTGTTGACTAAGAGCTATAATTGGAAGCGTTGCTTGCTATATCTGGCCGTGGAGTTATGTTTAATCAGCTTTTTTTTTTGACAGATGTATTTATTTATGATAAGATCAGGCTTGCATGTAAAGTAATATAGAGGTGAAACTAACTAGCTAATGTGTTTTTCTGCTACACGTATCACAGTATTGAAGATTCTGTTTATGTATTAGAAAAACGTATTACAGCTTCGAAACAGAGTGCAGATAAAAATTGAAGAAAGTGAATACGGTACAACTTCGGCGAGCAGACTTAAAGGTTTTAAGTGTGTACAGCATTCCCAGAGCAGCGTTGAAACCATTTAATTTAGAGCTAACCTCGTGTCCATGTAATAATGTCTGATAAACTATTAGGGTTATTAGTTTGCTTTATAGGTTACAATATAATCGTTCAAGGTGAAGACGATGAGATGGTAGTATCTCAAAATTTCGATGATGGTGATGCTCTCTATGAAATTTCAAAATAAAATAGATTACGTCACTCTACCACGCCACTCAATTGGAATAACCACGTTTTTGTAAAACGTCTTATGTAATATATTGTCTGCCTTACAGATAAATTCTTTGTGTTTAAAACTGTTTCCTTGTCTGGATGTAGATTTATAAACCTTCATGTTAATTATACTAGTACTTTTTGAAATATCATTCGTATATAAGAATAATACAAGGTTTGCTTAAACGATCTTCATCGTATACTTTAACAGTAAACCTTTTCAGATGTTGATCACCCTATTAAAATGGAGCATTAATAGTTTATGAAGTACGATGTAAATAAAAAATACGCTACATAGCGATTGTGTTATAATCTAGTTAGTGAGGTCGTTATTAATTCGTGTATAAGTTGATTTTATGTAAGTAGAAGTAACAATAATACAGGTCCACTTACACATTTATATATATTGAAAATCAATTACTTGAAATAAAACGGTATCAACTCTAATAATATTTTTTAGAAATTATATTAATCATTTATTTTGGTTTTTAGACTATTAAATTAAATAGAATTATATAATTACACGGTAATTAGTAAACGTGAGCAGTAATTTCTTACTACATATTTTAAACATTCCAAATTCTTAATATGGTTTTATAAAAAACAATTTGTGTGTCCGTATACGAATATTTTTTTCAAACATTTATTTTAAGAAAGGTAAATGCATGTTCTGTAAGTATAAAGACAATGAGGTTGTTTGTATATTTTACATTCTAATTATAGGTGGTTTTACACAATCTAGAAAGTTTAGTTGACAAATAACACAAAGCAGTGACTATCATCATGCTTAAAACGTTACAAGCTGGTAATGTGGTGTTAACCTTTATTTATTTACAGATTTTTTAATTACAGTTAACATCTAAGCATTAAGTTTCTTTAAAAATATTAAGGCTACAACATTCTTAGCGGACGGATGATATTATTTCAATGCAGGTAAACTATGTTTTTAATATGCGTTTTAGAAACACAAATGTTATGTAATTAACTTAATAAACAAAATTTTGTTTCATTAGGAATGCAGTAATTTTTTATAGTTCACTGAGGATAAGTACCAATTTACAATAAAAATAAGTGTTCTATAATTAAATTTTACTGTCATTCAAATTCCCCAAGTATGATTAATCCTAATACAATGCTATTTTACATCATTATTAGAAACGTTTCTCCAATAATAATCTTTGTACAATTTCTAACATTGTATGTGCAACATAGGTTACAACCAAGGACCTTAATACATCAGAAATAACCCTAAGACCTAACCACAAAGACCAAACTCTAAGATTATCCTTAGACCAATAAGATAGTCTAAATTCAGTTCTAAACCATGACCAGCTAAGTTCCAGCTAGCTCTACATACAGATAAATACAGTTCTAAAATGACAGCCTAAGTTCCAGCCTAGCTCTACAACACTAAATACAGTTCTAAACCAAGACCATATGTCTTCGCGTTAGCAAAAGTACTGTCAAAAGGTCCTTAATACAGCCATAAGACTCAAAAGAAATAATAAAATAAGGGTAATACGGTCCTTCATGTAAGCGTAAAATAATTAGGGTTGAAAACACGGTCTCACACGTGGATGTGCAAAAATATGAAAATAGATGTCCTACGTAAGCGAGTAAAAATAAGTTGAAAACTTATCACGCGTGGATGTGTAAAAATAAGTGGAAAATCCTGTCTCACTGTAGCGTATAAAAATAATTAGGGATAAAATAGGGATGAAAAATCCGGTCTCACACGAGGATGTGAAAATTAGGGTTGAAAATGCGGTCTCACACGTGGATGTGCAAAAATAGTGAAAAATGTCTACACAGCGTGTAAAAATAAGTGGAAAATCCGGTCTCACACGTGAGTATTAAAAATAAGGGTTTAAAATGTCACGTAAGCGTAAAAATAAGTGGAAAAACCGGTCTCCACATGGGCATTGTACGTCAAAATCCAAGATGGCGAATGCCTTTCTACTAAGGTGTTTGAATAAATAAGTTAAACAATCTATGAAGTATCACGTTGCTGAAACGGTGTTCTAATACGAGTAGTGTGTACTCCTGCCATGAGAAAAATCCCCAACATTTGCACAAGTTCTACCGGGTACACCAATCATGCAAACAAATAATAACAATAGGTCTGAAATAGCAGACAAACTGGGTAACTTCCTCGACGAATGTTTTCGCATTTGTTAAACCAAAACAGTATGACCCTCACTATGCTATGTTATAAATAAATTAGCCCAATAATGGCTAAATGACTAAGAATAGCTGCGAGGAATGCTGACGGCATTACCAAGCATATCCAAGGAATTGCACGTTTCCTAGAAACGAACATAATTGACATTTTTCTGAACGAACCTTCATAAAAATACCATATTATACAGTTTAGAACATTTCTGAAACACTATGACCTACACTCATATACTACAGAGAAAATTCAAAGTAGTATTATAAAGCTTGAAGTCTTTCCCTGGCTGCGATATATAGCCCACCCAGACAACCTACATGAACCTGGCACCCCATATTAAAATAATGAAATTATTCTGATTGAATCTGATTTATAATAGTTTACCATTCGTACCTCAAAGTGTTCAAATTTAACATTAAAAATGTACTTCACTTGAATATTTTTATCATTCATGACGGTATTCAAATGTTTGTACCTAATTGTACCATTTTCCTTTTGTTTGTACCTCAATTGGTTTGTACTGAATTTCAAATTTTTAAAGTAACGATTTCGTTTAAAGAGATTTTCAAAATCAGTAAGCGGATACTGTTTCGTTTTCGTTTGTATTGTAATTTTTTTCTTTGCATTTCAAGGATACAAATTTAACCAGTTAAAATACCAGCAACTTTAATATTTTTATCCTTCTCGACGAATTCGAAAGACTATCGATTTTGCATTGTACCATTTTTCGTTTTGTTTATACCTCAAGTTGTTTTGTACGAATTTCCAAAGCAACTTTCTAGTTTATGAGATTTTCAAAATCAGTAGACATACTGTTTCGTTTTCGTTTGGATTTGTACCTTTTCTTTTCCTTCGTATTTCGAAATTAATTTAACCATTAAAATGCCAGTATATTACCATAATATTTTAATATTATAATATTTTTATCGTTCTCGACAAATTCGAGCGAGCATGGATTAAAACATTGTACCATTTTTGCTTTGTCTTGGTACAAAATACAAATCTAAATAGGTGTAAAAAATGTCAGCACTTCATTTTAATAATTTTAGTCGCTTTTGACGAAATTCGAAACAGTATTCCAATGTAAGAATAAGTGGCTTTTCGAAAGAAAGATAAGACACTTACAGCGTGACATAAAGAGCTATCGAATAATAGGTTGCTATAAGGTGATCTGTTTACTGCTTACCGAGAATTAATTTTTTCTTTTCGGTCAAGTTATATCTTATACGTGTCAGAAACTCTACGGACAAACTTTGCGTAGTGATACTAGACCCAAAAATAAGAAAAAGTTCATATAAACAGGTCTGAAACGTTTCGTTTAACTAAGTTGAAAAATTTTATTTTCCTCGGTTTTATGGCGATATTTTGCGAACAAATTGAATATGGTCCTGAAATTTTAGCTTTTTTGGTCAGAAACTTAAATATTTTATTGATTTTGATGCTGCCTGCAGAGGCCCATTTAAGTGGTATGTAAAGTTAATTGGCCTTAACTTTTTACCACCCGGTATATTACGTTCCGTTTGAATTAGTTTGTTCCTTTTCAGTTATAAGCAAAAAGGTATACTTGGTCGATGCTTCTCAGATCAACCGTTTTAGATATTGGTTGATGAACAGTTCAATTTAATTCCTATAATCCTTAGCTAATTGGAATTAAAAGTCAAAGTAACGTATGTTTGCATTTTTATTTTAACTTTGAATTTAAGAACGAAAATAGAAATAAATAATAAAACTAAAAAATAAATGTTACAAAAGGTGTTCCACATGATGACCATTTATTTCGTTTTGATAATGAGCGAAATTAAATTGAACTGTTCATCAACCAATATCTCAAAAACGTTGATCTGAGAGGCATCGACCAAGTATACCTTTTGCTTATAACTGAAAAGGAACAAACTAATTCAAACGGAACGTCAATATACCGTGGTAAAAAGTTAAGGCCAATTAACTTTAGCATACCACTGTAATGGCGTCTGCAGGCAGCATCAAAATCAATAAAATATTTAAGTTTCTCGAAAAATGCTCAAATTTCAGGACCATATTCAAATTTGTTCGAAAATATTCGATAAAACCGAGGAAAATAAAATTTTTTCAACTGTAGCTAAACAAGTTCGGACCTGGTTTATATGAACTTTTTCTTATTTTGTTAGAATCACTACGCAAAGTTTGTCTAATTTCGACATGATATTATAGTTATATCTTATATACAGGGTGATTCACGTCGATGGTACCTTAGACGTTTACGGAAAACAGACATGGATCTTTTTGAAAATTTGGTCACTTGCATGGTTGGCTCGGATTATCGATCTAAAATATTTTCAGCGTTGCGACGTCTGTTATGTGGTAAAGTGGCATCACCTTTGATATTTTTAATAGACCCCTGTATATTATCACATTGTTGGGTTCGCTATTACTTTTAATTTTTTTGGATAACATCCCTATGCCTATCTTCAACCGTTTTGAGTAATTAATTAATTTCATTATTTTTAGCCAAAACATGGTTCCAATCGAATGTTCATTATTGTGGTGTTTGAATTTGTAGAAAGTTGAAATTCTGGATGCACTCTATGAATAAGCTGTTCATCAGTTCTGCAAAAATTGGTTCCATATGTACAGGGTCGTTCGAAATTCGTTACGTTTTCGAAGGTACAAAATGCAGAAAAGTTCATTATTTCAAATAGGACACCCTGTATATTATCGAATATTCTGATAGACAATTGAAGTCCCTTTAAAATGATACATCATATTCCTATCCTAAACAGTAAGTTTAATTTATTAAGAAAACATGTTCCTATAAAATTTGTAATCTAGTACATGTTTCTATTGTACAATGAAAGTGTCGAAATTTGTGACATTATTAAATTCTGACATCAGTATTGTTACATTACAGCGTTACATTCGTTAACAAGTAGATAGCAGAAAAGTATTAAAATGGAAAGAATTATTCTAATGAAGTTTTGATGAAACTCTTCATTCTTCATGGACAATGTGACCAAATTATAGCGAGAACATGCAGGAAGTTCAATGAAATGTATCCTAATTTGCGACCACATGGACAAAAGAAAGTTTGTACGATTACATTCAATAATTATGAATCGAAACTGATTGCGGAACGAACAAGGTATATCACTTCAGACGAAGACAATATTATAAACGTTCTGGCCTATTTTCACGCTCATAAGCTTCCATAAAAGTGCAGAAGAAATTACCTATCTTATGCTTCCATTCAAAGTTCTTCAATATCAAGAGATGCACGCATACAAGTATATGAAGTTCAAGCTCTCAAAATAGGATAAGCTTTTGTGAAGACATTCTGATCCGTATCCAAGAAGATACGAACTTTTAAAAGAATAATTTGACAGACGAAGCTAAATTTTTCTAGGGAAGGCATTTTCAACAGAAAAACCAACATTTCTGGGCAGACCAAAATACCAAAAGTTGTTAGAGAAAGATTCCAAAAAGTTTAGTCAATGTTTGTCATTTTGAAAGATAATAAAATAAGTTATTATATTTATGATGAATCTTTGAACTCCAAAATATCTCGAAATTTTAAGAACGTAACAATTTCTTGGATAGTTTAACATTAGAAGATTATCGTACCTGCTGGTTTCAACTGGATGGAGCACCAGCTCATTGCTCTGCAGAAGAACTGAAGATTGATCCAAATGTTCGACGATCGCTGATTAAGGCGTTAACCGTAGAATTGGCCTGCGAGATCACCCGGTCTCACACCTCTTGATTTTTACTTGTGTAATTTGAAGAGGAAGTTTATGTGACACGTATACGAAACAAGAACTCTGTCAAATATCAGGAGCATTTTAAGAACTAGATCCCACAGAGATAAGACTTAAATTTCATCATCGATTATTCGTATTTTGAAATGATTGGAAACCAACATGTCGTCATTTTGAAAATTTATCAAATGCTTTCTAGTTTTGTTAATTATTGTTTGATATTATTTCAACGATTCATGTTTAACTGAATTTGTTATTTGACGTTCTTTTTATAAATAACAGGTATATAATAATTATTGAAATTATTAGGACATTGACAACTTTCTTTTGTCCATTGGTCAAATCAGGATACATTTCGTTGAACTTCTATGTTCTCGATAATTTGGTACATTGTCCATGAAAAATAAATAGTTTTATCAAAACTTGAATTGTTTAATAATTTCCTGCTATTTTGATCCTTTTCAAATGTCTCGTTAATAAATCGAAATGTTTTATTATTAGTACAACTTTTATGACAGAAAAGACAGAATAGTGCGATTTTATAGAACATGTTTCTATTGAAACCTTACTGTTTAGGTATAAACATGATATACCATTTTAAAGGGACTTCAATTGTCTATCAGAATATTCGATAATATACAGGGTGTCCTATTTGAAATAATGAACTTTTTTGTACCTTGCGAAAAGCTAACGAATTTCGAACGACCCTGTACATTATGGAACCAATTTCGTTATGCAGAACTGATGAACATATTTATTCAAGTGCATCCAGAATTTCAACTTTCTACAAATTCAAACACCACAATAATGATCATTCGATTGGAACCATGTTTTGGCTAAAAAATAGGAAAATTAATTAATTACTCAAAAACGGTTGAAGATATACAGAATGTGACCAAATTTTCAAAAAGATGTAGTTATTCCAAACGTCTAAGTACCAGTATAATCATATATTAAAAAATCTGCTGTGTAACACCACACGACCTTCAACCTACAAAATGGAAATTAAAATGAAATAATATTTTTGTATTTGTTATGAACGAAAATTAATAATAATTATTGAAATAATTTTAATTTCAATTTTTTAGATAACTATGCAATCTCTTTTATACGTTCATATCGAAAACAGGCAACATTGTTAAAACAAAAACATCTATGTCACAATGACGTTTAAAACTTCATGTCAGATAGAGATAAATAGGCAAAAATAATGTTAATGTAAAAAAAATTCAAAGCCGACTTCTATAAAAATATCGATAAACAGATTCTGCATTTTCAATCATATTTATTTAATTTTACATTTATTTCGCTTTACATTAAAAACGTTATAAAGAAAATTTATGTAAATTAAATTTTCTTTACAAAATACGTCTACACTTTTTATAAAATTAATCGTTATTCAGATAATGAAAAAATTGAACTAACTAAATTCTACCTTAGTAATTTTTTCGCTAAATTACGTCGTGTCAAAAAATTTCATAGATCATAATTAATCGATGTGTTTAAGGTCTACATCTAGGTATTTTCATTTGATAAAACCAATAACTGATAATAAATCTGCTGTATTTCTAAAATCTAACCAGCTCTATGCCAAATGAAAACAAGCTTAAATACAAAATTTTAAGTACGTAGGTATTTTCGTTCTGGAGTTATCGTGGATACTAACATACATCCATACACATACACACACACGCGCATATGCACAAGCAATAGCTCAAAATATTAATCTTTAAACGAGAAAGTTATTTAAAAATTTAAATTCTACAAAACAATATTTACAAACAAAAGGAAAAATGGTACAATGCAGTACAATAAACTTTAATTCCGTCGAGAACGATAAAAAATATAAAAGTTGCTGGCATTTTTAACACCTGGTTAAATTTGTATTTGAAATACGCAGGAAAAAAATGTACAAACCGATACAAACGAAAACGAAACAGTATCCGCTTTGATTTTGAAAATATCTTTAAAACAAAAAGTTGCTTTAAAAAATTTGGAAATTCAGTACAAACCAAGGAAAACAAAAGGAAAAATGGTACAAACGATTTTGAATGTCATGAACGATAAAAAATATTCAATTGATGCTAACATTTTTTAACTGTTAAATTTGAACACTTGAGGTACACTATTATAGATCAGATGCAATCAGAATAATTTCATTATTTTAATGTTCCAGGATCATGTAGGTACAGACATGGAATTTTGAAGAATACAATGATTACTTACTAGCTAGGACCACATTTTTATGCTACTGAATGCAGAAAAAACAGCTTTCAGACTTACTAAAAAGGTAAAGGCCTACTATATGCCATAGAATATAGCAATATGAGATACTTATCGACAGCAGAGCCAACCTATTCCCCAACAGACTTAAACAAAATCCCTGACGTTCGGAAAGAGTAACCACTTCGTCTGTGTACCAAGAATACAGATTGGGAACAATTTCAGACTTATATCGAAGATAATATTAGATTAGATGTTCCTCTAAAAACCAACGATGATATAGTAGAAGCTGTCTAATATCTGACACAATTAATTTAAGAAGCTGCCTGGAAGTCAACTCCGTCAAAACTCAAGGGGATTCAAGCAAGTCATAACTTTCCGCTACATATCAAAGAACTTATACAAGATAAAAGAAAAGCTTGCCGAAGATGGCAAAGTACACGAAACCTCATGGACAAACCTCAATTAAATGGAATAACACACAAACTTCAAAAAGCTCTTCGTGCAGCTAAAAACGAAACATCTCAATCATATATTACCAATCTTTCTCCTGACAATCACTCCCTCTGGAAGGCGACTAAGAAATTCAAAAGATCTACTGTAACTATACCGCCAATTAGAAAACTTGATAGAACCTGGGCATGATCAAATTTTGATAAAGCCAATACATTTGCGGAATATCTGTCAAGTGTTTTCTCCTTGTCAGCAATAACTAACGATGACTGAGAGATAAATATATTAAAGAAACTCCCAAGAAAAGCAGTAATCCTAATAAGGAACATTTATAACAGTATGCTACTTTCCAGTACAATGGAAATATGCCTAGATTCTAATGATTCCAAAACCTGGTAAACCCCCAACGGAGACAAACTCATACAGACCCATAAGTCTGCTACCTACATTGGCTAAACTATTTGAAAGACTATTTTTAAACAAAATTCTAGAACACAAATCCTTAGGTCCTTTCCGTCATAACCACGCAACCATTCAACAGTGCCACAGGAAGGTATGTTTTAGTATCCTTAGACATTCAGCAAGCCTTCGATAAGATTTGGCATTTGTGACTATTATATCGGGTGGGCCATAAATTTTTGCACTTTTGTAATAGCCTTAGCGGAATAACCGAACGGGGGAGGGGTGCGGAGTCACGCACGCGCGGTTCCACGCTTCTCGGAAATTTAGTCGTAATGGATTGCTTCACGGGAGAACAACGCGCGTTATATGTAATTTTTTTTTACAAAAACAACGATTTTTACGTAGTTACTCTCCGTCTATTTCGATCGCATTACCAATTACACAATACCAATCAGTGCCCAAGTGTTAATTTAATTAAGTCATGGGTTAAAAAATTCAGGTGTGACCATAAACCAGAAACAAACCGAACGAACACGGAGCAGAACAAAGAATACCGCGCAAGTAAACGTGTCTGTACGAGACGATCCAAGATTGTCAACGTGCAAACGTTCAGATGATTTGGGGATATCTCGAACGTCTTTGCACCGGATTATGAAATTAGATTTAAAACTGTATCCATATAAATTACAATTAGCGCAAGGATTAAAAGACAACGATTTAAGAAAATTCGTTGAAACAATGTTCGAACGATTCACCAACTTCAATAACATTTTCTTCTCAGACGAAGCCCATTTCCACCTCAATGGACATGTAAATAAACAAAATTGCAGATTCTGGAATAGAGAAAATCCTCGCTTAAAACACAAGAGGCCTTTTCACTCTTCGAAGGTGACGGTGTGGATAGCAATGTCTTCAAAGAGCATTGTCGGACCATGCTTCTTTGAAAGTGGACGCGGTCATTCAGTAACAGTTAATTCTGCAGAATATGTAAAAATGCTGCGAGATTTTTTTTCACCCAAACCTGCAGCGGTTTGATGGTTATAACAATAGGACTTGGATGCAGCAAGGCGGGACAACCTGGCATAAATCCAATGAATATACGTGTTAAATTTGTGAAAGACATTATAATGCAGTAATACGTCCGCCTGACTTTTTCTTATGGGGATATCTGAAAAGTCGGGTCTACGTGAATAAACCAAGAACAATAGTTCAACTAAAGGAGAATATTCGTGAAGAAATGTTGGACTTACCGTGAGCTTTGTGTCGGAAAGTGTTCGGAAATCTTCATGAAGATTTGAGGAATGCCAGCGTCGAAATAGTGGACATTTATGCGATTTAATTTTTAAGAAAAGATTTTCCCATCTTTCTTCATGATTTTAAACATACAGTAATATAAATACAATCTGTGGTGTTTTTTTCATTGCATGCAAAAAATTTATAGCTTACCCGATATAGGCAAAAAAATCACTTCCCTGACCAAGTATACGTTATCCTAAAATCCTATTTGAGCGAGCATCATTTCCAAGTAAAAACTGATGACCAACTAGGTAACTATCACTGTGTAAAATCGGGAGTGCCTCAGGGTAGTGTTCTCGCGGCCCATTTCTGTACCTAATGTTCACCAACGATGTCCTATTAACGAACAACACAATCACAGCCACATTCGGTGACAACACAGCCATCATGTCTATGGACTCAGATTCTCTACGAGCTTCAAAAAAGGAACAGAATCACCTAACTACATTACAAAATTGGCTGAAGAAATGGAAATTTACGATTAATCCAACTAAATCTACCCAAGTAAATTGTATTAATCGAAGAATCAACTGTCTTCATATTAACAACGTGCTCGTTCCAACCAAAACAGAAGTCAAGTACCTAGGTATACACCTAGGTCAAAAACTAAGTTGGCGAGCAAAAGTAAACAATTAGATTTAAAGATTAAAAATATGTACTGGCTAATTAACAGGAAATCCCATCTATCAATTTAAAACCAGCTACCCATCTACAAAACCAGAATAAAATCGATATGGACTTATGGAATTGAACTGTGAGGATGTAGTAAGGCACTACAATATTTTTCAAACGTTTCTATCAAAAACTCTTCGAGTGATAGTTAACGCGCCATGGTACGTATCTAACCAAACTCTATACAATTATCTGAGAATACCATTTATCAACGAGAGCTTATAAATTTTGAAAACAAAATCATTAAATTATTTTCGACTTTGTGTGAAAATTAATAATTACTATAGTTGAATCGTTTGTAAACACTATCTGAAAATTCGAAATGAAAAGTATGGGTTTTCTCAAATCAAAAATATCATTAGCATAGAACACAATGACAATTTGGAACAAGAAAACAAACACTTAATTAAAAAAAATCATTTTTAGCATGCATTTACCATAAATATTTGATGTGGTATTATAGTTGGCCCATATGAACCGCCAGCGCTACTTAATAGTGAAAATTATTTGTAGTTTTTGCAAAACAATTTGTCAGATGAGTTAGAGGACGCTCCAGTAGATATTAGGTAAGTAGTTAAGTTGTGGCAACTAATTTCCTTGGCTAGGTCGCAACCCTGACCTTAATCCCTGAAATACTTTTGAGGCCGGTTGAAGGATTTAGGAAGAAATCATATCTCATGAGGATCTTCTACAAAACTGTCATAAAGGAGTTGATGCCATTCGTTACAAAGAAGCAGTTTTACTTAAAGTAACACGGTATTTAAATGGGGCAGTAAGGTTAATGGTAGACATTACCACAATCCTATTGTGTTTGTTAGAATTTATGTATAATAATATTGATTTTTTTTAAATGGTCAACGTATTTTTTTGTTAGTAAAGGAAAAACGTTGAAAATGTTTTATTATACACTGTTTTAACTTATTCGTGGTTGCGCAATAGCTATGTTACGCAGGTGCATTGTTGGGATCCATGTGGGTTTCATTTCTGCACTAGCTTGGCTTACCGGATTTCGTTCTAGTGCTATGTAAGAAGCTTCTTTGAGTTTTCGGGAAGTCGTATTCTTGTCTTTTGTCACTGTTATCCCATAGCATGTTGTAGTCTTCGTTCCAGAAATGTTCGGCGATTCTGGATTTTTTTGTTTCGCGTTTGCCTGTGTTACTCTTGTTTTCCAGTGTTCCAACTTTGAGTGGTCTACTGCTCTCTGCTATGTGTAATTTTCCGCTTTCATATACTAGGTTGTATCACATTTTTTGGAATTCTAATCTTCACGACGTGGTTTGGTTTTTGTGAGTATTCCACTGAGCATTCTTGTGGGTTTGAAGGCAATACATATCCTGTACTTGCTGCCTATCCTTAAGAACTTCGCACGAGTAACCAGGTTATGATATAGTGGTGGTGAAAATGGTGTAATAAATTTAATAATAAATAAATGTAATAATGAAATAGAGAAATAAGTTCTCCAAAAACACAAATCGTTAAACTAACAGGAGGTACTAACCATTCACCACAAATAATGCCTTCGACTCAAATCGGTAGATTAATATAGGGCCAGTCTTTTGATTTGCTTGATTACCGCTTAAATATAAAAAATTGCGATGTAACACTAATAAAATGATCTCGGACGCCAAGTTATTTTTAATAATGCTCGGAATAACTAAACCGAGGTTGTTAACAATAAAATTTTATCAAAATGTAAAAAATAAAATATACAACTATATGAAAATGTAAACTTTCACTATTAACACTCATAATAAAATACTTATCTTTTTTGGGGTTTTTTAATGGTGTACTTTAAATTATACAATCTAAACGTTTCGATAACACTTACAGTTATCTTCGTGAGTAGTAATGTTTGTTAAAAATTGTTAAAGATGTAGTAAACAATTTTGTCAAATTTGAAAAATTCAAACATAAACATAAGCCTGCTATTAATATAACAGTTTGAGAAACGTATAAGCCAACTATAAAATTGTAGTAAATAATAACTAGGTCATTAAAATTAAATATTGTTAAACTGCCTCAAGATAACAAATCAGAACACTCTCTGACGAAATCTAACAATGAAATTTGCCAGCCAAAAACACATTTAACAAAATTTAATCGAGTTATGATGTAAGTGTAAAGTTGTGAAAAACTTCAATTTTAAAATGATAGAAGCATTCACAAATCCAAACATTACATCAAATAACATAACCCAGTTAAATCTAACAAAGAGATATCTTTATCAATAATTGGAAGTGTTATTAACAATGAAAAGCACAATGCAGAACGTTCTTTGTAATTTTTAATTTCAATTTAATTTCAACTACTTATGTTAAATTATAGTGCTGTGGAAATTTAACATATAATTGGTAAAGCATTTGCTTCAAGGTCTAGGAAAACACAGCAAAAACCTAGACATACCAAAAGTTGAAAACAAATTAAAATCAAGGCGTATCATTATGCTCTTTTTAATTATAAGATGCCAAAACCTATTTAACGGAGATTTTCTTCTTGTCTATTAAAATTATTCGGTGTTTATATATTTCAATAGCTTCACGTTGCAAACGAACATAATAATGGGTTTGTCTTGACAATATTTTTATATTGTCAAATTGAATGTCATGATTTAGATTATTCAGGGCATGGTCAGCCACAGCAGACTCTCTGGTTGACCCAATCTACAAAATAAATTTAATTTTAATGACCTAGTTATTCTTTACTACAATTTTATAGTTGACTTATACGTTTCTCAAACTGTATATTAATAGCAGGCTTATGTTTATGTTTGAATTTTTAAATTTGACAAAATTGTTTACATCTTTAACAATTTTTAAAAACATTATACTGACGAAATAACTAATTTATCAAACGTGTTGTATAATTTAAAGTACATTAAAAATCCCAAAAATAATATTTTAATATCATCTATGTTTATCGACAGTTAATATGATATGGTTAAATAAAATATATCTTAAAAATAGCCTTGAATTACTAAAAAAATCATTAAACATCAAATACCTGTTTGTAAAATCTTTGTACACAAATTTATTGATAACCTCTGGTATCTAAATGATTACGGAAATTTCAACTAAGGTGATGTTATCAATATTACGCAATATCTTGTAATAATGCTTTACGTTGTAAGCCACACCCAAAATGGAATTATCCTTATAAATTTTCTTCTTGAAATTGAATAAACCAATATTTATTACATTTTCTTGAACGTTCATATAATAAATGTAATCAAACTTTAAATTCTGTATTAAAAGCACAACGCAATCATAAAATGAAAGCGTACGTTACCGTAGAATTAATTGTGCAATCAAAAGCGGTGAAATTAAAAGTGTAAAAGTAAAATAAAACTGAACTAAAATAAAAGTGCCTGAAAAAAGCAAATGTTTTAATTTTTAGTATAATGCGTTAAAATATCTTACCATTAAATTAATGGCACTTTCACACAAAATTTAGGGGAAAACCCAAAAAAAAACTTTCTGCTTCTCTTAACATTCATCAGGAAGTGAAAAAAATGGATCCTTTGAAATTAGACGAGGTAGTCGCTCGCGAAAGGATTTGCGCAAAGAATTGTCACGATCACGTAATGCGCGAATGAGAGGTACAGAAAAATAATTTGAAGTAGGATATAAACCTTTATGAAATATATACCCTAAGAAGATATGCAAATTAGTTGCCTACCACATACCTATATTTCAATAATTAAAATTTTTCTTATATTTACAACAGAACGAATGAAACAACTCAAAAGGGTTGTTACAAGGTGTGTATGGTATTACCGCTGTGTACTTAGGTTTTTTTACCCTCTACCCTTAGATTAGATGTTAGATCGAGGTAGCCGTTTTCTATAAGTGTCTTAACGATATTTTCTATTTCTTTTTTCAGGTTCTCTTGTTTAGAGCATATTGCTTCAGTTCTAGCATACAAACATCTTGCAACGCTTATGATAAACAGTTTCGACAGT
This sequence comes from Vesta saturnalis, assembly GCA_036346205.1. Classification (NCBI taxonomy): domain Eukaryota; kingdom Metazoa; phylum Arthropoda; class Insecta; order Coleoptera; family Lampyridae; genus Vesta; species Vesta saturnalis. Next base: position 1,230,798 of record JARFJB010002120.1, read on the forward strand.
GTACTACTATCGCTCTCTTTACAATAAATCAAAAAACTAAGTTTAGATTCAAATCCAGTATTCCCCATTTCGAGTTTTGACATTTTCTTAAAAACTGCCTAAATTATGGAATAAATCTCAAACTTAAAATCAATACTTAACACCCTATCTCTTAAACGCGCAACATTTTACTAAAGTATATTTGGCGGAATCGTACGATTTTCAAGTCGAAAATCGACAGTTACTATATGGACAATTCATTACGGACCACCCTGTATATAGTAGTAAAAAAAAAGGAATATAGTCGATGATTCGAAATAGTTGAGGCTTAGAAGAAGAGAAAGAAGAATGTAAGCCAATTATCAATATACTGATTCTATATTTTTACTCAGGATTTCCGCGAACTTTGAACTTCATTCTTCCACTTTATAAACCCTTCTTTAATATGTTAACCCATCTAGCCCTTAATTATTTTAATATAGTAAGAAATACGGAGAAACAACATAAAAGGAATTCATAGAGTATTTATTTTACAAACGTATGAAAATTTAAATTTTGTTAAACTTGTTCTTTGATTATGACACCTTTCATTGTTAGCGTCCGTTAGAGCATATTCTGATTTGTCAGCTTCAAGGCAATTTAATAATATTTATGAAAATGTAAACTTTCACCATTAACACTCATAATAAAATACTTATCTTTTTGGGATTTTTAATGGTGTACTTTAAATTATACAATCTAAACGTTTCGATAACACTAACAGTTATCTTCGTCAGTAGTAATGTTTGTTAAAATTGTTAAAGATGTAGTAAACAATTTTGTCAAATTTGAAAAATTCAAACATAAACATAAGCCTGCTATTAATATAACAGTTTGAGAAACGTATAAGCCAACTATAAAATTTTTTTTTAGTAAAGAATAACTAGGTCATAAAATTAAATATTATTAAACTGCCTCAAAGATGACAAACCAGAACACTCTCTACGACGAAAGCTAACAATGAAATTTGCTAGCCAAAAAACACATTTAACAAAATTTAATCGATTTATGATGTAAGTGTAAAGTTGTGAAAAACTTCAATTTTAAAATGATAGAAGAATTCACAAATCCAAACATTACATCAAATAAAATAACCCAGTTAAATCTAACAAAGAGATATCTTTATCAATAATTGGAAGTGTTATTAACAATGAAAAGCACAATGCAGAACATTCTTTGTAATTTTTAATTTCAATTTAATTTCAACTACTTATGTTAAATTATAGTGCTGTGGAAATTTAACATATAATTGGTAAAGCATTTGATTCAAGGTCTAGGAAAAACACAGCAAAAAACCTAGACCTACCAAAAGTTGAAAACAAATTAAAATCAAGGCGTATCATTATGCTCTTTTTTAATTATAAGATGCCAAAACCTATTTAAACGGAGATTTTCTTCTTGTCTATTAAAATTATTCGGTGTTTATATATTTCAATAGCTTCACGTTGCAAACGAACATAATAATGGGTTTGTCTTGACAATATTTCCATATTGTCAAATTGAATGTCATGATTTAGATTATTCAGGGCGTGGTCAGCCACAGCAACCTCTCTGGTTGACCCAATCTACAAAATCTCATATGTTCTTTGCGTCTTGTATCAAAGCTACGTTTTGTGGTCCCGATGTATACTTTTCCACATGAACAAGAATATGTATTTGATTACGTAGAAGAGCATTTTCAGTTCTTCTGTAAATATTATTCGCTTGCTTGTTATTAAAACAACAAAAAGTTTCTTCTTTTCTTTTAAAAACTAAAGAGCTGATTAAATTATCATCTATTCCTGAAGAAATAAAGAGAAACTATCTAACTCTGAAGCTATTTCACCAAAACTATATGGTTTACCAAAATTCATAAACCTAATATTCCTTTAAGGCCTATTGTTAGTGAATTGGTTCTCCTAGATATAACCTTGCAAAACATCTTACATTGTTATTACAACCTCATATAGGAAAAACACCCCATTACATTAAAAATTCTGCCGACTTTGTTGAAAAAATGCAGTTTCAAAATTGAAGAGGGTGATATAATGGTTAGTTTTGATGTTATTTCACTTTTTACAAAAGTACCTCTAAAAGAAACTATTGAATACATAGATCATCTTTTTCCAAAGGACATAACCATTCTTTTCAGCACTGTCTTACTACAACTTATTTTCAGTGGAATAGTAAATTTTATGAACAGATTGAAGGTGTAGCAATGGGTAGTCCCTTAGTCCTGTTATAGCTAATTTTATATGGAAAAATTTGAAACATTAACGTTACAAAATACACCTAAAAACCTTCAGTTTGGTATAGATATGTAGATGACACATTTGTTATTTGGAGACATGGAGAAGAAGCACTGCATGAGTTTTTGGTTTTATAAATGGTATACATCCTAGTATTCAGTTTACCATGGAAAAAGAAACTAATGGAAGTTTACCATTTCTTGACATATTAATATCTAAAAATAATAATTCACTATCCTTTAAGGTTTACAGAAAGCCGACACACACTGATAGATACCTTCATAAATTATCCAACCACTATCTACGTCAAAAAATTAGTGTAATTAAATCTTTAGTAGATCGAGCAAAACGAATTTGTGACCCTGAATTTTTGAATGATGAATATAAATATTTAAGAAAATCCTTACAAGATAATGGATATTCACTTACAGATATTAATAATGTTATTACACCTTCTAGGCGTAACCTTAAAGAAAAACCAGTTCTTAATGTTGGTACTGATTTTTTCCTTTTATAGCTAATGTTACAAATAGAATTGAAAAAATCCTAATTAAATATGGCATTAGGACTATTTTTAAACCTACAAGAAAAATTAAAGAACATTTAAGATCACCTAAAGATGTGTCAAACCCTTTATCATCTTCCGGAGTGTATAAGTTATCTTGTTCATGTGGAAAAGTATACATCGGGACCACAAAACGTAGCTTTGATACAAGACGCAAAGAACATATGAGATTTTGTAGATTGGGTCAACCAGAGAGGTCTGCTGTGGCTGACCATGCCCTGAATAATCTAAATCATGACATTCAATTTGACAATATGGAAATATTGTCAAGACAAACCCATTATTATGTTCGTTTGCAACGTGAAGCTATTGAAATATATAAACACCCGAATAATTTTAATAGACAAGAAGAAAATCTCCGTTTAAATAGGTTTTGGCATCTTATAATTAAAAGAGCATAATGATACGCCTTGATTTTAATTTGTTTTCAACTTTTGGTATGTCTAGGTTTTTGCTGTGTTTTCCTAGACCTTGAAGCAAATGCTTTACCAATTATATGTTAAATTTCCACAGCACTATAATTTAACATAAGTAGTTGAAATTAAATTGAAATTAAAAATTACAAAGAACGTTCTGCATTGTGCTTTTCATTGTTAATAACACTTCCAATTATTGATAAAGATATCTCTTTGTTAGATTTAACTGGGTTATTTTATTTGATGTAATGTTTGGATTTGTGAATGCTTCTATCATTTTAAAATTGAAGTTTTTCACAACTTTACACTTACATCATAACTCGATTAAATTTTGTTAAATGTGTTTTTGGCTGGCAAATTTCATTGTTAGCTTTCGTCGTAGAGAGTGTTCTGGTTTGTCATCTTTGAGGCAGTTTAATAATATTTAATTTTATGACCTAGTTATTCTTTACTAAAAATTTTATAGTTGACTTTATGTTTCCAAACTGTTATACTAATAGCAGGCTTATGTTTATGTTTGAATTTTTCAAATTTGACAAAATTGTTTACTACATCTTTAACAATTTTTAACAAACATTACTACTGACGAAGATAACTGTAAGTGTTATCGAAACGTTTAGATTGTATAATTTAAAGTACACCATTAAAAATCCCAAAAAGATAAGTATTTTATTAATAATATTTAATTTATTAAAGATGATTCTTTAGTAAAATATATTAATATTACATTAAATGATGTTAACAGCAGTCTTATATTGCGTTTTCATATTTTATAAAATTATTTTGGCATCTCAATTAATTAACCTTCTACTGAGGACGATAACTATAATTGTTTCCAAAACATTAGATTTAAATAAAAGATAAATAAAAACGCTATTTAATACCTAAAAGTTAAGGATATTAATTTACTAATTGTTAAAATATTACTTGGATTACAAAATGCTTCCATACGTGTGTTACGAAAGTAGTTCTACACAACAAAGTAAAGTTTACAATGTAAATATTATATACGAAATCATCTGATATTTTGACAATTTGATAGCACAAGTGATCCGTATCGTTTACGTATACTAAAGAAAAAATAATAGACAGAATATGTTCTTTTATCGTATATAAATAAGGTTCCAGTTTGTGATGACTTGCCAAATGTTAAGGTTATCATCATTGATTATATACTTCTTTATAATCAATGCTTATCAATATATTTTAGATATTAATTGTATACGTCAGCAGTATATAACATTATTTATATCAGAGTATAATCAACGCAGTACCGCTTGTACATACATATAAAAATAAGTTAGGCATGTAAGTGCGTATATAGGTCAGATAGTCTGGATAAATTAGGAATTGATGGCGCCTAGATGCTTAGAAATTCCGCTAAGAGAAATTTTAAAATAATGTACTAAATTAACCACCAGGTATTACGCATTACTGCGTAGGAGGAGTTCTATTATCTCGTATAGACTAAAAACTCACACCACTCGGTATGCAGACTATACATATATACAATTCACCTTTCATTAATAAAGCAAGATGCTTACCAGTAATTTCCTAAGTTATCTAACCGTTTCTTTGTAAAATACAAAACTTCACAAACATGTATAGAATAACGCCGTTTCATTGAATTATTGCTTTTAAACAGCATTTCGTTTTCTTGTGTAATTAAACTGGACGCACTAATCTTAGAACTAATTATACAAGACTGTATGAAAATATAATTTTATCAATTAGCAAGGTTATTTGTCATATCATGAATGTAATAAAATTAGCATTACGAAATCGTTACAAAATTAAAATATGTTTTAGTCTATTAATAGCGTTCACAAACATAAACTTACAGGAAATGCAGTTTTTTTTACTTTAATATGCGCGAAGTAGGTACATAAACTTATTTGTGGAAAAACGTTATTCACGTTCTTAAAATGGTAAAATAATTTTCAACTGGATTTAATGGTTATAACTGTAATATTTCGGTACATTTTGCCTTAAATCGATTCACAAATGAAGACACTTTATAGAAAGCGCTTTGAAAATATTTTGAAAACTATTAATTTTAGTGCAAACATTGCCAGGACCCTTTTTAACCCTTGTCTGCATGAATTATTAGTTTAGGTTAATTTTGAAGCTCTGAAGACCTTTAACAAACAAAATACAATCACGTACCACAAAAAAAAAAGGCTATAATAATCAGCGGTCGACCGTGCTAATTTACCTATTGAAACGCTTTTTTTTAATTTCTAATTTTTTTTAATTGTTTAATTTTTTTTGATTAAAATTTTGTGCGGTTGATCGCTAATGGTAGCGTTCGGCGTTTTTTTTAAGTGTTTTATTTAATTTCTTAATTTTAAAATTTTTTTTAAATTTTTGTGTAGAACGTAGGTGTATTTTGTTTGTGTGAAGCTCTACTTAAGAATGAGGCAATTATTTTGATTTGTCTAAACATGACCTGAAGTGAAGACGTTGACCTACAAGAAAACTTGTAGTAACATTCGGGGTACACTGAAACAATGTACCTTTTGTACATATAGCACAACGTTGTTCTGGATTAAATTCTCTTGCAACGATCCGTATTTTACTGTCGGTCGTTTTATGAAATGTTGCGTTATTGAGTCTCTTCTTCGTTGGAACTATAACTAGGCTTTTCTGTTGAATAGTACATTGTTTCTATTTCTCTTTTCGTAAATTCATCGTTTGTTTGATCACAATTGTCATATTGAATAAATAAACTCAAGTGTTCTATTTTGGTGTATTTTTACACTCATACGTTTGTTATACTTTTATAGATACAATTTTGTTTGATAAAATCATTTAAGGTTTATTCATTTGTTTATATTTGTTTATATCCATATTTGTTTCTGACCATTTGTTTAACGCTCATTGATAATCTGACATGATCTAATTATCTTTCTTTACTTTCTGATGAACGTTAAAGCAGAAAGTTTTATTTCCTAAATTTATGTTATTTGCTGGTAAGATATCTTTTACTTGTTATACTAAAATTAAAACATTTACTATTTTCAAGCACTTTTTACTGCACTTTTATTTGAGTTCAGTTTTATTTGTACTTTTACTTTTATTTTATGTAGCGTCCGCTTTCATTTTATGATTGCAATTTTATTTGAAAATTACAAGAAATGCAATAAATGGATTTTAAATTGCACGAAGATTAATTTATAATAAGGATTGCAATCATAAAATGAAAGCGTACGCTAGTAAAATTAAATGCGACTTAAAATGTAATCAAAGTACAAATAAAACTGAACCAAAATAAAGTGCAGTAAAAAAAGTGCCTGAAAGGAGCAAATGTTTTAATTTTTAGTATAACGTTAAAAGATATCTTACCATCAAATCAATGGCACTTTCACATAAATTTAGAAAACCAAAAATTTTGCTTCTAACGTTCATCAGAAGTGAAAAAATGGAGCATAGAAGATAGATCATGTCGATGATCATGAACGCGTTGCGAAATCAAATGGTCAGAAGACAATAATTTATGGAATATAAACCTTAAGAAATATATACACTTAAGAAGATATGCAAATTAAGTTGCCTACCACATACCTATATTTCAATAATTAAAAACTTTTTCTTATATTTACAACTAAATAAATGAAAGAACTTAAATTAAGGTATATATTAATACAACTCCAAAAGGGTTGTTACAACATTGGGATTGGTATTTCAACGTACTCATTGTCTTTTTAGATGAATCTTCTGAGTGTCTGATGGGTGCATGCCGGTGTATATGGAAATGGTATGAGCTAATGTTTTGCCATATCACCGGACTGGCATCATTCGAAGTATTCATTAGTTTGCAACTCCCTACTCTGCGATCTTAGCTCCTTTTCGGTTCAGGTCCTTCTGGAGATCCTACTATTCCTGAATACCATGTGGTTCTCACCGAGATCATAGCACTAAACGTTTTCTGCACTTCCACCGATACGTAATTTTAGTCAGTATTTATATCCAACTTAGGTGTTCCTGTACTAGTCCAAACCTTTTATCCTCATTTGCTTTGTTTTTAAGCATACATGGTGTTCATATACGCAGTGACCATGCCGCTACATGTGTACGAGGAAAACCCCTGAAAAAACCTGATACAAGGTAGATGGTAACGAATCAAACCCATTACCTCCCGAATGCTAAGCAGGTCGTGTCACCACTACGCTACCAGCTCGGTATATGTTACGCCATTCATTATATACCATTATTATTAGGTATTTTCTAATTAATTTATAATTTTCTATTTTGTGGGATTAGTAATTATTTAACTGATTGTTGTATATCTTTATTTACTTATTTCTACATTGTAGTTAACACAGATTCTAATTTTATATAAAATTCTTAAAATCTTAAATTGTACACAAGCTAGTGGTAACAGTTAGAACTCAAACTCTGATAAAAGATATTCCAAAAGTCTGGTTAAATGAAAACACGTTCTTGGACTTTTCTTTGTTTAATATTAGTTACGACCCAAATTAATTTGCGAGTTGACAATTTAATACATTTTCTTCAAAATACACTTCTATGTTACGTTTTCAATTGTTTCAAGACTTTTGGGCTTTTGTGTAGCTTTTCTGTAACTTTGGAAGAATGAATTTTATAATTTTAAGGTATTAAATCCAGTTGTTTCTAACTTTTTAATCAGTTTTCTGAGTTGATATCGTTGTGAATTTACATTACATACTTAAATAAACTCGGCAATCCGCTCATTTATTTTAATTGTAACTTCATTCGACCTAAGCTCCAACAACTTGCAAGCAATTCTTTAAACAGTTTAACTGATGGCTTAATACACCCTAGAAAAGGAAGACGTGGCAACCGCGCAAACCTTCAAGAAAATGTTGACAGTTGAGTCCTGAAATTGAATAACTTTTCGGTATTTTTTTCTTCCGTTTTGAATTTTCTCTATTGTTGGAATTGAGATACCATGGGGTAAAGTGTAAGATGGATTTCTATAATTTTTAACGGTGAAAACTGGATTTTACTTCTTCCATTCATTTTGTGAAGGTCCCTACGTTCTTTAATATTCTGGTTTAAAGCCTTTCTACAGCTCAGCTGAATTTTGTACACATATGATTAATCGAGGTAAAAATTTTATTCTTCTGATATTTCGTACATATATCTATTTATTTCTTAGTTGTAAGTGTTGGCTCAAAACAACGGCCACTTGGTAACTTGTAATTATACATTGATTGTTGTCGAACACTGGAATTACAATCAGAAAGATTTCGGAATAACATCCATTAAGGCGACGCACAATACTTATGTATTGGATACCAATTTAGTAATGGGATTACATAATACCCACGAGGGTTGTGAATCAATTGTGTGTACACCGAAACTGTAATTTTATCTACCAGTGATTGTGAGCACTGCTGTTTTATTTACATGAGGTTCATTTTAATCTAAATTAATCTCTGTTGGGTTGTTGACCTACGTCTGATTGTGCTATCCTTGAATTGTACGTTGGGAGTGTCTAACATACCTAAACTGTATTTAACCAATGCTTCGATTGAACTAGTGATTTCAGACCTACATGTAATAAATTGATGTACTTTACAGTTATTTAAAAGGAGAATCTGCATTACATTGTTACTAATTTGGTAATTAAATAAGAGCTTATCTTACTTACGTTCTAATAACAATCGATTGTATATTCATTCTTTAAATGGCATAAATGGAATGCTACATTACGGTGCCAACAAAATCATTTTCTACCTAGTGTTCTATACCAGGTGGATCAAACATTTTGGGTTAAATTTATTAATTCTTTTTGAGGCTACTGTGTTAAATTAATTTGATTGAGTAGCAACACCTTTGTATCGCACAGATTAGTTGTGCTGGGTATTCTTAGTATTAATTTGTAATTGCATTGTTATTGACCATTAATATTTCATAAATGCAAAATAATTTTCTACCTAGTGTTCTATACCAGGTGGATCAAACATTTTGGGTTAAATTTATTAATTCTTTATGAGGCTATTGTGCTAAATTAATTTGGTTGCGTAGCAACACCTTTGTATCGCATAGATTAAATGTATTGGGAATTCGTATTAATTTCTAATTGCTTTGTTATTGACCATTAATATTTCATAAATGGGGTTTAAGTTTAATAGTAAATATATATATATATATATATATATATATATATATATATATATATAGTTAAGTTGTGTGAATGAAACCACACCCTACAGACAAATCGCATTAATGTGCTTACGTGACTAACTAAACATTCTATTCTCGAACAGCCGGAAGCTTGCAGCGCTTTATCTGGGGCTTTTATTGAAATTTTTAGCTATAATTGTGCTTATATAAACACTGTCTACGGAAGCTCTTGTAGTGGCGCATAATAGGTTATTCCTTTAAGTATTGGTTATAATCCTGGGAACGGGTTTTCTTTTAGAGTTTAGGCTACTGCAAAATACTGCCCATTTCCGCTTTACCGAATTCATGCTTTATATCTGTACATAGTAAGGTAAATTCAGCGGCTTTGTTTCAAATAATTTTTGTAAAATTTACTGATTTTCAAATGCTTTATAAAGGTTAGGTTGCTATATATGTTTGAAATTGTTTTATGAAGTCGGGGAAATGGAATTACTAATTGTAGTCATCTTTTTTTGACAATTATTGGGTAATTACTTTCTCACACGAGAGTTTGAGAAGTGAGAATTCTTAAAATAAATTACCCTTTGAAAGGCGTATTAAGTGTTTGATTTCTTCATAATCCCCTTCAGTTACGACTTTATGCTTGCAGGTGTACTGTGCGCAGAGTTGTCGCAATTACTTTTAAAAAATAATTCAATTATAATTACCAATTACTCTTCTAACATAGTATTGATTTCAATTACCAATTACTAGCATGTGTGTTAAAAGTAATTCAATTAATAATTAAAACTAAAAGTAATTGATTCTTTTACTAATTACTCTATTTAAATTACTGGATTGAATTCAATTCTTTCTGAATGTAATCCAATCTCTTTTGGTAATCGAATTACTCTAATGTAATTGAATTACTCCCCATAATCCCAATTACGTTTGATATATTTAAATTACTACCACTCCAGAAACAATAAGAATAATACATACACATACATATTTGGATAATAAAAGAAAACAAATAGTGGAACATTTTTTTATTGAAAACAAAGAGGCACAATGTAACGGTATTTCGGAACATAAACAAATTTAAAAGAAATTGTACTTTGTTGAATTTGATTTTAATACTACTAACTCTTCGAAATGTCTGTCTGAAAGAGCATGTCTTCTAGGGGTATTTATGATCTCTGCGAAAGAAAACAGTCTTTCAACGGGAGCAGAGGATGGCACACATGTGTTGAATTTGTAGAAAAGTCTTTTAAAGAAGGGACATTTATGTAGCGATTCAATTTCCATGGACGGGTCATTAAGGTATTGAAGAATCTCCAACTCAATCTTCTTTTTCATATTTGTTCTATCACTTCTATCTTTGTTTTTATTCATCGTTTCATTTTCAGTGTCAATGTCTAATTCAAAAAACTCGTCAACAACATGTTTGCGTTCTTCATTGACCTCCATTACATTATCTTCTAAATTCATATTGTGTGCCTTTTCAAGAATAAATGTTGTGATAGTTTCTGACAGATCATCTTCTATAAAGCTTTGGAAACAAGTTTTCCATCTCAACTTGAATTGTGGCAGTGTGAAAGATGCAATAGTTGCCTCTTTTGCTTCAGATGTCGAAAAGTTGAAATAGGCACTAAAACGTTTTAGTAATCCATCTCGACATGCCTCCAAAACTGCACGAGTAGCATTCATAGTATCTGATTCCATTCGAGTAAGCTTTTATAGAGACCCCAAACACGGCAATAAATAACCAAAATAGTTATGTTGATCGCCCTGTAGAATATCTATGGCATTTGCCAGGGGCTGTAATATTGCACAGTACTCGGTCAAATATTCCAGTTCCGCATCTTTAAACATTTGGTCCTTAATGCTGAGCTTTTCAAAGACCTCTTGTAATTTTTCTCTGTCTTTTAGAATTTGAGCTGTTGAATCATACATTGAATTCCATCTTGTGGGGCCAGGATAACTCAATGTATGACCGAGCATTTGCTTTATTACTTCACTCGTTTTTGGCTTTCCAGCCATTTTCCAGAAAACATTACATTTGGCAAGAGCATTGGTGTGTCTGGTTCGCAAAGTCGTATTTTTCTGTATTGCATTTTTGATGTCAACAGTAGCTATACGATTCAAAGTGTGGCTTGCACACCTAACGTGCTTCGGTAATATATTATTTGATAAATCCAAGAACTCAACTTTACTGTCCACATCATCATTTTCATTAACAATGTTACCCGTGGGTCCAAACTCTTTAAACGCCTTAAAAAATTTGATCCATTGTCTGAGATAGTTGCCACTAATTTATCGTTCCTTAGATTGAATTGCAAATGAATATCTTCTAGCATTTCTGTGATCCTGTCATACGTGTGACTTCCAGTAAATCGACGACAAGCAAGAGCTGCAGAGCACCTTTCGAAGTTTTCATCATTTGAACTTATCCAATGCGCGGTGACACCGAAAAAACTACGATGTTTAGTAGACCAAACATCCGCAGTCGTACAAACATAAGAAGCCTGATCTAAGTCATTTTTAATACGAGTCACGCTTTCAAGAAAATAGTCTTCAATTTTTTTACAGCTGTTGTCCTATGCATAACATTTACGCCCATTCCATCGAAAAGGAAACAAAAGCCGGATTGTCGACAATGCTTATAGGTGACATTGTGCTCACAATGAAATTAACAATTCTTTATCGAATACAGTTTGATTCAAGAAAATATTACGATTTTTGGGAAAGACTTCAGTTATTTTCCTTTGTTTGTTCGGAATACCGGGATCAGTACTGGCAGTGTTATCAGTGTTATCACTATCATAAATAGAACTGTCATTATTTATTCTTTTTAAATATGACTTTTCAATTGTTTGTAAATGTTGTAATCATCCAAGGCTTTGTTGTGAATTTTTCTTAAATGCTTTAAAAATTTGTTGAAACGCCCAAAAATCCTTTTATTATAACCTCTTTGGTAAGCACAGCTGGCATTGCCCTTCAACTTTTTCTGTTCCTCATTAATGGTAGTAAGTTTGAAAAACTTTCCGTCTAGATAGGGATACTTTTCAGTGTTGAACATTGAATATTTGTGATGTGTTCCTTTTGTACCTGTTGAAGGCTTGACTGGAATGTCAGAAGTTGAAGAACCCGAAAAGAGGTCGTAACGTGTATGGAACTGGAACTACACGAACATCCTTGCGAATCTTGCGATTTTGATTGCTGTTCTATAGGCTTTTTGAATTTACATGGAAGAAATCCCGAATGACCTTTTTCTTCTGGCAATTTTGACCCTTTGTGGCGTATATGAGGGTCTTCAATGTCTGAGACATCTTCAAAATTTATTTCAGAATTTTCAGAGTGAACGTCAATGTCAAACTCCTTGTCCTAGAAAGAAATATTAACAATCGAATTCACAATTTTAACTGAATTTGTAGCTATCATTATCATTTAAAATGTAACCAGAAACTCTGTACATACGCGCATACTTAAGTATTTTGGTAACTTTATAGAATAAGCCTGTATAGTCAGAATAGTCAGATTTTATTCTCATTTCGGTTCTCTGGAACGATAATCAACTTTGACGTTTTAAATACGGATAGGGACTTTTATTTCAAATTTACACACCGCACCTAAACCCAGTTACGTATCGCATTTATTAAAAAAATACTTTTTTACTTCCTAATAAATTCCTACGCAGGATCAATTCTCCATCTCTCTCTAACACCTTAAGGTTTTATGGAAATATGAAAATTTCCGAGATCGCAATATATGCCCCACCAGTTTAGGACACACTGTATATCATTTATTAATATATTTAACCGACTATGTATACCTATCTAATATCTTATGCTTTCCGAGATTCCTGTACTTAGCATTTAGCGTCGAATTTGTAACACGTAACGCCCTGTATTAACTATTGTGTAACGCTAACTCACATGAATACTTTTCAATTTCTTTACTTCTTTGTTGAAAAATAAAAAGCGAGTAGCGACGGATGTAAACGATTAGATTTTCCATTATGTGAATATCTGAATATGAATATAGGATAGGGTGGTGAAATTAATTATTATATTTTATCTATACTATCGCGGAGTTAAAAATAATCCTATACATCGAATCGAATTGCGAGTAAAACTGCTTATATAAATAATTCATTCTTTTTTAATTTTGTAATTTAATAATTACATATTATCAATAAATTTATCCAAATTAAGAACGAGTTAAAAATAATAGGTAACAAAGTTTCCATAATAATTAATATGTCTAACTAACGGCAATAATACACTGCATTCTACTTACCAGAGATGTGGCATATTGATATTCATCTGTCATCGTCGTTAACAATAATATAATTATTATTATTCAACTACTGATAAACTAATAAGTACTTAAGTAGTAACAAATAAAATATTTTATACTATAGTACACGTCACAATATTCTTAAACTGTTTACTGGAAAGTTCAATATTAAATGATCCTTGGATAAAAATTTCATCCTGTTTTTTAGTCTATTTATTTCCAAGATAGACAGGACGCGCGACGTAAACAATGCTATTGGCGCGATCATCACGTGATCAGCCGCTTATTGGTCGTTTAGTCGAGCTCGAGCCGAAGGGTGAGAACCTGCCGTCGACGGCGTCAAGGTCGACGCGTCTTTGTTGCTGGACTGCTTAATCGCAACGCAAGTTGCAACATAGCAAAACTGCAGTCACCGAATTTAAAGCGGCCCGCCGCGTTTGATTTGAAGCTGTTTTTTGTCAATGGCCAAGATTCCGACAGTTTTTTTGATGGTCTAAACTCTAAAGTCTAAAGAAAGATAATCGAATTATTCCTGAGTAATTCAATTATTTGTTAAATAATTGAATTACTTGCTAAGTAATTGAATTACCCGAGTGTTGTGAAAATCAATTACCAATTACAATTACATTATCCTAGTAATTGATAAACCAAATACGATTACACTTTTCGAAAAGTAATTGAATTTAAGTAATTCAATTACCGAGAAGTAATTGAATACGATTTCTCAATTAATTTAATTCAAATACCAACAGCTCTGACTGTGCGTGTATCTTAAGGTAACTTATTGTGATTTTTTTCAGTTCAACTAGGGGTGATATGTCCCTCCATATTTTGTTTCCCTGTTTCGAGTTATTGGAGCAAATCTACGTAGAAGCGTGTGACGCTTTTCTCTACTTGGGTAAATTATACTTATTATTTCTCTCTCAGGTCCTTACTGATACTTACGCCCACGTGCCAAGTGCTTCCGTTTTTGGGTGAGTTCCGGCGTTCCTTATATCTACATGTACCGACTACTGATACACCACAGGTTGATATTTGTTTTATTGGGGTCGTCTTAATACGGTTAGTCTACATTACATTCATTTTACCTCCCGATTGTCGAGGGACTCAAGCTGTATTTGCCAATTTACTAATCTACTCCCGGTTTGCACAATGGAAATTATGTAGCCTATATATTGAGTATTGTTATTTTGCTCGATTAATTATTTGATTACTCGTGCTAGTTCACGTTAGCTAAAATATTGAGATTTGGTTGCATACAAAATTTACTTACTTACGTATTCTATATTCATGTATAATGTGTGACAGTTAGTCATTATTTACTTGTTTAATTTTAACTGTCAGTTTACGTTGACGAAATATAACTGTGGCTCTTGTAGCGCTGAATTTGTTAACCGTTTTCATTGACTCAACCTTAGTCATATTGAATGTAAATCTATTTTATATCTGTATAAATATTTATCGTAAGATTCGTCCACAGGTTGTTCGATTGAAACCACTGAACTGTACGTATACTGGAACGCGCGGTCTCTGCCATAGAAAAACCGCGGGCGAGAGAAATAGCGCGAAAGGGTCACTCCTGTCCTTTTCATAACGACTTGCGCGTGCGCTGCGCGAGAGGGCAGACAGCCTTAAAGCACGTCACTCCAAACCAAACTAACCAAAATGTAGCTTCAAATCAGCAATTATCATTCATATATTAATTATTGATTTTACTATATTGCTTATTATTTGTTGTTTTACACACCGATGTGTATAATTGTTGTCGTCATGTTTGTTTTTACGATTATATTTTTATACATCTTCACAAATGGATTACAATTTTTATACATATTATACCGATGATGTAGAATGTATTATGCGAACACGTGCAACTACGTTTAATTTATAAAATGTACTTTACATCTTTTATGGTTAATAAAAATTCGAAATTTAACGCATACCATTGATTATACCTTGAAATTATTTTTATAGTTCTTTATTTTTGTAAAATGACCGAGTATAACAGTAGGTAAAATGAGTTTCAATGGATATTTGTAAATGTCCATGATATTAACAAATTATCATTGAAAAATTCATCCTTGGAGTATTCAAAACGTATCAAATCCTTTTCAAACGTTGCGACATGACAATCGATTGCTCTACCCATGCGCGTACGCTTGAGGGTAGGACAGAGATGTCCTCTCTCTCTCTCTCGGATCGGGCTGGCGGACGGTGCGCGCATTTCAGTATAAGTACAGTTGAGTGATTGAAACCCATCTTTGGTCAAATTTACCCTGGAAAAATTTGATCACCTACTTGACGTTTTGTGACGTCACACAAATCAGTATGTTTTATTTATATTTTCTAGTTATTTTAAATATTGCGACTTTCAAATGGCATTTGCTATAAAAGAATCCGTCCAAGCGCGGTTATTCAGTTTTTCCTTGCTGAGGGTTTGCGGCCAACGCAAATCCATTTCTTATTACAGACAGTTTATGAAGCAGCATCTTTTACCTATCCAATATAGCGCGTGCGGATGGTTTGATTAGAAAAATCGTCGAATTTCAATCAGAGAGATATCACAAAATATTGATTTGAGTGAATGATCCATCCATACTATCGTACAGAAACTGGGTTACAGAAAAGTTTGTGCGCAATGGGTTCCTCGTCTTTTGTATGAGGATCAAAAATATTCGTGAATGGGTTCGTCTCAGCAACACTTTACGGAGTACAAGGAAAATGGTAATAACTTCCTTTTATCAATAGTTACTGGTGCCATTATTTCGAACCATCCAGTAAGTTGTCATCGATGTAATGGAAACATTCAAAGTCACCACCACCAAAAGTTTAAAGCACAACTTTCAGCAGGCAAAGTGATGCTAACATTTTTTGACAGTAAAGGACCATTGCTGATTGAATTTAAAGAACACAAAGTGAATATTAATGCAAATCTACACAACAAAACTCTGAATAAGCTTCATCAGGCAATAAGACGAAAACACCCAGGAAAGCTTTCCATGGTGCCATTTTGCTTCAAGACAACGAGCGGCCTCTTGTCTCAAACGTAGTAAAAAATTTTCAAAAAAGTAAAGGGTTTTAGAACGTCCATCCTACTGTCCAGATTTACTTCCTTGCGATTTCCATATCTTTGTATTGAGAGGTAGACGCTTTGAATCGCACGCTGAAATACAAAACGCAGACAAGGAATTCTTCAACCAGCAGCCACGAGAATTTTACGAGCAAGGTATAAATCTGTTGGTGAAGCAATGCGATATGTGTCTTAATTGTGGGGTGATTGTAAATTTTTTCCGAATATAGTTTTTATAGACCAAAGATGGGTTTTATTTGAACAACCCTAGTATATTCATAAATAACGATAAAACGTCGAAGCTCACTAGCAGATGGTTTGGTTAAATGTTCTCCTTGGAATTCGATGAAGTGATTGGCGTTTTCCACATACGAGTTGATGTCTTGATTGTATTGTGGTAATTGTTTACCTAAGTATTTTTCCAGTTGCTGAACCGGCGAGCCTAGGACTTTTCGACGACTTTTCCTTGGTATTAGTTGAGGTTGTATGTCCTTGTCTATTTTATTGTTTTCTATTTTATTCTTTGTTTTCTCCAAATAAGTTGTGGGATCCGTTCTTATAGATTGATATGGTAAATCTTTTAATAATGTTTTTATTTTGTTATCGTATTCTTCAATGTCTATCACTCCTGTCGCATTTCCTGTATCAGCTGGCAGTACTATAATCTCTTCATTTTGCGTAGTTTCTACAGTTCTTGGCGTGCTTCCCGTGTTTCGATGGACCACATGTCCGAAGTACACGTGCGACGTCTTGGCGTATTTATTCGGCTGTGATGTGGTTTGATTTCCAATCAGTCATTAAAATCGCAGAGGCTCGCAGATGTAAAACATAAAAACAAAGAAATGGAAAACTACGCACACTATTTCAACAGAATGGTTTCTCTGGTAACATCAATAAAGCTTGTGCGAACAATAAACGAAAACAAGAGGATGAAGAGGAGGACAAACCAGTAGCAACAGCATGTCTGCCCATACATTAAAGGCACTACGGACAAAATCAGCAAAGTCTTAAAAAACAATATTAAGACTATTTAAAATTATTAATTTTATTAAATACATAAATAAAGTTTACCTCGAGTAGGATTTGAACCTACGGACCTGTATTTGCTAGGTACCGCGCTAACCAACTGCGCCATTAAAGTTCAAGCTTTGATGGCACAATTGGTTAGCGCAGTACTATCAAAGTACAGGTCGTAGGTTCAAATTCTACTGAGGTAAACTTTTATTTATGTATTTAATAAAATTAATAATATTAATTACACATTACCTTTGAACTTATTCGTTCATAACAAAAACTTATAATAATATTTAGACTACGTTTAATATCTACAAGAAAATCAGTAATATCCCACCGAACCCTAAAACTAAAGTGGAACTGGAAGCACAAGGGGTATATGAAATACCACGCTTAAATGGCGAGAGCAAACCAATAGGCGAGTGAACCTCAGACAACACCATAATGCAGTAAACACCTTCTTTGGCCCAAGATGTAATAAGCACATCGCACAAAATTGATTTTAAAAACAACAAAATTATTGATAATACCGGACATACCACAAAAAGTATAATAAGGGAAGCCGTAGAAATTAAGAAACGTCCTAACAATTTAAACACAAGGGACCATGCAACGAGGATAGCCACAACTTGGAAACCTGTTTTAAGACAACACAAAGAACTAAAGGAAAAGAAAGTCGATTATGCAATAACTACTTAAAAGTCAACACAAACTTCGGAAAAAGGAAGGCGAAACAAAAGAAAACGCAGCAAAGTACATAAACGTCAACCATAACGTCATTTTTGTTCGAATCACTCCATCAAGAAGTAAAAGGCTTGAAAATGGCTAGGTGATCTGGCCGAAACGTTGCCAACATAACGACAGCTTTCATTAAAACTTCAATCAGCGGGAGCAACACGTGCAACTATACCCGTGAACCTGGAGAAACATATGAACCCGCAGAAATATCAAATTATATATATATATATATATATATATATATATATATGTGTATATATATATATATATATATATATATATATATATATAATGATTGTGGACCTGAACAGGCTAAATTTGGCCTATCGTGCTAAAGCACTCAGGAACACTTAGGAAGATAGATAGAGTGATAATGAATTGCCAATAGATGCCTATGAACAGCTACCTTAAATTTTGTCATATCATAAGTGAGAGGAAAACAGGAACTAGGGAGATCATTCCAGAGTTTAGAATACTTGTAGAAAAATGTGGATTGCGCCCGTTTGGTACAAGTGGAGATTTGTACTGCATACTGATGATGTGAATGAGCGAACTGAGTGCTTCTCGCAAAGATAGCGCGAGATGGTATCAAAGAATATAATTCAGAGCACAATAGCCGTTGTAATAACGATAAGTACAACGAAAGAACTGAAACCATCCTTCTATGCTCAAGGGACTGTATGTGAGAAGTTAAGGATGGGTCATTTATAAGCCTAATCGCTCTCTTTTAATACGATCAACGATATCGAGAGCGTATTGGGGAGCACTAACCCAGGGGTGAGAATTATATTCCAGATGAGGCCGAATTTGGGCCTTATACAGCAGAAGGAGTTGTCGAGAGGTAAAGTACTGCTTAGATCTGTACAAAAAGCCTATTTTACGAGCAGCTGTTTTGGTAGCTCACAGAAGATGGTCAACCCATGAGAGATTTGAAGATACAGTCATACCCAACAGAGTAATAGAGTCTGAAAACTTTAGAACTGAGCCATTCATACTTACAACAGGAAATGATCGATTTTTTTGGCGGACATAAGGCAACACTGAGTTTTGTTAAGCATTAAATTTAACTAGATTATTGTTTCCCCATTCGAGAATACGTTGAATGTCTTTGTTGATTGAATTTGCCATTTCAGCTTTAATTTCTGATTTGACATAGAAGGTGGATTATCAGTATGAGTAGACTGAGATGAACTACAGTGAAGAGTGCTATCGTCAGCAAAGCAATGGATGGGGTTAGTTGTTGAAGAAATAAGGTCATTTATGTACAGCAGAAAAGTGTAGGCGCTATAACGTATCCCTATGGTACGCCCGCGTTAATGCTAACTTCTTTTGAAAAAACCATCCACTACGACACGTATTCGTCTTTTATCAAAGAAACTAGAAACCCAGTTGATGAGCGTATCATTTAACCCAAACGAGGTGAGTTTGGCAAGTAAACACTTATGCCAAACTTGGTCAAATGCCTTTGAGATATCTAAAGCGACTACAACTGTTTCACCGGACTGCTCTACTGTATTGTTCCAAACTTGGGTCACATATGAAAGAAGATCGCCTGTTGAACGACTTTGCCTAAACCCATATTGGTGGTCACTAAGGAGTTTGTTAGTTTCAAGGAACGTGAGCAGTTGCTGATTGATGGCTTTTTCCATGATTTTAGACAAAATGGAAGTGATGGCAATTGGTCGGTAGTTTGAGGGATCGGTCTTATCGCCTTTTTTGGGAATAGGTTGAACATTTGCTAACATTTCTTTAAGACAATACCTGGGATACCGTCTGGGCCAGTCGCCTTATTGAGATCAAGCCTACTGATGATCGATTCCAAGAGCTTGTACCGAAAATGAATTGGTTTCATAGCGTATGAAGAAGAGTTGATGCAAACAAATCCACAAAAACGGCTTTGTCTACAGAATCAGCAACTACCGATCCGTCTAATAGACGTCAGAGGGGAAATGAAGATGTTCCAAAGTTTTACTAATGGCTTTAGCTAAAGACCAAAATTTACGACTGCCTAAAGGAGATGTAGCTAGTTCATTGCATTTTCGTTGTTCGAACAACTTTTAGTTTTAGTGATTTCACTTTTGCAGTTATTTCTAGCACCAACGTATTCTACATGACTGTCGACCGATTTATTAGATTTCCATTAAATTAATATTTATTTTTGAAAGATATTGCATCAGCACAAGCCTTATTGAACCAGGGTTGGGAACGTGAATGACCTACACGGTATTGTTTTTTGCGAATGTATAACACCATTCCCATGAGGATGACTTCAGATAAATAATATTCACGCCATGGAAAGGTTGCAAAGAAATCCCATAAATCACTCCATCGAGCTGACTTAAAACACCAGAAGGTTCTATCGGTTTTGCGAACAACAGTGGAATTAGGTACAGTAGAAATGATTTCTATTAGACAATGGTCGGAAAGACCTAAAGGCGAAAGAACGGAAGTTTAATAAGCAAGAGGGTTTGATGTAAGAAAGAGATCTAGAAGGTGTGGAGTATGGTTATGGTTATCAGGGATTCTTGTGGGTTCAGAAATCATTTGTGTGAGATCACATGAAATAACAAATGTTTCTGCACTATGACTAGCGGGATTTGTAGTAGATGAAAACTGAAGCCAATTAGAGTTATGAACATTGAAATCGCCTACAATTGAGATATCGCAAGACGGAAACTGAGACAGGACTTTCATACTAAGGTAATCGAAGAAGTCTTGAAAGTTAGTCATTAGGAGACCTATAAATGCAACAGTAGAATTTCACAAAATTAGGACCAGAATGTTTAAACCAAATCACGTCAAAATTTTTATTTTCTAAGGAAGAAACCCTCTTGCAAGCAATTCTGTCCTTGATGTAGGCACATACGCCTCCTTTATATCGAAAGTTAGAGTGAAGGTGGCATTGAGGAGTTTTCGGAGGAGACTTGTGTTTCAGATAGAAACAAAATATCAGGTTGTAATTGTTCAAGATGTTGGTGAATAGCATTAAGATTAGACCTGATACCGTGGATGTTGCAGTAGTGAATCAGAAAGTTTATACTTTCGATGACCGAGGTCGATTGGGCCCTGTCCTCCTGCACATCCAAGTGGGGCAGGATTTTACGTCCGGAATTTATTACCCTAGAAACCACAGCCATCTTATTTTTAATTTGGGACTTTTAATGCGATAGGAAGACAGTGAGGGCGAGAAGGAAGAATAAGGATGAGAATAGATTAAGGATGATGGAAAAGGTAACCGGCTGCCCTTACAGAGCTTAGAAAATCGGAGACCCAATGTTAAGGAGCCCATATATATATATATATATATATATATATATATATATATATATATATATATATATATATATATATATATATTTAACGTTCAATAGTAATTGAAGCTATCATAGCAAATGAGTAACGCTTACCTTGCACCACATTTTTTACTAATAAGATTTCTTCGCGTTTGTTTAACGACAGCTTGACATGTTAATTCCTGGTGTCATGCTGAATTTTATTGGTCAATTTTATAACGTGTCCATTAATTATAATTCAGTGTCTTCAATTAATACAACCACTTTCACACTGTAATCTTGTTGGCTAGAGCTATCTCTTTCCTACTACTGTCTTACATAAATTACATTTTTATCTAAAAAGGCATTTAAGTAACAAATAAATTCTTCATTTTTTTGTATACCTAAACACAATGATTACCAAATATTCCCTTGCAAAAGCAATCTCTTTCTACAATTTTTGTTAATATTTAACAAAACAGTAAACAATATCTTAAATTTGGTAATTAAGTTGCATATTTAATTAATTAATTAGTATGAAATTACCATAAAATGTATCACGGCGCACGTTTTACGTACTGATTCTTTAGAAATGTGAACCATAATAACGTGTTTTGACTCTTTCAAGTTTATTTAGTGAGATGGGACGTTTCATAGTTTTTAAAACAATCCAAAGGTAAAACTAAACAAAATCATTGGTTAAAAAAAAACACTTACCCATCAAGATGAGTAGGGTCGTGATGATTCTTCAAATCCTCCAGGTCGCTGGCATTATCACTGCTCGGTGGATCTTCCACAACAAGTGGTGCCGGTGTAGGTCTGCATGTAAGAAAATAGAAACATTACCTTTACCCAGTGACAACTTTTCAAATAATACATTAAGAGACTATTTACAGATACTGCATGCGTATATTTGGATTGAGTGACACTCTTACGAAGCCTTTATTATCAGTGCCCAAGCAGTTAAATTTTAGCTTTTTTTCCGTTTAATGGAAATGAGTTTAAAGTTAAACTTACAATTTCATCATTTTCGAAATTTAAAAATTGTTACTTTATTTTAGAATTCATAAGTATATTTGTACGGTGTATTATTTTAACTAGTATATCTGTGTTTGTGTTAAAAGCGTATTGGTCGTTGCTTTTAATGTTAAATATTTATTTATTACTTATTGAACAGATCAGTGAACCTTAAGCTGTTGTTTCACTTTTTAATTGAGCGACTTTTATGAAGGATCTCATTATTGTTCTTGATCACAATAAACTAAATAACGACATAAATTTATGTAAGTAACGTAAACTGTTATGTTATGGTAAAATGACTTTTAAGCAATGATTGTAGACAATACCGACCTAAATGATGCATAAACACAAAATTAATTTTTGCTTATCTAGATAATACGTTTGGTGGTTCTCGAACAAAATCGGCATAAAGGGAAAGATTATAGACATGTTTGGTCCCAAATGGTGACGAACGTGGTAAAACTATTTTGTCATTACTCATCGAGATAATATTTTGTCCTTTACTCGACGAACTTGGTAAGTAAGTATAGTATAATATTTTAACTCACTGGGTATATTTATTGTTATACTGTCCGTACGACACATTTCTGTTATCGTATGAGCGTGTGTCTTTTTAAATGTAGTGTCACTATGTGGAGTATGTAAACAGAAAATTAGGTATTTTTTTTTGGTTGTAACAATTTGCTGAAAGTAAATTTAAATGCAAAGGTTGGCACGGGTTTATAGTCATGAAAATAGGCTTACGCTGACGGTTGTATGTAGTAAATTATTAGTTGTTCAGTGTAATGAATAGCTTTTTCTTGCGTTTACCGTGCGAATCAATTGAATGATTTTTAGGAAAAAGATTGGTTAGGGCGTTTGAAATTGAACACGGTAAATTTTGGAGTTGAGAATCAGGTATTAAGCGTTGAGGCATAAAAAGAGCTTGACGTGTGAGCTCTGCGCCGGATGGAAATCGTGCGTTGGTAGCGTAAAGCACCCTTGTGTTAGTGCGAGCTTATAGAACCTTGTGATATTGCAAAACGAGGGAACGCTTACACCATTTCGCTGTTGCGTGAAGATTTCACGGGTCGCATTTATTGAACATTGTGTAGTTTTACCCAATGCACTGGTATCATTTAAGGGAAAATAATAGTGAACAGCTTAGTAAAACTTTGGAAGAAGTTGAGGGTTTGATTATTAACACAAGTGAACGTCATCGGGTGGCAGTAGGGTGCAAGGTTGTTGTGTTCAATCAAAGTACTATTTCACGCTTTAAAACAAACTGTGTAAAACTCTAGCGACAGCAAAGCATCAAGTCGTCAGTTGTGAATTCAAATTATTATTAAAAATGTAAAAAATATAGAAATTGTGTTGCATCAACGTACTTAGTGACGCAGGATTTTAGCATATATAAGATATAAGATTTGTACGTTGCCCTCAGGTGAAGACATACTAAATTGAAGATCCACAGATGTTGCGTCTCGTGGTGATTGTATTATTTTCATTATTCGAAAAGGGCGCATGCTGCCTTCTTTATCTCTCCAAATCAATTTATTATATGATAAAAAAGAAATTAAGCATAATTTGTGTATTTAATTTAAGATGTAAAATTGAATTTCATATTGTACCCCTGACGACTTTTTATTGTTGATTTAAAAATTAATTATGATACATATAGACTAAATTGTTGTAATAAACGATAGTTAAAGTTAATTTTTGAATTTCTTTTATGCAATGTAGTAAGATAAACTCAAAACCACTAATCCCAAAAAATGTATATATATATATATATATATATATATATATATATATATATATATAATCATCATCAGGGAAGTAAAAAACATACGTAAAATTGTCCAAATAATTTAGTTTTAAAGTTAACAACTATACGAACACATTCAGAATAACATATATTTGATTATTTGTAAAGGAACGGTGTACAGATGCTAAGATAGGGACGGTGGGAGTTAGGTTTGAAGTAAAGGTAAATTAAATTTAGAATTTTGTAATGACTGGACTTGTTTGTAAGTCGGGGTTTATTTATTTGTAAGTTGTAAGTGAGCCATAATTTGGTATTTTTGGAGCATTACGGTACAGATTCGACCTAAGGGGATAGCTATCGAAGTATATGACCTGGAGTAGGCTAGAAAAGGTAGGTTCACGCATTTGTTTCTTTTGTTTACTAGTGTACCACCTTTTGCTAGTCTAACGTTACCCGATTTAAGACGGGTTCCCAGAACACTACCCGATTTGACTTACCGTTCAATGGTAAAGTTATTAGTATAACTCACAGCCCTAACGACTAGCTAGTTGGCCCTTGCGGATATTTGCCTGTTCGGTTTACTCATGCCGTTTGAACTTGTTACAAATTGGTGTACTTGTAACACCACTCACTCAATAAGGCGATGAATGTTATTCAAAAGAATATTTGAATGTTGTATAAAAAGGTTGTGAGTTGAAAGAATTAAATATTCAAGAATGCGGGTTCAAAACTGCTGAGAGCGAATTAATGGTATTTCATATGAATGTGTATGCATTTTATGCGTATTGAATAAAATACGAATTAGGATATCATAATAGAAATTTCTAAATAGGATTCAAGTAAAATTTATAGAATTTTGCGGAAAGATATTTCGCACATACGTGAAATTATCATGGAAAGTTTAGATTGACTTTGATTATTGGATAGAGTGAATTTTGAGTATCAGTTGCGTTGGTACTTTCGCAGAATTTTGTGCTGGCAAAACGTGACATGTGAATCGCTGTTGAATACAAATGGGGATCAATAATCCGTTAATTCAGTCTAGATTCGAAAACACTTGTGTGAGTGGTAGTGTATTCAAATTTATGAAGCACTTTCCAAATTTTTTTAGAGATATAAGACCTTGGCCCCTATGTTATGACAAGATTTTGTCAGTTGCTTGGTGCGGAAAAGGGTAAGAAAGGAAGCAATTATAAGCATTACTAGGACAACCTTTTTTCGTAACATTTGGTACAGTTTCTTACTCGGTTAAGCTGCTCATTTTAGCAAAATATGGCCGACTTATGTCATGGCTTCTTAGATTTTTACGACTATGACGTCATAGTATTATTCAGAACCTTTCGTATCGACGCAATCATAACGATTGAAAGCTGCCATTTAATACAACAATAATTTTTCAAGAGAAAGCCTCCTTGCAGATTTTTGCTATAGATAGCCATTTTTTCAGAAAAAATCTGTTTTGTGAAACTCTGCAAATCGTTAAATCGGAATGGCTATTAGAGCAATGGTTCGATATTTCGGCAGAATTCCCATTTTTAATAAAAAAAAATTGTTAAATTTTGGTAGATTTGTCGCTGAGAATAAAATTTTGTTGTTGAATAATACTTCGTCACTGTAGCAATGTGGAAGAACGTATTTCATGTCAAACAAAAGATCTAGTGTGTATTTGAATAAATGCTCGCCTTTGCAAAGAATGTATACGATTACGCATTTTTTTAAAACCAAAATCGAAGGTGGCTTTCCTCATGTGGTATCTAATGTTTTGCCTAATCTATCAGTAGAATTGTTTTGTTACTACAAGAACACATACGGAACGTTTTACGTTTAAATTTCGTTTGCCTTGTTTTTTGTTTCGAATACTCTAGTTACTATTAGTAAAAATGGAATATTCTTTTAACGAACTCACCGATGTGCATTTAATATTAGGATAGTGTAGAATGAATTGTCGAGCAGCAGCACGAATGTACGGAGAAAGATTTCCAAACAGACGTATTCCCCATCATTCCACCTTTGCTGCTAAGGGAATTTGGGACATTGAATAAATCCACTGCAGATGTAGGTCGCCCTCGGAAAGTTCATGTTGAAACGGAAGAAGCAATCATAAACGCTGTTGACGAAAATCGAAGAGACAGCTTGAGAATACTGGCAAGACTATATAACGAATCTTTGACGTTCTACGTTCATTTAGTAGTAAAATATAAGAAAAAAGGATTTTTGTTAATTAATGATTTATAAGTTGTGGTAGCCAACTTAATTTGCATTTTGGCGCAACTTAATATATTTTCTTAAAGGTTTATACTTCCATATCGTGGATTTAAATTTCTGCACATATTTCTCGCGCAACGCGACATCACATGATAGAATGAGCGTCTTTTTTAGCATTGCTTTGTGTACGCTGTTTTGAGCAGGAAGCCATCTTTGGTTTCCACCTAAATTTTGTGTAAAGTGCCATTGATTTAATGGCACTTTGATTTACACTTTTACTTACTTTTATTGGTACTTTTAAGTACACTTGTACTTATACGTTACTATTTTTGGATGATTTAATTTTATGATTGCATGTTGCATTTAATTCAGATCTAAATTTAGATCACTCCTTTTATTTGAACCTTCAAAAGAATGCACTAAATTTTGGATTATTCAAATTTCAAGGAATATAAACTTGTAAGAAGTAATTTCAACTTTGGTATACTTTACAACGTAAAACATTGAAAATACGATATATTGCGTAACATCGATACGAAGATTACATCATCTTTGGTTTACATTTCCGCATTCTTTATAATAATCAGAGGTTCTCAAAAAGTTGTACATAAATTTTTAAAACAGGTGTTTATACTCTAATGATTTCTTAGTATAAGGCTATTTTAAAGATATATTTTATATAATACCAAATTTAAATGCTTAATAAACGTAGTTTGTATATTTTTATTTTGACATTTTGGTGAATTTTTTATTGTATCCTCGGTTTAGTTATTCCGAGCATAATCAAAAAAAAATAACTTGGCGTCCGAGATAATTGTTATTATTGTTACCTAGAAGTTACTATATTGATGTTAAGTGAAAATATCTAGGCAGGAATTTGGTTGTAATTAAGCAAATCAAAAAAGTATGAACCAGCCCTATTTAATCTACCTGCTGAGCCAACGGCATTATCTTTTAGTAAATGGTATGTATCATTGGCTATTTTAACAATTGGTATTGAGAACGTTTAAAACATTTATTTACACCATTTTTTTTTATTTTACACCTATATTATATACACCATAAACATATCATTATTATACCTGGCACCAATCTACAACAATATTATAACTACACCAAAGGAACATTGACAGAACAACTTTCTGTGGCCTTATCATCTTCAACGTGTCCAAGAATTGCAAGATGGGGATCCTGCGTTACGCATACAATTTTTGAGTGTACTATGAATGGTTTTCTGGCCGATAATAGGTTTTTGATAAAATTTTGTTTACAGATGAATCGTGCTTTACACGAAATGAAACTTTCATAATCTTGGAATGGAATGATGAAAATGCTAGAATAATTCGACACTAAATTCCTTTCAACACCAGTTTACTATTAATGTATGGGCTGGAATCGTTGGAAATTTTTTATTAGGCCCTGTTGTTCTGCTATAAAGATTAAATGGTCAGTATTATTCATAATTTATCCGAGACGAAGTGCTAGCATTACTTGAGAATGTACTATTAGAGTTACGTCGCGATCTAATTCTTATGCATGATGGGGCACCGCCACATTTTCTCCTGTGCGAGAATACTTAAATGCTACATATCGTGATAGGAGGATATGTAAAGGAGCTGATGCACCAATAAAGTGGCCACCCAGGTCCCCTGACCTTACCCCAACCGACTTTTATATATGGGGAGTTTTGAAAGAAAAGTTTACGTCAATCCTGTTCGAAACCACGACAATTTATGGCAAAGAATAGTAGCGGCTTCAGATGAAATTCGGAAAAATCCTGCGACACTACGTACTATTCGCAAAAATTTGTTATGGCGAGTTGCGAGCGTAAATATTTTGAATATTTGTTGAAATGAAGATTTATTTTTCTACTATTATCTAGGACAGTTGTTGTTTTTCTTCTTTAAAACTTTTATATGTTAACTACTACAGTGGTTTTTAGCCTTTTGCAATGTTACTTCTGATTTTGTACGACAAACTTAACAAAATTTAACAATTTAATTAAAAATGGGAATTCTGCCGAAATGAAGAAACATCGCTCTAATAGCCATTCCTCATTTAACGATTTGCAGGGTTTCACAAAACATTTTTTTTCTCAAAAATGGCTAACTTTAGCGAAAATTCGCAAGGGGGCTTTTCTTTTACAAAACCAATATTCTATTAAATGGCATCTTTCAATTGTTATGATTGTGTCGATAGGAAAAGTTTTGAATGGTACTATGACGCCATAGTCGTAAAATCAAGGAGGCCATGACCTAAAGTTGGCCATATTTTGCTAAAAGGAGCAGCTTAACCGAGTAAGAAACTGTTTCATTACGCCGTTGCAAAATGGTTTGCGAAAAACCATTAATTTATGCTAACTTTGATCACTTATATCTCTAAAAGTAAAAACTTTTTACTAAACTTTTTTTCGCTAAATCTTTATTTTATCCCCTGAATCTACAGTTAAGCGTTGTCCGTGTAATACACAGATACCCTGTATATAAAACTACGAATTATCTTATTACGTCGTAGTGAAGTGATCACGGCCGAAATTGTTATTTTTAGTAGCCGTACAAGGAAAAGGTAGATAAGTACGGAAACTTGTGATTTTGGATGCTTCAATTTTAAATAAAGTACTTAGGCGGCGCATGCTAGACATTTCTATTTCCGCACGTGTGGGTGACCGTCCACCAGCGCTACCTCGTATTTAGCCGCATAAGTGTATATGCACTTATACACAATGCTCGAAATGGAGTCATTCACGAACCGGAACCAGGGCCGGCCTGAGGGGTGTGCGAAGTATGCAGCCGCACACTCGAGCCTTTTGGAGGGGCATAAAATTGGCCAATTTTGGTAAAAAAAAATATTTGGCAAATTTTCAGAAATTGATTTAAATGTTGGGCAGAAATATTTAAACTACAAGGAACTTTGTCTCAAAACTATTACAGTTGATACCCCAATGAGTTCTGAAACACAGTAGTCTGATCTGATGCCTTTTTTGTCCCTTGTGGCTGCCACAGCTTTAACTTGGTAGTTAGTGATGCAGCCAAGTCTTCAGTTCCAACAGTGACCCTATTTGGAACAATCCAGCGTCTTTATACCTTATTCAGCTCTTCAACCAAACGCTGGAGCTTGTTCCTAGAGAGTCTTACGAGGTCTGAAGAATCTTTTACTAGGCTTCCTTTGACATTGAAAGAGCTCTGTATAACACGGTGGGAGGCACGAATCGACTCGCTGAAAGCGGTGAGATATCAGATCGTCGAAGTTCGCCAAGTTCTTTGGGATATTTATGATGATCCCTCGTTTGAAGATGATGTTAGAGCGAAGCAAACTCTTTGGCCACAACGCTTGAAGATTACGGGTTTTAGGTTCTCTAATAACCTGGTATGACGTCCTCTTTCAAATTAACTTGGCAAGTAAGATGTTACAATCAAAGGTGATCAACTTTCCTCAAGCTGTAGACGCATTGAAATACATTTCAGAGTTTTTAGTCGACTTTCGTGAGAATGGATTTGTATCTAGTTTGGTGAAAGCAAAGAGTTGGCTGAAGAGCTGAAAGTTGAAGCGAAATTCAAAACCCCAAGACTCGGGAGGAAGAAGAAACACTTTGACTATGAGGGTAGAGATGAGCCTCTTACTGACCCACAAGAAAAATTTAAAGTCGAATTTTTCTTACCATTAGTCGATACTGCTTATTCAGCTGTGGAAGAAGGGTTTGAGCAGTTGAAGGCCAAGACTTCAACATTTGAATTTCTCTTCAAGCTAGACAAACTGCCGATCGACAAACACTTTTGATCAAATGAAAACAACTCGAAGAGCTAATGTCAGATGGGACTGATCAAAGTGATATTAGAGGGACGAATTGTGCGACGAGCTGGTTTCTATACAGAAACTTTTACCCAAGGAAGGTTAGTACTCTTTCAGTAAAATAATACTGAAATTTAAGTTAACAGGTAATTTAAGTTAATAGTATTAATTATTGAAACTAATATTAATATTTCACCATCCTAATTCTTTAATTATTATGTTTTTACCAAATTAACGATTTAAACTTGATAGGTTTATGTACAGTTAAATTCCACTTCTTACCTCACCCTATCTTATCTTATTTTTACCAGGTAAATGCATTAAACTTAGAATTTTATTACATAATTATGTACTATAGTAATATTGCTCCTTGTTTTTTTTGGTTTTATTCTGACACTTCAGTACACACGTAAATAACGTAAAAGAAAAATATATCAAAATCCAATCTAATCTTTTCATGATATCTTCTCTAAAAATTACACTTGAAGAGTTTCATGACATAATTTTATTCTTTTTAGGTAAAAAGTATCCAATGGATGTCCTAAACTTTTTGTCATTGACCGAAAGTACGGATGCCTATGTCAACCTGTGGATAGCGTTACAGATCGTATCCATAATGCCCATGTCGGTCGCTTCCGCTGAACGAAGCTTTTCAAAGCTGAAGTTGATCAAAACGTATCTCAGGTCAACACTGTCTCAAGAAAGACTTAACAGCCTTTCAATTTTATCAATTGAAAACGAGCTGTCTCAGTCAATTGATTATTTGGACATAGTTAAATCATTCTCCGAAATGAAAGCAAGAAAATTCCTTGTATAAATGTATAATAAGAGACTATGTACCTATCTTAGTAGTTGTAACACCCGACCCGGCTCGTAAAGAACTACGTACAAGGAAGGGCGCTACATAGTTAATAAACTTTTGTTTTGTGTGCGCCATTATTAAACTCTGTAATTATTGGTCACTATGTTTTGTTGTTTTATTTTATTTTACCCATGAGATATGGAAATTTATCTTAGGTCCGGCGGACGGTGATTCCGCATTATCTATTTATTCTGAGAGCACTTGCAATATAAGTGCAATTACTTGGGAATGGAATACCCCCAGACTCCCCAGTAGGGGCATAAAATGTGAGTCTTGCACACTTGCAATTTTCGCCTTGGGCCGGTCCTGACCGGAACGCAAACTTTCGGCATTTTACCATATATAAACATGACAGTTCTTCCTAAGTACATTTATTCAAGTTGTTGTGAAGTATTACAAAAACAACTACCTACATTTTAATCAAAAAATAAAAAAGAATCTCATACGCTTGGTGTAATTGATGACGTAACATCACTATTGCTTTGATCAAACTGTATTACGGAAAACCGAATATAGTTTGATAAATCTTATGTTAGGTACTCTAAAGCAATTTCCACAAAGAATTATATCGTTTATCTTCTTTAATTAGTTCCCTCTTTCGACTGGCTGTGTCATCCGCGGAATGTCGGCCTGAAATAGTAAAATAATAACTCTCAAAATATTCTACTTGTATTTATAATTTACCTTTAGCAAGCCATGATCGAACATATTTTTCAGGCTTAAATTTCATTAGCGGAGGACCAACACAGTTTATAAATAAAAGGGTAGCGATTGTTTCAATATTCAACGACGTCCTTAAGGGTGTTACAATTTCGTTCATGCTACTAAAATTTCGTTCGCATTCGCTGGTTGATATTGGAATAGTCGCTACGGCTTTAACAGTGGTTTTAAATCGTCAGGTATTTAATCTTTTGATCACACATTTTATAATTTCTAAATTTGTTGCTCATAGTTGTTTAAACGAAATAACTGGCACATAT
This sequence comes from Vesta saturnalis, assembly GCA_036346205.1. NCBI lineage: Eukaryota > Metazoa > Arthropoda > Insecta > Coleoptera > Lampyridae > Vesta > Vesta saturnalis. Next base: position 1,263,117 of record JARFJB010002120.1, read on the forward strand.
TCCTTATGTCATTATCGCCATATTGGATATCAATAATTGCACCATCATTAGTTCTTGCCCAGTTTTTGGCTCCAAAACCTTAATACTTTCTAATAAATGTACATATGTCATGACCAGGCCAGCATTATCATCTGACGTACGTGTTTTTGATGGTGAATCTAAGATCATACGATTTCTTAAATTATTCGCCAAACTTGTGAAAACTGAGCAGCATTTATGGAAGCAGCTTTTCCTTCATGAAGCTTTACGCCTCTATATGAACATGTATCTTGAATTGAATGCAATGCAGCAGAATATTTTGACCCTGGAGTGGTAGCCATCGATTCAAAAACCCTTATTGTGACGCGAACAGCTCTATCCGCCTCTGTTAAATTTATATTTTGTCGTTGAAGCTGTTCCGATAAATCTCCTAACTCATCAAGGGCATCGGCAAATAAAGTCAAATTTTTTAAAAAGTCTATATATGTAATATATTTTTTTAATCCTTCGTACTTTGCTCTTTCTCTTGCATCTCTCGTCGAATCAGTAGAAGCGTTGCTGAAGTGCAGGCAAAGGGCTCGATAGTTTTGTATAACAGCATTAACCGTTCTTTTACTCGAAGCCACCCATCGTACTGACAAAATTCTTCCAATTTTTAACAGCTGAGTTTCTAGAGCAGCTGCTGCTTCTTTAAGTTCGTTTTGATTTTTTGGTGATTGGCTATATAAGCTATAGAGCTTGTCAATAAATATTTTAAAATGGTTTACGCCTGATACTTCATTCGCGCAGTCGTTAACAGCAAGCTCTAGTCTGTGGTTTGAACAATGCCAGACCACTAATTTTTGAAAAATAGTTTGTAATCGCTTGGCAACTCCTTTTTTTTACCTAGCATAACGGAGGCTCCATCACTAGCAAATGCAATAAGATTCTCTTGAAGAAAAGTTTCATCAAATCCATGTTTATATAAACAACTCAGAAGCTGATTGATGATAGCCTCTGAAGTTGTGTCAGTGAGTTCTATTAAGTCAAGGTTAAATACATAGGCATTACCTGGATAATCTTCAAAATATGTTCTAATAACGACAACTAGAATAGTTTTCCTGCTAAGAGTTGTAGACTCATCAATTAAAATCGAAATTTTCTGTTTAGCGTCAATAATATTTTTACAAATAGTTTTTTTCATTTCTTGTGCAATATGAATTACAATATCGTGGCAAGTTTTATCAGAGTGTAAAATTTTACCCATTGATAAGCCATTTAAAACTTGTAAATCAACATCAACAGGAAGATCTACAAGTGGCCTTTGCATTTTTGCTATTTTATAGGCGGTTCTAAAAACTCTTTCTGTAGTGGTAAAATGAATACGGTTCACCTCTTCGAAAGACGATTCAATACGTGCTTTTTTTGAATTTTCAAGTATCTCTTCGGCTTTGATATGAGCATCTGATTTCTTATGTTCAAAAATTTTTTTACGCAAACTTGCTTGCTGCGGCTCTTTATTTTTTCCATTCTCCCGCACTAAACAACACAACCATGTTGACGAAATTCTTAAGTTTTTGCTTTTCGGTAGAAAAGCATGCACCTTAACACAAACTGAGCAGCCGAAGGCCTTCTCTTTACAATTAACCAGCTATTATTGTTCTTAAATGTTTCACATTGTGACAAAGTCCAGCAAACAGGTAAATCGTCACTACTCACGTTTTCACTTTTACTGCCTTCTTCACTTGTCCCTGGAATATTTTCGGGTTCCTCTACTGCATGTACTATATTATCAGGTGAGTGGGATCTCTTTTCAACCATTTTAATAATTGACTCATTTTAAATACCTATACCTATCTATAATTTAATCAAATTGTTAATTTTCACCTATAATTTACTTTTTACACAAGACACAATGGACGTATTAAGATCATGTAATTAATTCTATTTGTAATTCTAAATTCAAAACAACCGTTAAAAACTGAGCACGTAGTACGAGTACGGTGCTCGGCTCGGTTCGAGTGCATCCGAAGTCACGTGGTTGCCAATAATAATTTGATTAATTCTGAAATTTTAAATTCTAAAATATTGATTTAAGTACCTTTCTTTACGAACCGGAACGGAACAAAACAAAATTTACGAACCGTAACGGAATAAGATATTTCTTCACGAACCGGAACGGCCTTCCGGTGCGTTCCGGTCCATTTCGAGCACTGCTTATACATAACCTGACCATTTATTTTTTGACTTAAAACGGGACACCAGTTTATTCACTTCAATTAGTAGCGATGATTCATAAAGGAAGAAATGTTTGAGTTTCCTTTATGATAGCGGCCTAGGTTCTCAATGAAAAAAAAACAAATGTTTTAATAAATTTTATTTTATTTATCATAACGCATTTATTACAAATTTTGAAAGTTATCAAACATAAACGTTCAGTTATTTTTATATTTGTTAGAGGAACAAATTTTTTTTAATAAAGCTGGATTTTAAGTAAGAGTAATATTCTTGGCACGTTTTTTTAATATTCACCTTAGTTATCAACATCGCCATGAGGACCGGAACCTGTAACTGGGTTTTTTCGGACGTCCACAATTTGTTCATTACAGAAAAGACTCTTTCTACTGGTGCATTTTTAAAATACAAAAATTTTCATGTTTAAGATTGTTGGCATGAAAGTGTTTGAATACTTCCACCCAACGACTTTCAGTCGAAACTTTTAGAGTATTCCATTCGGTTACTTTTTGCGACGTGATTCGTCAAATACTTCTGTATCTTTATTACAGTCAATATATCCCTTTTCAATCAATACATCCAATGTTTTTGAATCTGCCCAATAAAATATCTCCAATTCTTTAGTAAAAACCCTGTCCACTGTTCCAAATATTCACGACTTGTTTTATAAAAATCTGTAGCCGTACTTTTCACAAACTGTTCGTCAATATCAGTGCCACTATCTTTCAGCTTCACCATTAAACAACTGACTGTAAATGGAAGAAAATGATTAGTTGGTTTCTGAGTCAAATTATCTTTCAGTTGGTTAATTTCTTTTGCAGCTTCAATTGCCGATAAAGTCTGACCTTCAACGTTCAATACAGCTTGATGAAAACTTGCTGACTGAGCGTGTAAAAATAAAGCCACAATTCTGATGTCGGGTTTTCAAAAAGTTTTTAATATTTAGGGACATTTTCAATGTTCAGAAAGTAGTTTTTAATGGCTGGTACATTTTAAAACCCTTTCCACGGCAGGCATAAGCGCAAGACACCTGGTTTTACTATAGCACAGCATTTTGTGATATTCTGTTTCAGTTTCCGCGCAAAAATCCTTTAGAGCTTCAACTCGAACAGTGTAAATATAAAAAATGAATATATCTGTACAATAATGCATTCGTAATCTACGGTAGGCCATTTGCAGCAGATTTTATTGTATTGTAATTACATCCAATACCTATTATTGGTTTTTCCAGAAATGATTGTAATTTCACTAACACATTATTAGTTCCTCGCCTCAAAATTGACGTTGGCATTGTCCCCACAAAATGCCACGACTTTTCAGTCAAACTATTCTCTGTCAACACTTGGAGTAAATAATTGACAATGATGTCAGAAGTTTCACCTGGTTGGTCTTGGTCGTCTAAAATTTTACTTGCACACCTTCATAAGGTTGAAAAAGCGCACCAGAACAGGATATCTTTTCTTGTTACTGTGGTTTGAAGCGTCGGTTGAAATTGTAATACAGTTGGATTTACCAAGATCCTCTCTTAATTCTTTGATCACTGTACGCGCCAAAACGTTTACTACAATAGCTTCTGTTTTCGTACGCGCGCATCTAAATTTTTGATCGAAACATGATTGGATTAATTTCGACGCACAATCATTGGAGCGAAAACTGTGGTTTTCTTGTATTGTGTGATAGGCCCAGACACCTTCTGCTGCGGCGATATCCAAATCCTTTGAAGTTGGCGCCTCCGATTTCTTGAAAAACTTTAACATTGAGGAACTTGAAGCGGCAGCACGATCGGCATTTTTATGTTTCTCAGACTTTAAATGCTGTTCAACATCTCCCGCACCGCTATGAGAAATATTAAATTCTGTGCGACACTTTTCGCATCTGACTTCCGAGGCAGTATTTATTTGCTTAATAAACGGATATTTTGCTTGTAAATTGACATTGAACGTACACTTTCGTTTCGGCATAGTGAAATAAAATTCCAAAACAAACAACTTCAAGTAGCCGAAATGGTGTTAACACCGAAAGGTGGTTTTACTCATGGATAAACGTGAATATTTTCAGAATGCCTTCCACGTAGGCACTGGCTTCGATGGTGGGACTAGTTACCTGGGGCTGCGTTAACACCAGTAGTAAGTTATCAAGATATTTAAACCTTCGGAAAACGTTTGGGAAACGGGACAATTTTGCGTCGAGGTTTCTTTCGGGGACACCGGGACGGAGAACCGAAAAGGGACGGTCCCGTTCAAAACGGGACGTATGATCACGTTACTTATACAGGAGAACATTGCAGTTAATTATTTATGGATGGATTTATGGATGAGCTGTTAAAGATATCATTGCATCTAGCGGAATTAACGTAAGATGTAGATGTAGAAGAATTTTGTTTATGTGTAATCGGACGTCGAGAACCTTTATTTTAGATTTTTTTTTAAGATTATGCAACGATGGACTTTCGTTCATGAATATTGTTTATTTTATCTGTATTAGATAGAAATTAACTCTAAACCACATTAAGGTTTTATTTTGATTATGGGAAGAGCGAAAGAAAAGAAAACTTATTATCTGTTAATATAGCTCCAAGTTTTATGTCATTTGTTGTTTTAATATTAAAATCTTCGCACCAACTTTACAAGTTTCAGAAAGCATTATACTAAGAATTAGATCTTTCAGTCGTTTAAAGTAAGTGTTAAAGCCTTTTACAATTGATCTAAATTCAGTTTTAATTAACAATTTTATTTGATCCATAAATCAAAGTTATTCATTGACAAATTGGTTTGGTTTCATTTTGATTGATTCATTTATGCAATTATACAGCATAAAGCTATTCTAAACTTGATAGGAAACTACATACTTAGTGTTGGATGTAAACGAAATCAAATTTAGTGTTTTGATTATTTAAAGATCACTCACACAGTTTAAAGCAGAAACTATAAGTCACACAATTTTGCAGTGTAACATCTGCTGATCATTTAAAAGATAAAATATTATATGACAGTACCCTTGTTGAATACAGGATTATAATTCTTGAAGAGACACAGTCGTGTTTTAAGCTATCTGTGTTAATCCATTTGATCCATATTGATTATTTTTTCCAGATATACTGGGGTAAATTCAAATGTATGCAGGAAATGTTGTAACAACCCATTTTGAGTTGAATTAAAATATACCGTAATTTACGTTCTTCGTTCATTTAGTTGTAAATAAAAAAAAAGTTTTTAATTATTAATGAATTATAAGGTATTTGGTAGGCAACTTAATTTGCATTTTGGTGTAACTTAAGTGCATATACTTTTAGAGGTTTATGCTTCTATATCTTTGACTTAATTTTTTTCGCACATTTTTTTGCGCACCGCTATATCACCTGATATCTAAGCGTCCTTTCGAGAACGTTGTTTTGATTAGGAAGCCGTGTTTGGGTTTCCACCTAAATTTTGTGAAAAGTGCCATTTTACTACTTTTAATTGCACATTTAATTCTATTTTAATTACCTTTTAATTACACGTTTAATTTTAATGCAGATCTAAATTTAGATCCTATTTTTTATTTGAACTTTCGAGAGAATACAATAAACATTGGATTATTCAAATTTCATAAATTATATTTATATCCATAATTTAGTAATTTAAGGTTATTACAACTAGTTTTAAGATATATTTTATATAATTCTTTAAATATTTAATAAATATCTTTTATTTTGACATTTTGGTGAATTTTTTATTGCATCCTCGATTTGGTTATTCCGAGCATAATCAAAAAATAACTTGGCGTCCGAGATAATTATTATTATTGTTACGTTTCAGTTACTATATTGATGTTAAGTAGAAATAACCAAGCAGAAATTTCTGGTAATTAAGCAAACCAAAAAAAATTGAAGCAGCCTATTTTAATTTACCGACTGAGACAACGGCATTATCTGGTTACTTTAACGACTTGTTATCAGAACATTTACATTTATTTATTAAATTATTTACATCTGGTGCTTTTAAACAACAACATTATACCATTACATTATATCTTATTATACCTGGCGCATCGAGCATGGGACTTGATTTGCTTTCATTACCATTATTTAGTTGTGCTGGTTATTTCCGCTCTTGTTTGTTTCAGTTTCCATTGTTAGAGTTGACCATTTTAAATGTATTTGCCAATATATTGAAAATTATGTATTTCTAGTTTGCGGTGTTCCTCAAATTTGTATGGTGGACAACGGCCTCAATTTAAAAGTGGACAATTTAAAAATTTAAAGAGTTCTTACAAAGTTCAATCCATTTGGTTTAATGCAAGTTATCATCCCAAGTAAATTTTGTTGAGAGAGTTAATAAAGTGGTAGGTACTGCAATTAGGTCTTATATTAAAGATAATCACAAGGAATGGGATGTCGAAATTCACAAAATTGCCCATGCTATTCGTAACGCTGTCCATGAGTCTACTAAATTTTCACCTTCCTTTTGGCATTTGGTCGAACAGTTCCAATTTCTGGAGATTTTTATGGTCGACTAAATGATTTTAAAGAGGATGATTTATTTATTACTAACCGTGAAGAATTAGTTCAAGATCTAAATGAAGTTTCACCCGTGTTTAAACATGTTAAACAAAATTTACATACAGCTTACGAAAGAAATTCAAAATCTTACAATTTGCGACGTCGTCCATTGAAATTAAACGTTGGCGATTTAGTTTGGAAAAGAATTTTACTTTATCTGATGCGACTAGAAATTATAGTTAAAAGTTAGCTAAAAATTTATTGAAGCAAAAGTTATTGAGGTGTTAGGTTCAACTACGTACGGATTGGCCACCTTTCGATAATAAACCCTTAGGTGTTTTTCACGTTAAAGATTTAAAACCTCATTAATTCTTAATTATTTTTCTATTCCCAGTATTTCTGAGACTCTTACATTCTGGTCTTCTTATTTACATTTTAATTATTTTGATGATTTTTCAAAGTAATTTGATTTTGTGCTTATTTCGCACATTATTTTATTTTATATTTTGTGGCTTTGCAAACCACTTATTTTATTTTGCTACATTTGTTCAGCACGATTGTTGATCTTTATATCACATCGTGCGATTGTTTTAATTTTTGGGACATTAGTTTTCAGGTAGATTATCTTCTTTCATTGGATTTACAGTTTGCAATAGTAAAATTTAAGATAACCATTTTGAGTTTACCTCTGATCGTTATTTAACGTGAAATTTTCAAACTCTTAACCGTTGGTAAGAAAACTAATAATGCGTGTACACGATTTTATTTTTTATTTGATTTAGTTATTCTTGTTTCCCTGAAATTGTTTCGAAATTCTAGCTTTTGACGATTCCTAATGTGTCTGGTGTACTATTCTTGGACGGTGCTTGAGGAGTTCGGTTCGCCTCGTGTCAACCTCGGTTAGTTCACTTCCCGATTGTGACTTCCTGATTATGACGTTTTGGTAGTTTTAGAAGGGGGGGGTTATATTGTGTTCGTAAGAGTGCATCATCTTTTCCTTTGCTACATCATCTAGATTTCGACCTATTTACGGAACGTGCGTGTTAGTTAGGGGTATGTTTAGTCTTGGACGACGACTGTGGAACAACATGAAACCTGAATCTCGTGAAGGGTAGAGTGGCCTCTCTTGTTCTCCACGACGGAACATCCTGACCTAATTTGCCATGGAAATAGTCGTATCTTGGATTTACCGATTTTGACTCATACTGACCGTGACTGTGGGTGTTTTGTAATGGTGTTGCGAGGGTCTTTCTTGACCAACATTACCACATTTTCCATACTTCTTCGTACACTTAGGATAGGATTTTGGTCTATTTAATCTTTTATTTAGCATTTTGATTTTCCTCTTTTTATTTTTATTTGCATTTTATTTAGATTTTAGGTGTTACTATTTACATTTTGCTTGAATTTTATTAGCTTAACATTTTTATTTCCTTACATTTTAATAAATTTATTTATTAGCTTAGTGTTTGGAATCTCCGCTTTGGTGATCTTCGAGTCCAAATTTTAGGGGGTGTAACAACCCATTTTGAGTTGTATTAAATATACCGTAATTTACGTTCTTCGTTCATTTAGTTGTAAATAAAAAAGTTTTAATTATTAATGAATTATATATGTGGTAGGCAACTTAATTTTCATTTGGTGTAACTTAAGTGCATATCTTTTAGGGTTTATGCTTCTATATCTTTGACTTAATTTTTGCGCATTTTTCGCTCACCGCTATATCACCTGATATCTAAGCGTCCTTTCGAGATTACTTGTTGAACGTTGTTTTGATTACCTTTTAATTACACGTTTAATTCTACTTTTACGTACGCTTTCATTTTATGATTGTAATTTGGCATTCAATGCAGATCTAAATTTAGATCCCATTTTTTAATTGAACTTTCGAGAGAATGCAATAAACATTGGATTATTCAAATTTCATAAAGATAAATTTATAAGAAGTAAAACTCAACCTTCGTATAGTTTACAACGTACAGTATTGTTATTACGATATATTACGCAATATTGGTCAAATTGCATCACCTTTGGTTTACATTTCCGTATTTGTTTATATTCTAGATGTTATCAAAAAGTTGTGTACAAAAGTTTCGAACAGGTATTTATATCCATAATTTAGTAATTTAAGGTTATTACAACTAGTTTTTAAGATATATTTTATATAATTTAAATTTTCATAAATATAGTTTGTATATCTTTTATTTTGACATTTTGGTGAATTTTTTTATTGTTCTGGGCAATTTGGTTTTAATACTATGTAGATTTAAATATTTTCAGAATTGATTTGACGTAAAGTGTTTGTTGTTTTGAATTACATTTATTAAGATTACTGCGATGAAATTTAACGTACTCGTTTAGAGCGGAAGGTTGTTAATACGTTCTGTATTACAAGTGTTTTGTAACTGTGGTTTTCTATTAGTGGAGTTTATTGGCCTATTTCCACAGTTTATGCTTTTGAGCGCAACGTTTCGGAAGCGGACTCTACTTCCGTCATCAGGCTTAGTCTTGAGAAGGACTGTTTTCGCACTTGAGTCGAATTCATATGTTATATATAATTTTTCCCAAGCACTTGACTACTCTTAAAACCGAACCTGGTACCTTTCACTGACTAGTCTGACACCTTTGCGACTGAGCCACGGAGTAATCAATATATATATATATATATATATATATATATATATATATATAAACTTTTTCGTCGTTGCGCAGAAGTTTATTGCGCACGTTGCGCGTAACTTCTTGCGCAGGTGTATTGCGCTTAAGCTCTTCGCGCATTATTGGAATCCATATGGGTCTCATTTCTACACTAGCTTGGCTTATTAGGTTTTCTGCCAGTGCGATGTATGTGGCTTCTTTGGTTTCGACGAGTTGTGTTCTCGTCTTTTGCCAATATCTGTATGTTATCCCATTGGATGTGGTGGTCTTCGTTCCAGACATGTTCGGCGATTCTTGATCTTTCTGTTTCGCCCTTGCGGACGTTGTTCTTGTGTTCCTGTGTTCTCACTTTGAGTGGTCTACTGCTCTCTCCTATGTATGCTCTGCCGCAATCGCATGGTAGGTGATATACAAATTCTTGGAATTCTGATCTTCATTGTATGGTTTGGTTTTGGTTAGTATTCCCTGAGCGTTCTGGTCGATTTGAAGGCAGTGCGTATCTTGTATTTACTGCCTATCCTTCGTATTTTGTCTGAGGTACCTTGTATATATGGTATTATCGCTGTATATTTAGGTTCTTCTTTTCGGTACCCTTTCTCTGTTTAGGTTAGATGTTAGATCGGGGTAGCCATTTTCTTTGAGTGTTCTAGCGATATTTTCTTTTCTTTGTTCAGGTCCTCTTGTTTTGAGCATATCTTTTGCTCTATCGTACAAGCATTTTGCCACACCTAACTTTTATGGTGATTGGAGTTGTAGTATAAGTACCTCCCCGCGTGGGTAGGTTTCCTGTATACACTTGTCGTGAAAGTGTTGTCATTTCTGTGTACAAGTACATCCAGGAATGGCAGTTTTTCATTCCGACTCCAATTCCATTGTGAATTTTATGGAAGGTGCGCGGCTATTTAGATGATCTAGGAATTCATCTAGCTTATGTTTGCCGTGTCGCCAACTACGAAGGTATCGTCCACGTATCTAAGCCACATCCTTGGTTTCTCTGTGAATTCTGATATCGCTTGGTTTTCAAAGTCTTCCATATATATATTGCTCACTATGGGTGATAGTGGGAACCCATAGCCATCCCAAACTCTTGTTGGTAGAATTTGTCTTCTACCTGGAAATATGTAGTTCTAATCATATTGTCAGAAGTTCCATTATTGTGATTACCGAGAGTTGCGTGCGTTCGTCTAACGTTTCATCCTTTTCAGCTTGTCTCTTATGATAGTTAGTGCCTTATCGGTAGGCACATTTGTGAATAGACTCACAATGTCGAAGCTTACCAGTATTTCTTCGTGGTTTGGTTGGAAGTTTCTGATGGTTTCCACGAATTTCTCGAGCTCACAATTAGTCTGAGAGGAATTCCTGCTTATGAATCTTTGGTAGGCCGTACAGATGCGGAGGTTTGCTGTAGTATAGGGTAAGTCTAGTTCTCTGGTAGTCGGGTAACTCCCCTTATGTTTCGCCAGCGTCAGGTATGTCTTCCGACTGATGGTGTGGGGTCTTTGATTCATAGCTGTTTCTTCGACTGCGGTTATTAAATCTACTTTCGGAATATACTTCGGTGTTATCGCATAGTTCAAGCCTTTGTCCAGAACCTGCATTTCGTTCGTTGTTATACGTGTTGGATGTATGAGATTGAGTTGTGTATTACTTTATCGAACTTGCTACAATCCTATTTTTTACAGTCGGGTACGTAACCTAAGACTATTAACTTCAGAGACATTCTAGATTTTAGTGGCGCCTAAGGACTGTTCTCCCGGACTGAATTTTGTTATTAGTTGTTTTCACGTCAAATGTAAGATTTTTGATGTCAAATTTCAGCTACTTTACGTCTTACAGAGACCCATCCCACATCTCCATTGTAGTTAGCTTGGCAATCCGCTTACCTTGGTAAGATTTTACTACGGCTAATGCGTTTTGATCGTGTAACAATCGGTTGCTATTTAAATAGAGATTTTGAACACGGCAGATATAAAATGGTCTCTAACTAATAAAGTATTTGAAGACGCTCTAAAGATTTCACATCAAAGTTACTGGATTAAAAAATTATTGTACGCAATATTTTAATACATTTGGACAATTAATAAGTAAATAGTAGGTCGTTAATTGGTGCCTTACCTTTGATTTTCAAAACCGCGAATATTTACTGTTGTCATACATACTCTTGGTTGGAACATATAATACAGTAGCCAATTTCTTTTACATTCCACGTAACTTTTATGGTATTTATCGATAAAATGATTAGGACTTTCGTCACCAGAATGTTACGTTTCACACCACCGGTCTTCATAGAATTCTTTGTAAAAACAGCAACTTTGAGTTGAAAATGGATGAATGGACAACTGGATTAATATAGAGCATTGTATTAATGCTCTCAAAAGTAAATAAACTACGCCATTGTCTAAGGCAATTGACTAGGAACACTTATCGGTTATCGACTCACTTAACTAACCAAATTTTAATAAGATACCAAATATCTCTAAATCTACGTATCTAAGGTAAATTACTAAACAAAGTTTATTTGTTGATTCACAAATAATAATTTTCGGGCCACCCTCATATTATAGACACAAAAAGTGATGTTAAAACCAAGAAGATGATTAAAATATAAAGCACAAATTGTAACAAGGAAGTTGAATGGCCTCAACACAATATATGTAAGCAAAATGTTTCATACAGTCTTATTCATGGTTACAAAAATTGTCGTCCATTCATATCTAAACATTTACAAATATCCAAATAATTTGAAAAATGTGGTCGATAAACTGCATAGAGATTGAACCAAAATTCAACGTAAAGCAACGTAACCAAGAAATCTTCAAATAATCAATTAATTTATTTCGTTAAACACGAAAACGTAATACACTTCTTTAATACGAATATGTACCCAACTCTGAAAGTATTTTGACCGGCAATTCTTTAGTTAGTTAGGTATCAATATCTTACAAACTATGACAACTAAGAGCCTGAAAATTAAGAACAATTTCATAAGTTAAGTGTAGTAAATAGGTTTTTGTTACTTAAACATTATGTATGGACAATTTTTAACATTTCTTGTACTTGAACAATTCATGCATTTTTTTTTTGTCAAAACAAAGTTTATGCGTAATAGCAATAATTTTAGTACAGTTTGTTGAGTTATATGTATTGCAAGTGTGAAAAACTTTTCAAGTCGATAGGTTTAACCATTCTTGAGATATGTGTGCCTAAATAGAAAAAAAATCGCTTTTTAGGAAAAACACCTTTAAAGTTACAACATACCACAATGTGTTTCAAAAACCTTCTGGGGTATACTCCACCTTTCCAGTATCTTCTTGTTTCTTTTCTTCACTATTTTTTTCTTCTATTGTTCTTCCGCTTCTTCTTCAGCTTTTAATATCCTGTCACGGTCAATAATTTTTAATCCGTTGATCATGAATTTTTCTGGTTTAATCAGTAGCCTCTCTAAAATATTTGCTTTACCAATGCAACCTTCCTTAAAACAAATAGCAGCATCTGTTACACCAATTTGAAGAGTTTTTTGGCCAACATGTAACAACCCATTTTGAGTTGTTTTAAAATATACCGGAATTTATGTTCTTCGTTTATTTAGTTGTAAATATAAGAAAATTTTTAATTATTATTGAATTATAAGTATGTGGTAGGCAACTTAATTTGCATTTTGGTGTAACTTAACTGCATAGCTTGTTAAGGTATACTCCCACTTCTTTAAATTATTTTTTCTGCTCATATTTTCGCGCAACGCGTCATCATCTGACTTCCTAAGCGTCCATTTTTCATTTCTGGTGGTACGCTGTTTGATGCAGAAAGTCATTTTTGGGTTTCCACCTAAATTTTGTGAAAAGTGCCATTGATTTAATGGTAAGATATATTTAACTCGTAATACTAAAATCTAAAGCATTTGCTTTTTGCAGGCACTTTTTCTTTTTACTTTTACACTTTTAATACTTTTACTTTTGGCATTTTGATGCTTATGATTACAATTTTGCAAGTAATTTAGATCACATTTTTATTTGAACTTTCGAGAGAATGTTGAATTCAAATTTCTTGAAGATAAATTTATAAGTAAAATTCAACTTTGATATGGTTTACAACGTACAGCATTGTTATTACAAGATATTGCGCAATATTGGTGCAAAGATGACATCACCTTTGGTTTACATTTCCGTAATCGTTTAGATACCAGATGTTATTAAAAGTTTGTGTACAAAAGTTTCGAACAGGTATTTATATGAATAATTTAGTAATTTAAGGTTATTACAACTAGCTTTAAGATATATTTTATATAATTCTAAATTTAAGTATTTAATAAATATAGTTGGCATATTTTTATTTTTAGATTTTCGTAAATTTTTATTGTAAACCTCAGTTTAGTTATTCCGAGCATAATTAAAAAATAACTTGGCATCCGAGATCATTTTTATTATTGTTACAATGCAGTTACTATATTGATGTTAAGTGAAAATAACTAAGCATAAATTTTGGTAATTAAGCAAATCAAAAGGTTGAATCGGCCTACTTTAATTTACCGACTGAGCCAACGGCATTATCTTCATTGAGTGTTTTGATCTCTGGTTATTTTAACGATTTGTTATGAGAACATTTACACCTATTTATTTATTATAAAACATTATTTATACGTGGCACCATTACCACAATTAAAACACTTTTTATAGACAAACACTGTGTTTGGTAATCTTTGCTATATGCAACTATTGAAGCTTTCGTTGGGATTCTCCGTGTTCCCATGCAAACACCGTTTTAATAAATCCTTATATACAGGTTTGATTATCTCCATTATATCTTTTGGTAAACTATGGTTTGATATATATATATATATATATATATATATATATATATATATGCTGTGTGTGGTTTATTTGATATTTATTATATCTTCTCCTTTGGGGCACCAAAAATGGATGACTCATCATCGGTTGAACATTTGTATAAAATGAAACCCAGATTTCTCGCTTCATATCCCTTACATTGATTAAATTTCTTCTTATGGCTAGACCATAATATCTCTGTAACTGATCAATTTCAGCATCAGTCAATCTGCCTTTTCAATCACCCAGTTTTTTCCCCTTATTTTCCAATTTAAGTTCTGTACATTTCCCACACATTCCAATTTAGTAAATTCAATATCATCACCATAAGGTTTATCTTGTAACACAGCAGCAAACTCCTTCAAGTCCCCGTTTCATGAATACTGTGTGTGTCTTACGCCTAATTTATATTCGGATCTAGCACATATGATTTTTGCTCCTTCAACCTCCATCCCTACACTCGAACCACTGTAATTAGCACTGCATGTTTGTTTGTGCTGTTCTGTTTTCTCACAACTTTGTATGTTACCCTTTGATACACAACTAGCACAAAATTTGGACAAACATTCAAAATCTAATAGATTTTCAGTATCAAATGATGTTATAACACCATTTAGAGATGTGTGGCCTGTCTTCTGTTATGACCCATCGAATGCTGCTGTAATATTTCTATCTTCATTTTGATCAGTAGCTTCAGTAGCTGCATTTCTTAGAGAAGCATCGCAAACCTCAGGAGCACCAGTAAGAAGTCTTCCATAATATTTCTGAAATCTTGAATTTGGAATTGCTAAATTCATTACCGTAAAAAATATTTTTCCAGGATATGAGCCTTTCCCAAGTGACCTGAGAGCATACGCAAATCTGATGTTAGCCTCATGTAAATGTCTAATAATATTAAAATTCATGCCAATGTCATATTTAATGCACGAGGTACATTCAACAATTAATTTATGAGCCAATCCAGTTTTGTAAGTTTCGTCAATCCCAAGAGACACACAAGTCAATCCCGTTACAATGTTTACACTATGTAAATCCTTTTATAATATCAGCCAATAATTCTATACTACAAATTATATTTACATCAGTCATTCGAAAGTAATGTTTGTTCAACAGTAGATTTAGGCCTATTGTTTACATATTTATTTCCTTTAAACTTGCTATTAGAGTTAATTTTTTTTTTATTCTTGGCAATTTGCTTTTTACAAATACACTATACAGAAGCACTTTATATGCAAGTACTATTTCTAACACTATTTACAAATGTTTTTCACTTATTCCATCAACATGCACCACTTTCACTTGATAACATCAAACTACTAAACTTAACCTCCAAAACTCAAATGATACACCAACCTTGTATTCCAACAGCTGATCACTGCCAAGTTGAAATATAATATACATGCAAAGTTTCCAGCGTTTCCAGGCAGTGTAATTTTATAGTAAACCCTTGCACTAAAGAATGTGAAATCTAGTAAGCTACTATACTAGTGTTTAATATATGAAGCATGAAAATTTGCAGGAAACAACGACCTCGGGAATTAATCAAAAGTCGGCTCAGGAGGACTAGCTCGAATCTTTTCGGAAGTGTTAAACTTAAGTAACACATACAGAGTGATTACTGATAACTATAATTTTCTTATTAGAGCTACGTAAAATATGTCCTACCCCCAATGACAGTTGCATCATAAGAAAGGCTTAATCATTTAATGTGTCCGTGCTATTTGATAGTGATCCAAATCACAAAATCGTGTTCGTGTTGAACATAGTTTTGATCAATCGGCTTTAAATAATTATCATTATAATTAAATTAAACACAAGTGAGCTTTAATTAGCACTTTTGGATTATATATATATATATATATATATATATATATATATATATATATATATATATATATATATATATATATATGGGACATAATAAGTCTCTGAAACGTTGAATATTGTAATTTCACGTTAATAAACGCAAGTTATGTACCGAATAATCGCAACTAGCGAGAATAGGGATGGCAACCCTGCGTTTCCCTTGTTGAAAGTTCACTTATTTAATCTAGTCTTAAGTAACCTCCATGAAGCTCCCAATCCCAAGGTCGTTTGGCAATTTAAGGTGCTGATGGGTTCCTTAATATTGGGTCTCCGGATTTAGGAGCTCGGTAAGGGCTGCCGGTCGCCCTTTTCCTTATCCTTAATGTATTCTCATCCTACTCTTCCTCTCGCCCTCACTGTCCTATCGAATTGAAAGTCCAAAATAAAAAAAAAAACGATGGCTGTGGTTTCCAGGGCAATAAATGGCGGACGTAAAATCCTGCTACGTTCGGTTGTCCAGGAGGGCAGGGCCCAAGCGAACTTGGTCATCAAAATGACTCACTTTCTGATCCAGTATTTCAACATCCGCGGTATCAGGTTTAATACTAATGCTTTCACCAACATCTTGAACAATTACAACCTGACCATTTGTTTCTATCTGAAACATAAGTGTCCTCTGAAAACTGTTATTCACTCTAATTTTCGATACCAAGGAGGGGTGTGTGTGTCTATCTCAAGGAAATTTTGAAAGATTTAAATGTTCATAACTCTAATTGGCTCCAATTTTCATCTACTGCTAATCATTCTGGTCATAGTACAGAAACATTTGCTATTTCATGTGATCTCATGCAAATGATTTCGGAATCCACAAGAACCCCTGATAACCCTAACCATGCTCCACATCTTCTAGATTTCTTTCTTACACCAAATTCACTTGTTTATAAAACTTCAGTTCTTTCACCACTGGGTCTATCTGAACTTATACCGCTGAATGATTTACGGGATTTCTTTGTAACACTTTTATGGCGTGAATGCTGTTTTAAATTGTCCTCATTTTCGGACATTGCTCTTTCAGTATCTGAAGTCATCCTCATGGACATGGAGTTATACATTCCCAAAAAACAAAATGGTATAGGTCATTCCCGTTCCCAACTCTGGTTCAATAAGGCTTGTTCAGATGCAATAGTTGACAAATAAATTTTATACTAAATGGAAATCTAGTCAATTGGTTAGCTAAAACCATCATTAAAAACTTTAATACATCTTTATTTCCACCCATAACATCCTTGGACGGATCTGCAGGTAAAGCCAATCTTTTCGTGGATTTATGTACATCAAACCCGTGTCACCTGTTCTTCATACACTATGAAACCAATTCATTTTCGGTACATGCTCCCAGAATTGATCATCAGTAGGCTTAATCTAAATAAAGCGACTGGCCGAGATGGTACCCAGCTATTGCCTTAAAGAAATATTTTTCGAACTAGCACCAGTCCTATCCAAGCTCTATGCGACCCTTATGTCTTCTGGGGAATTTTGCCCATCATGGCAGTTAGAAAACGCTGAACCTATTCCCAAAAAAGGCGATAACACCGCTCCCGCCAACCACCGACCAATTTCCATCACTTCCACTTTGTCTAAAACACTCCGGTGAAACAGTTGTACTCGCTTTAGATATCTAAAAGCATTTGGCCAAGTGTGGCATAAGTGTTTTCTTGCTAAACTCACCTCGTTTGGATTAAATCATACGCTCATCAGTTGGGTTTCTAGTTTTCTAGACAAAAGACGAATATGTAGGTGTCGTAGTTGAAGGCTTCTTTTCAAAACAATTTGGCATTAACGCAGACGAGCCACAGAGATCAGTTATAGTGCGTACACTTTTCTATTGTACATAAATGATCTTATTCCTTCAAAAACTAACCCGGCCTATTGCTTTGCTAACGATAGCACTCTTTGCTGTAGTTAATCTGCTTACTCATAATGATAATCTACCTTCCATCTCAAATCTAGACCGTAAAGCTGAAATGACAATTTTAATCAACGAAGAGATCCATCGTATCCTTGAATAGGGAAGTAATCTAATTAACTGTAATGCTAATAAAACTCTTTGTCTTGTATTCGCCAAAAAGATCAAACATTTTCTGATGTAAGCATGAATGGCTCAGATCTTAAGTTTTCAGACTTTATTGCTATGTTCAGAATGACTATCTTCAAATCTATCATAGGTTGACCATATTCTGTCAGCAACTAAAGCAGCTGCTTGTAAAATTGGCTTTTTTGTACAGATTTTAGCAGTACTTCACCTACCAACAATCCTTTCTACTGTACAAGGCCCAAATTCGACCTCATCTAGAGTATAATTCTTACCTATGGGTTGGTGCTCACCAATACGCTCTCGATATCCTTGATCTTGTTCAAAGAAGAGCGATTAGGCATATAAATGGCCCGTCATTAACTTCTGACATATAGCCCCTTGACCATAATAGAATCATTTCAGTTCTTTCTTTGTATTATCGATACTGCAATGACTATTGCGCTGCTGAATTACATTATATGATACCATCTCGGGCCACCTTTCCTAGGAGCACTCGGTTCGCTAATTCACATCATCTGTATGAAGTACAAATCTCCACTTGTCGTACCAAGTACCAACCGACCCAATCCAAATTCTTCTACACGGCTTCTAAACTCTGGAATAATCTTCCTAATTCCTGTTTCCCTTTCACTCATGATATGAGAAAGTTTAAGCTAGCTATTCATAGGCATCTCTTGCCAATGCAATATTCCCCGATCCATCCTCCTGAGCGTTATTGAGCGCTTTAGCACGGTAAGCCAAGCATAACCTGTCCAAGTTTAATTCTATCAAACATACACACACATACTTATTCACATTTACCCAATACTTCATTGCATATTTAATGAAAACCTTGATCAAAAAGATTTTTTTTTAATAATAGTGGACCTGAACAGGCTAAATTTGGCATATCGTGCTGAAGCGCTCAGGAACACTTAGGAGGATGGATAGAGTGATATTGAATTGCCAAGAGATGCCTATGAACAGCTACCTTAAATTTTTCATATCATAAGTGAGAGGAAAACAGGAACTAGGGATATCATTCCAGAGTTTAGAAGCTGTGTAGAAGAATGTGGATTGCGCGCGTTTGGAACGACAAGTGGAGATTTGTACTGATGATGTGAATGAACGAACCGAGTATTCCTAGCAAAGGTAGCCCGAGATGGTATCAAAGAATGTATTCATCAGCGCAATAGGCATTGTAATACAGATAATACGAAGAAAGGACGGGCCATTAGAAACCCAATCGTTCTCTTTTAAATATGATCAACGATATCGCAACCGTATTTGGGAGCACCAACCCAGAGGTGAGAATTATATTCTAGATTAATCGAATTTTGGCCTTATGCAACAGAAAGAGTTGTCGGGAGGTAAAGTATTGCTTAGATCTGTACAAAAAGCCTATTTTACGAGCAGCTGTTTTTGTGGCTGACAGAAGATGGTCAACCGAAGATAGATTTGAAGTACAGTCAACAGAGCCTGAAAACTTAACATCTGAGCCATTCATACTTACAACAGGAAATGATCCATCCTTTTGGTGAACACAAGGCAACATTGAGTTTTGTTAGCATTCAGTTTAATTAGATTATTGCGAGAATATATTAAATGTCTTTGTTGATTGAATTTGCCATTTCAGCTTTAATGTCTTGAGACATAGAAGGTAGATTAACATTATGAGTAGACTGAGATGAATACAATGAAGAGCGCTGTCGTCAGCAAAACAATGGATCGGACTATTTGTTGAAGAAATGAGATCATTTATGTATAGCAAGAAAAGTGTAGGCGCTATAACTGATCCCTGTGGCACGCCCGCGGTAATGCCAATTTCTTTTGAAAAACAGCCATCAACTACGACACGTATTCGTCTTTTATCAAGGAAACTAGAAACCCAGTTGAGAAACGTATCATTTAAGCCAAACGAGGTGAGTTTGGCAAGTAAACACTTATGGTAAACTTGGTCAAATGCCTTTGAGATGTCTAAAACGACTACAACTGTTTCACCGAATTGTACTAACTTTTTCAAACTTGGGTCACATATTGGTGGTCACTAAGGAGTTTGTTAGTTTCGAGGAACGAGAGTAGTTGCTGATTGATGGCCTTTCCATTATTTTAGACAAAATGCAAGTGATGGCAATTGGTTGGTAGTTCGAGGGATTGGGCTTATCGCCTTTTTTGGGAACAGGTAGAACATTTGATAACTTCCATGATGAAGGAAATTCCTCAGAAGACACAGAGATCGAATAGAGCTTAGATAGGACTGGTACTAGTTCGGGTTTAGGGCAATAGTTGGAATACCGTCTGGGCCAGTCGCCTTATTGAGATCAAGCCTACCGTTAATCGATTCTAGGAGCTCCTACCGAAAATGAATCGATTTCACAGCGTATGAAGAAAAGTTGACTAGGGACACATCTTTTCCAGAATCATTGAGACACGAATTTGATGTTAATAAATCCATAAAAATATTGGGTTTGTCTACAGAATCAGCAACTATAGATCCTTCAAAAGATGTCAGGGAGGGAAATGAAAATGTCAGGGATTCTTGTGGGTGAGGGCACAAGCAATAGCAAATGTTTCTGCATTATGACAAGCTGGATTAGTAGTAGATTAAAAAAGATATACGTATTCTGTATCTTAAAAATTGTCCAATAGAATGAGCAATATTATTCCATTTGTATATGACAATAAGCCCCGCCTAGTATAACTCTGGTCCCTTGCATAATTTAATGATGAATTATTTGATTTATTAGTATTTATATTTAAATGCCAATTTCGTTTTAGTTTAATTATTTTGAGTGTTCCCATTCAAACAGACATCTGTATATCCCAGTGAAACTATACGACACTTGTTTTTAAGTACATCCCAGCTTGCGTTTTCTAAACCTGCTAGTTCAGTTCCTAGAACATACATACGTACATATGCATGATGGGATTAGAGATGAGTGCGGTAAGGATAGGATCAGAAGAAATCGAGTAAGGGTTATGAGGAGGAGGATACTACCCTAGCATTCGCCTAAATTGCCGTACATGATGTGCGTATACGCAGTGATCATGCCGCTGTATGTGCATGAGAAAAACCACCTGTGAAAACCTATTACAAGGCAGACGATAAAAGGGATCGAACCCCGTTAAGCAGATTGTGTTGTTACAGATCCAACTAGCTCGTTGGGGAGGGGGAGGGATTAAAACAAAATATGGTGGAAGTGTCAAAATCGTTGAGTCGATAATTGCAGGAATAAAAAAAGTTTTGTACCGTTTGAAATCATTCTGCAATCGCCAAACAGTGTATGGTGGAGATAATTTGACAATGTTTTCAGTGTAGTCTTTAGAAGGTTACTGAGATAACGAGCTTGGATCTCTCAACAAAACTGTACGACTTCTGCTTGTTTCAAAAAAATAACTATAAATCGAGAACATGCACGACACGATAATTGTATTTTTCAGGTAGAATAATCATCCACGCTAATCTCCAAAATCACAGAAGCTAAACCCTGCAACCGATTAGATGAATACGTTGCGACACACAGTGCATCAGTACTACATGTTACAAGATGAAAACCAAATTTTTGAGACCTTAAAAATTAGAAACAATAAATATTGAACACCTGCACTTAAATTATTAGAGGCACAATTAGCATAACATATACTCGTAACAGCATTCCGATAAACACGTAACATTGATAACACCTATTATTATTATTTTTCAAACAATTACGGTAATGCTGAAGAAAAACTTTAAGAAAGAAGATATAGATGTACAGAATACAGAAAAACAGAACATTCGTGCAAGAAGACAACCTAAAACAACAAAATGCATGTTTATAAGTTATTGTGCTTAAAGTACAGAAAACAATTAACGTGAGTGCATAACAAAAATACCTGAGCGGCATACTCGATGCTTTGTCATAAATTTAGGCCTTTTATAGGATCTGAAAAAAATTTTGTTTTGTATAGTTTTCTATTTGAAAATACTATGAAAATAAAATTACCAAAGTTTACATATTTTAAAAATGGTACATAATTATCAATTAATCAAACATTACTATTGTTATATTGGGTACCTTATCAAGTGTTATAGATAGATTATAGGATTATGTTTTGAGGGTAGATACAGATTAGGACAATGTAGTATGCCGTCGGGCATTACTCCAGTAACAGAAGAAAGTACAGGCCCATTTCAAACAATAAGAACAAGAACGGTACACAATTATTGCAGTGGTTTAGACAATCATAGTATATTCTAAACCCTTAGTGGAACATGGGGTAACAGGATGGTTCAGAAGCAAGTAGTTGAGAGGATTAGAAAACCTAAAAATTCAGATGCCTGAGTTGGGCGCAAGTGAGTGTTTGTATTAGAAGTAGTCGGAGAATTTGAAAAAAAACATTCCTAACAATTTACACAACAAAGGGCAATCTTAAAATTAATGTAAGAAAGTAGCAAAACACTTTTTTCCAATATTAAAATGAGTTGCAAAGAACGACACGCTCTGAGAGAAAGGCAGAGCTTGTCGAAGTTCTCATGAAGTTGAGATATGATCCACAGCTTACTACCTGGGATGCTCTATGTAGGTGAGCATATTAGCAGTTCAGCAAAACGGGACTCGAGAGCCGCGTACAGCCATCACGTTCAAGAGAATTGTTTCTACTTGCTAATCTAAAAGTCTTTATTTGGTTGAAAACCGTACTTTATTTTTGTACAACTCTCGTAAGGATGACATCGGTGTGAATACATTTCGATACCTGCGTTTGCTAAGGCAAAATAAGATTCTCCCTCCTTTATCCGTTTATAGACGTTTTTATTGGATATATCTACCGCTTTGTTTGTTACTGTACATGAGAGAATAATGTAAGCTCAAACGGATAGTGTTATGTTTATTTTGCTGCACTAAAAATAGGAGTTTTTAGTACTTCATCATAGGCACCAGGTTGTAGCAGATAAAACAATTAGAAGATATGAACATTAAGTGAGATACTTGATAAACTAGGCTCTTAAATGCCCACGTGTGTTTTGAGATAGCCTAAACCGTCGTAATCGCTTTTGATATTACACTTCAGACCCGCAAAGGACAGCGATAATTACCCTATACCAGGATTACCACCAGAGTAATCCGTACTTTACGGGATACCAAGAAAACTAACACACTAATTTGACAGCCTACAACATCGGATGGAATAGATCGTCTCAAACACTTATATTTGTTATTTATGTATTATTGTTAAAATCAAATTAATCACACAAACCTCCTTAGTAGTAATAAAGTTCCAATTATTGTCTCCAAATTAAATTTTCAAAAACTTAATTTATTATTGGTTTCTTTTATAACAACGATTTGTTTATAAAGTTGAAATGATCTCTGGCATAGTGGCAACCTTCTTTGTAAAACGAGCAAATAATTCCAAAACCGATTGAGTGTCAATAATACCCTAAATACAGTTTACGCGTTTTAAGTCATATTAAATTAATTTAAAAGGCTTATTGGATTTCGTTCCAAAATCTTTATAAAGAAAAATTATACACACACGCACGCGCACGCGCACGCGCACACTCACACACACACCACGCACGCACGCACGCACGCACGCACGCACGCACGCACGCACGCACGCACGCACGCACGCACGCACGCACGCACGCACGCACGCACGCACGCACGCACGCACGCACGCACGCACGCACGCGCATGCACGCACACACACACAGATATATATATATATATATATATATATATATATATATATATATATATATATATATATAACAGGGTTAGGAAAAAGTACCGGAACGCTTAAATATCTACAAAATCGCGAAAATTACGATTACAAAATTCTGCATTTAGGGGTTTCGGGGCGTTCGGAATTCGAAAATGATATGGGCACTGTTGCCAGATTTCCCAGTTTTGCGATACACGTAGTCGTTTTGTTATCTTAAATAGAATGCCCTATTTATTTTTATAGCAGTCAATTCGGTGTCTCAAACTTAGTAAGATCTCAAATTTTCAAACTTTTAGATCTACTAGTTGCTGAGATATGACGACACCGTATTTTCAGTAAAAAGTACCGGAACGCTTGAGTATCTGCAAAACCGCTAAAGTTACGATTACAAAATACGGCATTTGGGGGTTCCTAGGCATGCGGAATTAGAAAATGATATCGACACTGTTGCCAGATTTCCCAGTTTTGCGCTACACGTAGTCATTTTGTTTTCTTAAATAGAATGCTCTATTTATTTTTATTACAATCAATTTGGCGTCTCAAACTTATTAAGATCTTAATACTTAGTCTTTTTGTTATCTTAAATGGAAGATCCCAAATTCTCAAAATTCTGTTCATACTATTAGATACCATTGAGAAATATTATGGGATAGTTACTTATTTTAGAATGAGCATGCATTAAATTTATCGGAGATGCCCGAAAATATGAATATGCTAGGAATAAGTAAGCACTGCTTCAATTGTTTTCAACACTCTAGCCGTCGCCATGTAACAACAATGACAAATTAAACACATCATTGTCAGTTAACGCTGAATATTGCATCGATTACAAAATTATAATTTGATTATGGCTTTTGTTCTATCAGAAACCCAACGTATTGATATTTTGATTTTTCGTGGATATGGAAATAAAACAAGGACATATCAAGAAGCCTGCAACTTTTTAATTATCGTTATCCTAATAAACCCATTAAAAGGTCTACCGTACACAGAACTTGTCGACGTTACGAGAAACAGGGTCCATAAAATGTTTACCTAAAACCAGACGCCCAAAAACTGCTACAAGTGATGAAAATAAATTAAACGTTTTATTACAAATAGAGGAAAATCCAAAAGTAAGCACCAACTAGTTAGCTATAAATACCGCAATCAGTCAAAAATCGGTAAGGACTATTTTGAAGGAAAGTAAATTAAAGCCGTACAAGATCCATTACACTCAAGAGCTTTTAGAGGATGATCCTGACCGCCGCAATGAATTCGCCGAAATCATGATGGAAAATATCAACCAAGATCTTTATTTTGGGCACAAAATTGTATTCAGTGACGAAGCTACTTTTTGCTTGAACGGCCAAGCTAATAGACACAATTGCCAATTTGGTCTAGAGATAACCCCCATTGGATGGAAGAACTTCATACCCAACATCCTGAGAAAGTTAACGCCTGGACGGGAATATTGGGAAACAATATTATGGGACCTTTTTTCATAGAAGGTACATTAACAGGGCGAAAGTATTTGGAGCTTCTTAGAGAAAATATAGTTCCTGCCATTTAACAAAATAGAAATATAGGTGAAATCTGGTACCAACATGATGGTGCTCCGCCCCATTATTCAAGAGAAGTCATGCAATTTGTAAACAACCAATTCCCAGGAAGGCTGATTGGAAGACGTGGAGCATTAGAATGGCTACCTCGATCCCCTGATATGACTCCAGTGGACTTCTTCTTGTGGGGTCATTTGAAGAACCGTGTCTACAGAAATCGTCCAGAAAATTTGAAGGAACTCTGCGAAAGAATCCGCATCGAAATTGTACTTATAACACCGGATATGTTGAGCAACACATTGGGAGAATTTTATGATCGACTTGGATACTGTCTGGCAAATAGTGGAGCCCACTTTGAGCATTTAATTAAAAGTGTCGTTAATTATTAATTCTATTGTTAATTAATTAATTAAGTTATTGTTGTTTTAGTCCATTGGCTTTTAATCTCCTTCTTATCTTAGCATTATTGTTATTAGTTAAAGTGCAAGGGAAAGTGGCCAATCACAAATAAAAAAATAACCTTCATAACTCAAGTAATTTATTTCAATAAAAATAAATGGGACATTCCATTTAAGATAACAAAAAGACTATGTATAGCGCAAGACTGGGAAATCTGGCGACAGTACCGATACCATTTTCCAATTCCACATGCCTAGAAACCCCCAAATGACGAATTTTGTAATCATAGCTTTAGCGGTTTTGCAGATATTTAAGCGTTTCGGTACTTGTTACTGAAAACGCGATGTTGTCTTATCTCGGCAACTAGTAGAGATACAATTTTGAAAATTTGAGATCTTAATAATTGATTGCAATAAAAGTAAATAGGGCATTCTATTTAAGAAAACAAAATGACTACGTGTAGCGCAAAATTAGGAAATCTGGCAACAGTGCCGATATGATTTTCCAATCCTGCACGCCCCGAGA
Organism: Vesta saturnalis; assembly: GCA_036346205.1. NCBI lineage: Eukaryota > Metazoa > Arthropoda > Insecta > Coleoptera > Lampyridae > Vesta > Vesta saturnalis. The sequence goes on from JARFJB010002120.1 coordinate 1,289,328, forward strand.
CCCCCAAATGCTGAATTTTGTAATCATAACTTTAGCGATTTTGTAGATAGTTAAGCGTTCCGGTACTTTTTCCCATATATACATATATATATATATATATATATATATATATATATATATATATATATATATATATATATATATATATATATATATATACCGGGTGGTCGTAAAGGAAGGAATAAATTCAATATCTCGTAAAGCACAATTTTTTTCAAAAATCGCTCGGACCCGTCGGCTTTATATTTTTTCGGGGCATATTTTGCGAAAAAAAAAAAATTTATAAGGGGTGTCTCAAAAAAGATTAGCTAAAAAAATTTTTTTTTTCAAATTGCAACCCAATTTTTTTATTGTATTTTTGGATTGCCCTTACAATTCTAAACATTTGTCATGCAGCATGTGCTATACCTAAGTCCAAGCGTTTTATAGTTATTCGCATTCAAAATTTAAAAATTGAAAAAAGATCATGAAGAAAACGAAAAATAAAATAATTTTTATAACGTTTAATTATATCGAAAACAAAGATTCGTAAACTTAAAAGTAATTTTATTTCAGCAAATGTCCTCCGTTAGTCAACTAACGCCCGAAATGGTTCGAAATGTGCAGCAGCAATTTGTAGATCGATTAGGCTATTGTCAGTTGACTAACGGAGGACATTTCAACATTTGCTGAA